>JASVER010000111.1:92682-229665 GCA_030449065.1 Oceanodroma leucorhoa
AAAAAAAGAAAAAAAGCCCAACTCTGAAGGAAATCAAAGATGCTCTGACTGCAAGCGCCAGCCGAGCTGCCGGGGCTGCGGCGAGGAGCAGCCCGGCGGGCCCCGGAGAGGGGCAGCGATGTCCCGGCCCGGCCGCCCCGGCTCCCCCCGCCGCGCACCCCTGCGCCGCCAGCGCCTCCTCCTCTCCGTCCTCCTCCCTCTCTGTCTCCCTTTCTTCCCTCCCGTCCCGGCGCCGTGCCCCGGCTCCAGCCTCGCAGCCTCTCCAGGATCCAGCAGCCTCCCACCCGCCAAGGAGGCAAAGCCAAAAAACCTCGTGGGAGACACCCGGCACCTTTCGCATCCTTCCACACGCGGAGTGTGCGCGGAGGCGGAGGGCCGCGCCCGCGGAGGGCAGCGCCGCCGGCCGGCATCTGCCCGCCCCGGGAGCCGCAGGCAGGTAACGGGGCTGCGCGGGGGGGCGGCGGATCCGCGGAGGGGGGCGCAGCGGGAGGCTTGCGCGGCTTCGCCCGTGGGTGAAAGTTGGCGGGCGAGGTGCGCCGGGGGAGTGGGGGTCGTGTGTGTGTATGTGGGGGGGCTGCGGGGTCTGCCTCCCCCGGGTCGCACCCCCCCCCGGGAGGGAAGGGCTGCGGGCAGGGCAGGGAGGTGTCCCCCGCGATGCCTCTTGCATCCCCGCCGTCCGCACACGTCCGCGCCCACGCACACCCGTGCACACGCACACACACATCCCCAGGCACGCACACCCGTGCACACCCAGCCCCGGGCACACATATGCGCCTATCTCCACGCACAGCGGGGCCGAGAGGCTGCGCGCCCCGCGGGAGCCGGGTAACTCCCCGGGGCATCCCGCAGCACCCACCGCCCGCCCCCGCGCCCCGCTCCCGGCTCTCCCCTTAAACCCAAGCTCCCCTTCCCACACGCCCGGGGTAACCCGGCCGGGAGGAGACTTAACTGGAACCGCGGCTCGGTAGCAAAAAGTTGACGGGCAAAGCTGCAGGTGCGGGAGGGGGAGCCCGGGGGGCCCGCGGCCTCCTGCCGCCCCGACGGCGCTCTCCGCGGGCAGGGGCGCTGCCTCCGCGCCCGCGGACATGCACCATCTTTCCCAGCCTCCGAAGCTCTCCTTCACCGGTGCAATATGGACGCACCGCTCCCTCCTAATTAAATTGCTGCATCATTCATTTTCTGACGCGGGGGCAACATGGGGTACCAGCAGGCGACATGCACCTGACGCCCCCCCTTTAAAAAAGAGGGGGGTGGGCGGAGAAAAAGGGCGAAAGGGGAAATCACAACAGTTTGTTCTTGGAACAAGCTCGCACAGCGGCTTTAGCAGCAACTCAGAGAAACCACCTATGCACACTCTCCCCCCCCCTACCCTTGCACCCCGCTGTGTTTCGGGGGGGGCGAGCTGCCCTCCACCCCCCGGTGCTGGGCGAAGCGGCAGCGGCCGGCGCTGCGCTCCCTGCGGGCAGGGCCGATGTAGCGGGGGGGCTGCAGCCATCCTGCCCTGACCTTGCACCGCCGCTTTCCCCGGCCGGCAACTTTCCGAAATACCACCGAATAACGCTCGTCATCTTTTTCGGGGCTTCTGCCTTCAAGTTTTGYAGATGGGCTGGGGAAGAGAGAAGGGAGGGCGGCGGGGGGGGGAGGGGGGTGCGGGCTGGGAGGGGATGGTCCTTGAATGCAAATCAGCGAGCGCTGCAGGGCTCCTCGGGGATGGCAGCGGCCCCGCCGGATCCCCCGCTGGCAGGCAGGGCCGGCTGCGGGTCCCAAGGACACCCCGCTTGCTCCCGGCCCGGCCCGGGAGGCTGTGCCGCCCGCACGCCCCTGCCCTCGCCCCCTGCTCGGCTGTCACGCAGGGCAGCCCCCGCGGGATGCTCTCGGGGTGGAGGAAGGGTGTCTCCCCTCATCTCCCGCTGGCATCCGTTATGCGTCCTACAGTTTTGCAGCGAGATGAGGAGGAGATCCTTAGCTCGCTGGAGAGGCGGCYCTCCCTGGGCTTGGCCGGGTTGAAAGACCTGTGTTGTCCCCTCAGCCAGGAGACAGAAATCACCGCGGGCCATTCCCCCGCACCTCCCTCCAGCCAAAGCAGCTCGCAGCCCTTCTRTCTCTGCTCGTTTCGTCGACACAACCTGCTGAGAACAGGATCAGCGTGAGTGTGATTGGCAGGAGCTGTGGCTAAGGGTATGGTGGACTGATGTAACCAAGATTAGGACGTCACTCGGTTATTAATAATAATTATTRTTATTGGCAAGTGAGCTATTTCCTTGCAAAGCCCTGTCCTGGAGCTGTGGAGTCAGTGAAGATGCATGACACCCGGGTGGGAGGCTGGCAGGTACCCTCCTCACTGCCTCTTTCCAGCCTCAGTTGTAATTACCAAAATGCACCTTTTCCCCCCTATCAGCCTTGTGAAAATAAGGGAGAGAGAAGCCGTGGATAACTTTTGTGACAAATTAGAAAAGGATACTTGAACAATTATTGTACCTTTCCAAAAGTATCATTACAGCATTACATTTCCACCGGAGGCGACCATTCCCCCCACTGCAGTCATTGCAACGCAGTCATTTAATGCTTCTTTCAGTCTGCAGCGTAAACCAGCCCCTTCCCTTTCTTATAGAAGTGGCAATGGTTGAGAGAAGGAGGGAGTTTTCTACCAAAGCTCGCCCTGCCTGTCCAGAAAGAAATATTTAATAGTCTCTTCTGTCTCCAGCAATCTATGGTAAGGGCAAAAGCAATAAATAGTGCAAGGGCAAGGGAAACTCTCTTGTAATTATTATAGATGGGAGCTGCTTCCTGGCACTCTATATTTTGTTAAAGCCAGGGAGTAGTTTAGAGGTTCTGGATCCGAGTGTTGAAAGGTTTTAGACACAGACAGTGCCTGGGCTCCAGCTGCATTTCTGCCTAAAAGCCCCAGCCAAGCCCGCTCCTGCTGTGCACTCACACCCAGCTCACTGCACGCCGGCGGCAGGGGGGGGATCGCCTCGAGCTGCCATTTATCGGGGCAGGTGAACRTGTGGGAACCCAAATGTGGGAGGGGGAGCGGAGAGGCACGAGCRGACTGCGATGCTGATTAATCCGTGATGCAAAACCCACATGCGCTTGCTGGGGAGAGCTGCCAGCCGGGTGCTCCGGGGAGAGATGCTCTCGTGCCCCCACTGTGGTGCAGGGCAGGCCCGTGGCTCGGAGAGGGCTTCCCGCGGGACACCCTGCCTTTGGGGGCTTCGTCGATGTAACGTGGAAATCCTTGAATTAGGAGGAAAGGCCAGAGCGCTGGGCTGTGGAAAATCCAGTGCTGTAACTCTCCAGCACGCAGAGAGTGGTCCTGGGCAGAAACATCCATAGCTGCAAAGGCTGCAAGAGGCAGACGTCTGATAACGCCATTAGTCTGCCTGGGCTGGGTTCAAAGCTGAGCCTCGCRGAGCAAGGGCTTAAAATTCCTTCACTGGTCTGGTGACCCCTCTTGTGTCCCCATGAGATTTCCATTTGTCTGGTGTGTTCAGATAAATATATTTAAAATTGAGATTTCCCCCCTCCCCCTTTCCCTTTTTYTTTTTAAAGAACCTTTCAAATATTCTTGGTTTTGTATATTAGAAATTGTTCAAATTGAGAAATTCTAGTGCTTTTGAAAATGCTGATAGRGGAAAATCAGAATAGAGAATCTCTGCGTAGCAGTTAGCGAAGCAGTTTATGAAGCTTAACTTTTCTTTTTCCCTCTCTGCTACTTAGTTCATTGATCAAACAGACAGACAGAGAAACAAAATTATCGTGTGGAATTTACCTACAGTCTTTCTCTGGAAGAGAACATTTCTGTTAAGATCTATGTCATATTGTCCCAGTACTGTRTCAACAGTTCAGACTCATTTCAAGGCAATCCGAATTCGATGCAGAGGGCTGTCCTGTCCCCCTCAAGTCAATGCAGAGGTTTCGTTGACTGCTGGASGATGACATTTGGACTATGAGAACTCGGGCCAAGGCTCAGTCCTTCTTTCAACTTCAAGGGGAGCTGCAGGAGGCCCTAAGGTACCTTCAGCCTGGTACTGGTTGCTCAGCGGAAGGCCGGTTGCCTTTTCTCCGTACAATCCTGGTATTTGACACGCCATATATAAGTACAGGCACAGATCATTTTAACTGCATAAGCATCGCTGAATAGACATGAAATGGAGGAAATGTAAGAATTTTTAACTGGGCTGTTCCAGCTGGAATCCTTCAGGCTGGAGAGCTTCTTATGTCAAACTGATGCTCCTGGCCACAATTTTTGCTGTTAGTCACCTCATTTTCAGTTATATATTATGCTATGGAATAGCTGTTGATTTTTCCCAGGGCAGTTATATCCATTATAACTGATGCATTATTTTTAGATGAAGTTAAGAAATAACAATGCACCAAATTATATTATCGTGGACTACTTCTAATGTAAATGTCCTCAGCTACTTTAAACTCAATAGGACACTGAAGCTGTACAGAAACCCCAGCCATGCCCTCAGTAACAAGCTATATGTAATTGGTTTTTACTCATGGGATTTTTTTCAGCAAAGAAATTTTGCCCAGTGTTTGATGATATGTGTAAATATTAAAAATAAAGGAGGAAAGAACTAATGGATAGTATTAAAATAGAACAGCAAATACCAGCAAATCATGAGTGCAGTATTTTTAATAGATTGTTATTAAAAAATAAAAGAGAAAAGTAGGCAAAATAAAAGGGAGTTTTTAATGGACAAAATTGACAGTTCTGTTATCCTCACCCATTCCTGACATTTCAAGATCAGTTTTTTATCTAATGATTCAACGGCCTTAAATATTTCCTTCTAGTAAATCAGGCACAGCTATAGCTTTTTTCCTACCTCGGGCACGTAAGCCCACAGTTTTTTCTAAATGTGCTGATATTTATTATAGCCAGTGTCAAAAAACTTCGCACTCCACTTATATATGAGCTTCTCTTTGGCCTTTATTAGAATGATATACAGTCATGGTTAGGCATGCACAACTTCCTTTGACAGCAGCCAGAATTTCATGCGTGGATCAAAGGTAGAATAATTCCCTTAGGGTGATCTCTTCCCATCYGAACTAGAGTTATGAGCTCTGCTCTAGTGCAGAGAGGGGCTTCTTCAGCGCTTCCCATACTTCACATAGGCAATTCTGCAGCCATACAGCCCCATCCYCCTTCATGCCAACGTACTGCATCTTTTTGACACTTTTTTTTTCAGTGGGGAGAGCTATTTTTACCTGGTAGCAYGAGTACAGGTTCTGATGTCCTAAATGAGGCTGAACATTCACCCCGCAAAGGAAGAACATGGACTTGGAACTGTGTTTTCTAAATCTTTCCATCCTTTGCCCAAAGACCCCAGTGGCAGGACACAGACTTTCAGATGGTAACTGCTTCATTGCTCCCATAAGAAAAATCTTAGATAATACAAAAATAGTGTTTGAATTCTTTCAGCTGAAACACTTGTTGCAGACTRGTCGCTGTGGTTTATTTTTACACGCACGCACTCTGCGTGTGAACATTTTCTTTTGCAATTTCTCGTTTGCTTCGCTTGGYTTTCTTTTCACCTTGTGGGCTAATCTTACGTATATCCCGGTTCCTTTATTTTGTCTGGGCACATGAAAATGGAGATTACCCTACAGCACACGCTGTAAGCAACAGCATGGATTTTCAGGGCATCTGGATTTAGCGTTGCCAGAATTAGAAACATGAGCCCGACGAGATCATGCTAGGGCAATTCCCCAGTMCTGGGCCATAAAGCCAATCAATTTAAAATGTAATAGAAGGCACTATTACTGCACTGAATTCGATGTGAAGGAAGGCACTTACAGCTCATTTGGAAAGAAAAGCTCATATTCTAAATTGCTTTTTAGATCAGTCTTGATCCTACTTTTAGTGATGTCAATGGTGACACTTCCGTTCAGTCCAGTGGTGCCAGAATTTTCCATTTACTGTTAACTACTTCTCCTCTTCCCCCTCTCCTCCCTTTCCTAAGCTCCTTTCCTTAGAGTTCCTCTCTGAGGACAGTTAGGACATAGAGATAGACCTTATCGTTCAGCTCAGAGGCAGCAAGATGGATAGTCGTTTTAATCTCTTCGAAAAAGTAGTTCAACAGTCATGGAAGAGACGGTGAGAATGATGTCTTCTCTGCTCTTGCAAGTCTTGCCCTCCTTTCTTTTTGCTACTGATGACACAAATCTTATAGTAGCCCCTAGTTATGAAGAAGAGGTGATCTTTCATGCTAAATGGGCTCAGCTATGAAGTTCAGGATGAGCTGACTCACTGATTTCAATTACTTGTAATGGAAGTTGTGGACTAATGTAATTCTGGAAAAATGGTGAAAGAGAATTGGGTCTTAAACTCTTGGATCTTATCTAATATGTAATACTGTAATACTTGGGTTTCTMGTGCATGACACGTTAACACATTAGCATGCACTGAAGATATTATTTTTATTATGTCAAAATTATTAAATGGYGAAAGACAGAATCAGCTAAAGTACCCGAGTGTATCTTCCTCYGCCTTCCGCTCCAAACTGACCCCCGGAGGAGTGATGCCACCAGCCAGGGAAGGAGGTTGCTGTTCTTCTGACTTGGGCAATGGAAATTGCCATCGAAAATTCAGTAGTGTGGCTACGCCTTACATGCAGCCGTTCCCCGTTTCCTTGTCTAGCATCATTTTGTAGAAAAGGAAAAAGCTGCTTTTCATTTTTCAGATACCAAGATAGGTCTTTGTTGAGTCTTTTTGCCATTTTATATAATACTGATTTTCTTTTACAAGGAACAGTGGGAACAGCATTTTTGATCACTACGTCCAGATAGTCATTACATGTAGATGTATGAGAAGGATCAGAGGTCTAGAAAGTAAGACCTTCGAGGAAAGAGTAAATTAGGACTGTTCTAAATGGAAGAGTAGGAGGAACAGGATAATACTTTTGAATTTTACAAAAATATGCTGAAAAATAMAGGGAATACTTTGCTCTCTATGAGTAGCATCAGAGAGAGAACAAGAAATTGGTCTTAATTTGTAGCTAGAAAGATTTATATCAAATATTAGGAAGGTGTTTCTGATGGTGAGGATGGCAAAGGCTGGCTAAGGAGGTTGCAGAGCCTCTGGCATAAGAGGCCTGTAAAAAGGGAGGTGAGGTTTTGTGTCAGGAATGTCAGAGCGCAATTCTCGTGGCCCAGAGATGCATTAGGTGATCCCCTGAGCATCCTCCAAACCCTACATTTCTGTGATTGTTCATGTTGAGGGTGAAATTGTATGTGATCCTATACTACACCCCTTAAAAATATATATCCTTATTATATACAGCAGGAAAATTTAATAAAAAACAGATTTGGAACCAGATTCCAATAGAAACAACGACATAAAAAAATTAACATGAAAGAACTGAAGGTTTCTACGTCAACAGCATATGCATGGCTAAGTCATATACTAAGCATCGTATATCCAAGCTCTGGACTCATGCAATTGACTAAAATCTTAATCCTGAAGGTATGTATATGTATATATGTATACACAAGCACACACATGCATACCTACATCCTTGGATGATTTTATGTATCTTTAATTTTTCAAGGTTCTTGTGTTTAGGGTTTTAATTTTTTTATTCATTTTCTATCTTTCTGTACCATCCATCTATCTCCAGTTGGCTAGATAGCTAGAAATATCAACTTCTCGGGTAGTCACCTCCCAGAAACTGGAATTTTGGGAAAAAAAATCTCAATATAAGAAGATTTACAAAAAGCTCTGAGAATTTGGATTCTTGAATATAGATAAAAATCTTAGGTATTAGTGTAAGAAGGACAGTACCATGTTTAATGTAAAATCCATAACAATACTCAGCATTTCCTAACCAGTTTTATAGTATTAAACATTAGCAGTTCAAAGTGTGCAAGGAAGGCTTTCTTTCAGCCGTTGATTTAACTAGGCTTAAAATCCAATGAATAAATTGTACATAGTTCATCAGCTTGTGGGGTGCACAGTGCCTACACACCAAATAATAAGCTACACATCCCACTGTGAACGTTTTATGGCCAAAAGACTGCAGGAACACCACTGTGGAACTGTCAAAATAAAGCATGTAATGGACTCATAAATGAAATGAACGGATATTGGTTTAAAATCAAGCCCATAAATATGTGTCACACCTGTCCTCTGGGTGGTCAGCAGCAATCAAGCTGTTATATTCTGAACGTATTTTCAAGCTGATGCTGTCTGATTTGTCCTTCCTTCCTTGCTGAGCGGTACCAAGGAATAAAGTGAAAGATCTAAGTCGTACGGTGCCATTCCAAAGGCTGCAGCCAAGGTGACGTTAATATATCAAGCTAAATATATAACGGACCCATGAAAATTCGAGGCTAATTATGTTTTACTGTGTTAACCCTTTTAGAAAAAAAAAATAATCAGTGAAAGTAGGTTTACAGGAACTGTTTTTACCACCCAGCAAGCTTCTGCACTTTCCCACAGAGGTTACTGTGAAAGTGGAAATAGTCTAACATAAGGATTAATAATAATAATAATTTACACCGTGGGAGTGCCAAAGATTCCCTCCGTGCAAGGCACTGTACAAACAAAAAAACATACATGGAAAAGCTTCCGACCAGTGACCAATGTGTGCGAATCTACTTGTGATTATTCCCCTTCATACGTACAACTCTGTCTCARTGCATAATAAATTCAGCTAAATGCTTAGTATAGTTCTCCCAAAGGTTACTAATGTTAAAAGGCGATTTTCATTATTTTTTAAAATAAGCCATAAAGGAAGATCCAACATTTGACGTCTCTCTCCAAACAGTCCCAAATAATGACCTAACTGGTTTCAAGGGTGTATCCCGTCCTGCTACACCAGGCACTTCTTTCAGCAACTGCTTAGGGGAGTCCACTGGCTTAGGGACTCTATGCGCTTTTTAGTGCAAAATCTTTCTGTTTGTTTTCTGGCTTATTTAATTTTTAAAGATAGTATTATTGAGCTGTTAAATTGCACTGTGTAAAATGTGATCTTATATTTTGCCACTTAAGTCATCTGGGGAGAATCCATTCCTGCTGAAGCCTTTTGAGGCCAGCCTTACATAAATGCTATTGAAGAGTCCCTCAAACTTTAACGATTTTCCAACTTAAATACACAAGCCAGACAAAACCCTTTGTAACTCCCTGCCAGAGCGGTTTTACTGCYGAACTGCCACATTTGTGTTACTCCTGACCCGTGGTGCACGCGGGTCCTCCCGGGGCCAACACTGGACAGAGGGAAGCAGGCGATTGCCCAACGCACACGGGTAGCAAAACAGCTCCATGCCGGGCTCTCCTTGCTCTGCAGCATCCTGAAAAATCTGATTTTTGCTGCTGATGTAAGGTAGCTAAGCGAGCAGGCAGCACAGGGGCAGGGGAGGGATGCTGTGGGTGCATCTCGTCTGCCCGCAGCGGTGGGAACCACCGTGAGCCGCGGAGCCGCACGTCTCCTTTTGGGCTTCGGACCTCCTGTCCCTTTCCACCCRCAATCACGGGCCTCTCACTTTTGCTCCTTGTGTTGACAGGTTTTGCTARAAATTACCCTGTAGATGTTAAAGTTTTCAGGTTGTCAAAGGGACATCATCAATATTGTCCAGGTAGAGACTGATTTATTTCCTATTGTACTGTTAAACTGGATTAAAACATGAAAGCAGCAGAATGGCAAAACTGCCGAAAAACCGATGAAAACACACGCATTGTCTGATTTTCTGGTATGCAATGCAGATGAAAACGGCAACATCTTTTTCAAACCATTTGCATATCTGTAAATGACTGCAAGGCAGGGTAGAAGGAGGCCAGCTGGATTCAATTAAAGAGAAAGGTAAACGGCTTTTGCTTCTGATTTTCATTTTACAATTTAAAGCAGGGTCATATTTTGAATTTCTTTACAGACTTTTTAAAAATGAGTAAAGTTCTCAACAACACAGCCCAAGTGTAGAAGTGCATGTGGAACAGAATTATAAAAAAAAAATCTATTCTTATAGAAATAATTAATGTTTTGTCTCGTGCAGTTTACCGAATGATCCACATAAAGCACATTTTAGGGCAAGCTGCTTAGCAAGATTTCAGGGGACACTAATCTGCAGGACTTTTGCTGACAACCTAAACACAATGTCACGTGAAAGCCTTATCACGACAAACCCACCCAAAGCCCATCTGCAACGGCAGCACRGTCCTGAGCCGCAAAGCTCTCAGACGTGTGATATCCCAGTGCAGGATGCTTTMTTTATTGAGGTTAGATGCAAGATTTTGGATATGGAGAATTATTTCTATTATTTCTGTTATTTCCAGGAGAAGAAATTGGGGCACCAGGTTAGCGGCAGAGCTGTCCCCCAGCCCAGGATGAGACAGGGGGCAAGTGGGTATCTTCAAAGCAAACCTCTTTCTCTCTGTGATTTTCACCTACCATAGCATAATAATAGCAATAGCAATAGTAATAATAATAGCAATAGTAATAATAATAATAGCAATAGTAATAATAATAATACATATAAACAATAATAATAATAGTAATAACAACAATAACAACCTTTCACTAGTTCTTCGTAAGTCTTGATCATTATTCTATGCATCTTCCCAAACATTTTTTTCATGCTTTGCTTCGCACTGCAGGTTGCAGCAGCTCCCGGCTGTGCAATGCTGAGGCAGTGCCACAGCATGGTTTCTGCCATCCATGCACATATGCAGCAAGGCAAGGGTGATACAAATGGGACACAAACCTACAGGAGTAGGTGGACGATAAATAATTGTTACTTCTTTATAGCCACTGGTGCCTTACAGAGGTCACCAATTTGTCCTCAGTCTGAATTACTGGCCTTTGCTGATGAACATAATCCTATGAGTAGTTATTCAGAGACATAGTTCTTTTGCACCGGGTGCAGCATGAAGGTTAGTTAAACCTCCCCTCTCCCCTGGCTTGGTGCATGCCCTTATTTCTCCACGCAGAGCCAGAGCTTAGACAAGCCTTTAGCACGGAGCGGATTTCCCAGGTACACAGGTGACTGCTAAATCGCCCTAAAGTTAGAGCGAGAGAAAGGGAGAGCCAAGTAAGTAGAGCAGTGAATTCTCCAGGTTAAGACGACAGACAGGTTAAGATGACAGACATTGTTCCCCCTCCTACTTAGTCAGCTATATTTATGTTTTCAGTGGATTTTCTCCTTTTCTGAGTCTCACTGTACCCTGCAATGTCAGGGAAATGTGTTAAGAAAGCTCTGCTACCCAGGGAAGGGCATAATCTTAAAACTTGTGCACAGGGAGGAAAACAGACAGGAATATTTGGAGCTTAGAGACAGCTGAATACTCACCTATATGAATTTGAAGAAGAGCTGGAGAGGGCGTCTCGACTGTCTGACAGTTGTATGTCATGCCGGGGATGGAGACTACTTCCACTTCAAGTTTGTAGCACAGGTGTTCCCGGCAACAAAAGCAACATATCCTGACACTTCGGGGGTAGTAATGGTTTTGAGTTGCTGATATGCTCCCAGTGAAGTCTATTGGTGGTTATTTCCGTCTGACACAATTTCATAACCTCATCTTACATTATCACATTTYGTAGAAACGCCAAGATATCACATTGCAACAACTTTGCCTTGCAACCGACGGTGTCAAAATGATCAGTCCCTAGGAAGGAAGGCGTTAGATGTATTTCCATCCTGTCTTCAGCAAATTATAGCAGGTTTTAAAGTTACTGTGATACTTACAGGATTAGAAAAGAGAAGAGAAGGTTTCCAGCCCCCCACAGCCCCTCTTGTGTAACCCTGGGGACCGAACTGGRGCACTGGCCACTTGTAGTTTAAGGGTTGTTTCAGTCTAAGGCTCCTGGAAGTCCATATGCCAAAATACACATTTGTTTTTACTTTCTTCCATGAACCTCACTCTGACAGAAAGCAGTCCCTCAAAGAATCTTTGGCTAATTTCAGAAATTCTGGGCTAACTTGCGCCATTTATTGCAGGTGTAAGGAGTGAAAGAGCCTTTCTGCACCAAGCCCTTTTTTCTCTCTTTGTACCAGTGCAAGCAAGGAAAGAGCCTGACTTTAACAGAACGGATAAAAATAAAACTGGCGATGGACAAAGCCAATTATGTTCCCCATTGCCTAGGGATGGGCAACCTAATTTGCAGCTGACAGTGATTTGATGGACTGAACCATCCTTTTTCTGATCCAGCATTTGGAGTAATTTTTATTGTAAACCAATCATTACAATGTAGGACTCTCAGTACCATCAGTGTCACCATGACAAATTCCCACATCAGTGTTAGTGTTGCTGCTAGGGTTTTTCCTCCCATCCTTCACTGCCTGACATGTTCTGGGAGGTGCTGGACGTGGTACACCATGCCCCTGTCCTCAGTGCGAGCCCTGGGCAGAACAGCTAATGGCTCGTGTGAGAGGGACGGTGCCAAACGCAACGGTACCAACACCGGGGGACGTGTTTCCAAGCWCTTTGCTGTAATTTTGGCAGGGATGCTAAATTTAATCCTCCAGTTCAGAATATACATACAGCACATTAAGCTGGGAGTTTAGCAGCGCACATTTTCTCCTCCATCTTCATCTAAAACTGTCYCTGATTTTGCTCCTTCATGTGGTTTATAGGTCATAAAATGATTTCCCCCCCGCCCCCGGAGGATATTGTACTAGTTTGTGTCCAACATCTGTACAATCTAGTAAGTCCTAAACCTTAGCGTAGTATCCCTATGTTCCCTGAATGAGCATATAGCACGGCTTCTGCCCAGCTGTCGTTGGACAGAACATCACTTCATTAGAACCAGCTGGAATTTATTTTCACCAGAACTTTAGCAATTTCTGTTTTAAGAAGCCAAATCCCTGATTTTTCAGAGTTGTTGGAATTTTCTTGTCTGCACCGGAAGAACCTCCGTCTGGATCATGTAAGCTGTGGGTTGCAGAGGTAAGGGGAAATTTGGAGAAAGTGACCTGAGCGGACACATGGAGGGTGAAGATCTGTTGCTCCTCCAGACGATGTGCCCTACATTSCCCTTCCCAGGTCCAGGAGAGCACAGTGTGGACCCAGGAGGCTCCATCTCTGCTCGTTTCCCCCTATTTCTGCTTAGCTGTGAAATCTGCAATTTCTTTCTTTCCACCATAGTATCCAGTAAAGACTGATTAACAAATGATAGACAGACACCTACTATTGCTAACGGGAGGAATAAAAGCCTATAATTTTCATAAGACAGATCACCAAGACTTTGCTCTAATATTGGATAGTTTTATCAATAMCTCTACTCCTGCCAAAGTCCTGAATTAAATGAGCATTATTAAGGCTGTAACATCAAGCACGGAGATGGTGAGACAGGCCAGGGTTGTGGTAGCTGGTGCACCTTTACTTCTGCTCCTTCTGCGCATCCTCTTCAGCTGCACAGTCACACRTATGTAAAAGTAACCATGTACTGAAGAGCTATGAGGAGCAAACTATATATTTTCTACTCATATGCTTTGTGCCTTATTATTTAGATTGATGAAATATTTGTATTGACCAAACATATATATATATTGATTTGATTAGGTCCAAAAATCAAAGTGAAGATGGAGAAATACATTTAATCATTTCAGTAGAATTTGAAGGTGCCTAGCAGGGTATTTCAGTAGCAAATCTAAGCATCAGTTAAGTGAAGTTGGCTTAAATGTGTTTACATTAAGAAAACAAATACATTTTTTGTGCTTACTTATATAAGCCCTTCTTCTTCCTTGTATATGGCTTGATTTTAGCATCCCATTTTAGAACGTACAGATTTGGTCCAGCAGCTTTCCCCCCCTGGGTGAACAGCGTGTCCTTGCAGGCAGCCTTCTGTAGGCAGCGAGGTGGAGGGACGCCCAGCCACGGAGGGGACCCTGCGCCTGGTGCTCCAGGAGGAAGAGTCCTGCGACCCTGTGTCCTACCCCTGCAGTGCCTCAGCAGGGACACACGTGTGGCTCCAGACCTTAGTTTCGGGGTGGGATTTGGTGGCGTAGCTGCTGGAGAGGCGTAGGAACTGCATTGTGCGGTGAGAAGAACTCGTGGTTCGGTTGGCAGAGCCTTCTGCACAGGGTTGGGGTGGGTGGCTGCATGGTCCCATGTGCAGGGGAGAGAGGCTGGGATGTGCGGGAGACAYGGCTGTGATGGGGCCGTGGCAGCCACCAGTCTTTCGGGGATCTCTGCATGGATCTGGGGTGAGAATTGTGCCCTCGCCGCTGCAGTGCCGGTGGGAAGTGCTAAGAACAGTCTTTGTAGACCTGTTTCATGAGCAATCCTGTGAAAGGAAACAGATTGCCCCAGGCAAGACATTTAGAGGGTCTTAAACTTCTCTTGATGCTTTTGCTCTCTCTTATGTTCTTGCTCTCAATGAAATACTGTCTTTCCAGAATGGACTTGGGCAGGGAGATGCTGTGTGTTGCCCACACTTGCTGTGTGTTGCATTGAGCTGTAAGCGCTTGTTTAGGTCATCCTTATACAGAGAAATTCATATAAACGGGAAGGTCACCRTGCATCCAGATATCGTTGCATATCTTCTTTGTTTTCCACAATTCCTTTCTGGGTCAGGTTAAAGATTCCCTATACTCACGTTTGCATTTCCCAAGGTTGGATGACGTCTTTTTCTGATTGGCGTTGCCCACACAGATGTGTCTGCAGCGCTCATGGAGAACCTCGGCGCCATGCGGAGCTGGAAATCCAGCATCCCACCTGCACGCGTGCACAGCCGGAATCACTCGTGCGTGTGGGGAAGTCCAGCCGCAACAGGGTTGGGTTTGGGTTTACAGTGGTATTACAGCGGCAACGCCAGCGACCGCGGAACGGGAGCTGGGATTTGTGCTCATGAAATTGCTGACACACAGTTAAATTCCAGAGGTGGCTAAAGACAACCATAAATCCATGCTACGTCCACGGAACAAGCACTGGACGACTGCAGCTTTTTATTTGGGGAGCGCGGTGCTGTAGGAATGARGTTAGTTGTTTGTCAAACTTTGCCCAAGTTTGTCGGCCTGAGGCCAAACACCTTCTTCTAAAATGTTAGGGGATGCGGTCCATCCTTGGGGGCTGGTTCTGCTCTCTTCTCTCTGCCCTTCTCGCATCGGTCATTGCTTTGGGGATTGCTTTGCTCTGAATTTCTACTGAAATTCATATGGAAGCTCTTAGCGCTGTCTCAAGTTCGTGTCAAGTTCATGCCAGGTTCGCTGAAATGTCATTTAGGAAAAAAGAGGTAAAAGAGTCTCATAAGATAAAAATAATTATTATTTTTTTAATAGTTAATTTTTTAAATTTAAATTTTTAATATTTTAAATTGTTTGAGTTTCTAACATTTTGGGGTTGCATTATGTATGTTATGGTGACGTTAAAAATGGAAGAAAATCTAACCTGAAGCCATGGAAAATGGCTTTCCCACCTTTTCCCTTATTTGCTGTGGAGAAATGTTGAAAATCTATTGCAGTTTGGAATGGAACTGAATTTAAAATCTTTTATGAAACAGTATTTTCATTCTCATATAGCTGTTTACATAAGTAAAGTACATTTTTATTGAATGTAGATTCTGGTCAAGATCTGCTAAAATCGAGGTTAAAATTTAGGTTTCTAAGTTCCTGTTCAAACCCACAGGATTTAGAGTTACCGAGCAGTCACATTTCTCAGTGATTTCAATAGGCCTGTTCCTCCCACCCATTCAAAATATGCTTTAAAACTATTAATCTTGCAGCACTCTCTGTTTAGGCACTTATTTTTAAGATTTAGATTTTATTTTTAATGTAATCCCTCTTTCTGAAAATCAGAAGGAGTTTTGCTAGAAAATAATTTCAATTTCTTCCCCCCCCCCCCCATCTTTACATGTTAATTACTCATACATATTTCATATTCTTTTGTAAGTTCTCTGARTCACAGATCATGGCACAGCGACCACTGTCATGCTCAGCCTTCCCACCCAGCAGGGGCCACAGAGCAGGACAAACTAACTTTTCAATGAAATTATATTTTCAATTAAATTTTCAGTTCAAACCCTAATTTCTTTTTTAGTAAGATAGACAGTTGAGACAACTGGCAGAAGTCTAGTGGCAGCAAAGAAGTTCCTCCGAATAGTCACCCACTCCAGTTCAGTCCTTTGCTATAWGATAAACTGTTATGTTGATTTTTAAGTACAAGAACTAGTAACTAATTTCACAAGGCTATTTCTTTAGCATGATCCTCAAGAAGTTTGATCTCATTTTAATCGGTCCAAAAATTGGTCAATAATTTTTATTACATGATCAGTTTTCCTCCAAACCTGTCTTCTGTACAGATTTTAAGATAYCTATATACCTTAAAACAGTTTTCTGAAAGGGGAAAAAAACATTATAACTCATTTTGGGGATTACAAAGGGAGTAATTTTCTTGAAACTGGTCCTTAATATAGCTAATAGCTCTTGCCTTCACCTCAAGATGGTTAACAAACCCATCATTAACTGTGGCTAATGAAAAATTAATTAAACTTTTTTAAATGTAATACTAGATGACAAATCTAATACTAGATGACAAATATTAGATGACATGAATAACCAACATGCCCTTGGTTATTYATGTCAGTAAAGTGAATAAACGAGTTTGAAAGTTCATACATGTGTATAAAACAAAACTGTAAGGAAATATAGAATGAATTRTGCTGGTTGTCAATAGTTATTTTTTCAGTAGTTTTTAAAATTTCTTCTCAACATTCCCAGAATTCTCACTAATGTATGACCCTGTGTGTAATTTTTTGAAGATTTAATAGGAAACCTTAACATCACATGTGATCAGAGAATCCTGGCATCTGWACTAGGATTATCCACACCAAACTGGAAGGTAATTAGCAAAACTGTGAAGATTTAGAAGAAGGAGGGCAGAATTATTACAAAGTCTAGCAGGACATAATTCAACAAAACTATTTCACTGGATTTATAAACTCCTATAAGATGTCAGTAAAAACAGGAATTTTTTTTTGGGGGGGGGTTTGAATTTGCCTAAGATAACTCTATAAAGAAATAGAAGCAAGATCAATAAATTTTGTCTGAAAACCAGTTAAAAGGAGCCACCGCTTAGATGTGCAGGAATAATGGGAGAAAACGCTAAGTACTCAAAAAGCCTTTCACAAGACTGGTCAGAAACCATTTGGTAGATCCTACGGATATTTCAAAAATACTAGGATTAGCTCATAAACCCCAAAATACTTCCCATATATGACTAATATTATTTGTAGCTTCTAGAGGGATGTAGTGTCAGGGTTGATACAACCATAACACTTCTTATTACTAGCTAAATATTTCGTATGTTGAATTAGAGGRCCCCAAGTGAGCTTTGTGGGGTGCAGACACCAGCATCCTCCAAGCATTTGCAGCGTGGATAGGGCAGCAGGACAGACGTGGAAAGGACGGAGCGGTGAAGCGTGGTGGAGCTGCTGGAGATGACCTCCTGCCCAGGACCGCGGGCCCCAGCCCYCAGCTCACACAGCTTCTCTTTGGAGGTCTGGTATAGCTGCACATGTGAAACCTCTTCTAATGATGAGAAGAGAGGATTTCCTTTAAAGCAACTCCTGTTCTGTGCATGATGTGCTCCCCATCCTTTGTYCAGGTGTTCTTTCAATACTGCCCAAGCTATACGTGCTCCTCCTTTGGGGGCAGAGGACTTGACCTCTATTTCTGCTTTCTCCTTTGTTTTCTTTTTCTTCCCCTCCCGTAAGACTGCAATGAGCTCACTACATGTTCCCTTCAAGGCCAAGCACCAGCTCCACTTCCACTCCCTGACTCACCTTGCGATACCTCAGACTGCGTCCCTTATATATCTATCTATATATATATATATCCGATGAAGATGTAGCTCAGTATCAGATCTGCATCCTGTGGGACTTTTTAAGATAAAAGCCATTCTCAGTGAACTTATTAAAGACCTAAAAGTTACTTATGTACATAAGTAATTACTGTAATCAAACACAAACATATTTTCTGCCTGTCCCTATTACTTGAAAAAGCCCAAATTGATTTATTTTCAAATTCAGGAATCAGTTTGCCAAGTGTAAGAATATGTAATACAGCAATTATGGCATTCCCCAAAAGCTGCATTTATGTATTTATGAAAAAAGCTCCCATGGGTAACAGTTCATATAAAATATTTGACTTGGAAATGCTTTTATTTTTATACGTTCTTTTCAGTTTTCTATTTTGAAAGCTGATGTAATATTTTTCATATCATGTAATATGTCTTTGAAGGGTCACATTCTGTAGCCAGCATCGCTACAGCTGCCGATGCAAGACATTTAGGCAGCGAACAAACTTTCTTGGTGGCATGCATAGCTTCTTAAGAAAAGCTATTTTGCAAATGAGATCACAGCATCACCTCTATTTTTTCTCTGAAAAACGCATTTAAACTGAATTTTTTTGAYTAGCTGTAATTCAGACATACCCTAAAATGTAATTAATTTTGATCACACCATTTCTGCAATTCAAATGATGGATAACAAATAGTTATGCATATCCCTAATATAACAGCATTATATCAAACACTCAGTTTATTGCATTACAGATGATATCAAGTAATGGTAGTCATTCACATGAATAGTTCTCAATTCTGATTGAATTTGATTCCTTATTAGAGAGAATTCCACAGTTGCAGAATATTGTACTAGCAATATAATAGAGAAATTGCTTCTAGCATGTGAAATGTGCAATTATAATAAGCAAATATTTAACTCGTACTATGCTCTTGGGATCACAATGTCAATAAGAGACTTAAAAAAATTAATTGTTTTATCAGCCAGAAGCATCTGAGAAGGGTCCATAGCCAAGGTGGTCTGCCAGGGATCCCCAGCTGGGTTTATGAGGAAGGTGATGATTATACTTATAATAAGTGAAGGCTGGGATCCGTTTTATGATCAAAATATCAAACATAAAATAAATAAGCATCCAGTTACGACAGTAATAAATGGCAAAGACGTTCAGTTGATGGGAATGTCAGAAGAAAATATGGATATAACGTATGTGCATGTGTGCACACACTCGCACTCGTACGCTGGCTTCCCTGCCGCGGTTGATCCCTTGCAGGCTGCTGTGAGCTTCACCAAGGGGTGCTCAGGGGCTCTCACCTTCGGAGCTTTACCTTAGGGGTATAAAAAATAGGGCTGTCACTGCATTTAACCAGCCACTGAAGGTGCAACTGTTGTCTGGCTGTTGCTCTGAGAAGAAGAAAAGATTTCTTTGTGACTTCCCCCTTAATATTCCTTCAAGGGCTTGGGACAATCTAGACCTGAGGAAGCCCCTGATACAAAATTAAAATAAGAATCGGATTTCTCTTCCTTCAGAGCCTTCTGCCTTTCAGACAGAGAGGGAACTGCTCTTTGCTTTCTTACTGACTGGTGCTACGACATGCCATTATTCATGAGCMTTTTCAGCGGGAGACAGATGTATGAACTCTCATTTTCTATGGAAGATTTCTTATGGAGCCAGCATTACCAAGCAATGATTAGATAAGATGACACCATGGGAAATTCAAGATGGAAAAAAAGCCAGAACAGGTATGCTGCAGAGCTGAAACGCTATCAGTCCTTATTGAAGGGGCCTTCATCTAGGACATTCAGAGGAATTCTTTTAAAGGCACCAGCTCTCTAATGAAGCTTAATAATTTCGATTTGACAATACCTAGCAGCAGAAACTGCATAGATGCTTAATAATAGTGTAATGATTTTCTGTCAACCATTTGGTTTGCAGCAGAATATGTATGCTTGCATTATTCCATTTCAGATAGAGATATTTATATTTATTGAAATTATATACTTTTGTGTTACGTATCTCTACATTTATCAATTATWTTTTTTTTTTAAGGCAGGGTTGCAGGGATTTAGATTGACTAACACCATGGGAAATTTAGGATGAACCAGAGCCAGTGTGCCAGTTAAAAGTAGAGCCGAGAATTCATCTGCTTCAGTTCCAGCGCTTTTTTATGGAAATCAGCTATCTAATCAGCAGTCGTTTATTGTCACTTTGTAAGAGTTTGTGTGTCAGGATAAATTGAGTCATTAATTGCAAATACACCAGTGAGATCTTGGAMTATGTATATGATGTATATGTATGCATGTGAAAAATGTTGAAGGAGTGGTACAGTCTCAAGTAYAGATAACTTGAGACACTGCAACAATGAAGAAATATTGAATATGAAAAGTAATAACAGAGGAATTTAAAAGTAAAATATGATTTTAAAGAGAAGGCAACTGTCATATACAGAAAAGGAGAAAGCATAGATAAGAATTAAATGCTAGGTATCCCATATGCTTTTAAACACATTAGTTACAGGAAACTGCCATAAGTTTACATTCCATTGCATTAAGTGAGACGTGTGGATTTTATGGGCTTTCCACTCCTAACTCCTGGTATGTAATGTAAGCTCCAACTACAGCGTGCAGTGGTGGCATGGCAGGGTAAGGGCTGTTGGGAAGAGATGCTTCAGAGGGGTTTCAGGTGCTGTTGAAGGGTTCTTGCCTCTTGGAAGTTCAGATCCTCAGGTTCTACTTATTAATTTGGATTTATTTAACTGTTTCGAATGAATTGTGATAAAGTCATGTAAATAGAAGGGATTTATGAAAATGTGTGGCACAAATAATGAAATTACTGGAATTTTTCAGCAAAGCACTAGGGAAAAGTCACTGTTGAATCTTGTGCAACTCTAGCAGCAACTTTGATCATGATGTAATCTTACGAAAAGCACCGAATCAATTAACCTGTGTAGCAATGTACATATATATGAAGTGTTGCATAAAAGAGGAATTTTAATATATCATAAAAAATTGGTAATGTGATTGCAGGAAATCTGTTAATTAGCATGTCTGCCATACGTCTTTTTGAACATTCACCTTAAGAGAACTGAGGGCAGCGTTAGCAACAATGTGATACAAAATAATTAGCTTGTTTTCAGGGCTTAAATAGTCATTACTTTCTTGTGAAGTCCCTAATTAAGCTAATCCTAGTTTATAATACATTAGCAACCACTCTTTATGTGGAAACTATTTCTTAGAGGATAAAAATAACATCAAATTTTGCAATGCTCAAAATGATATGCAAAATTGTAGAGCTTGGGACAGGAACAATACAGACTAAAAAAATTATGTAAGTACTTGATTTATTCCTTGCTGCCCACGTGCAATTTGTTCACCTGAATTCTGCAGATACAACTGTTTAAAGGCTCTCATGAAACAATTTTCCCCTTTCTGCTTTGAAAGCCTATGACAGCCTGTTACCATGATTTTCTTAGGAGGTCCTGTTATAGCATTACCCAATTATTTCCTAAAAAGTGTAAAGGTTTTTTCCCTGACTCACACTATAATAGATGAAGGAGTGATTTTCAGTTTGAAGTCTGACTTCAGTCAAAGGAAAAGAACTGATAACATGAAGCTGACACAAAACAAAGCACAAAGCCTGCGCTGTAGGACAAAATGAGCTCTGACCCTCATACACACACAAAAAAAAAAAAAAAAAAGAAACACTAAAAAGGTAGAAAAAGGTATATTTTAGAAGTGGGGGATCTGTACCTTACAGTTGCCATTTTTCCACAGTGTGCAGAATTATTGCTTTCCTCGACTTTGTGCCTTGCTTGGTAATTTCCCTGTGGTCAGTTGGAGGCAATTATTTAGTGACAAAGCCCTCAGGTGATGCAGGAATGAGTTCATGTTTATGCAAGCTAATGAAATTAGCTGAGGTGGGAAACTCAGAGTGATGTGGAAAACAAAGGATTCCCCTCCCAGCCAAAAGGAATAATTAATTGGAAAAAAAATAAAATGCAGCCAACGAATCACGCAAAGAGATCAAAATGAAGCAGGGAAGCCTGGATCTCCCCATTCCTTGGATTTACAACAGGCAAGGAATTACACTTCCCATTTAAAGACAGAGCGGAACTTCTCACTGAAGTAATTTGTAGAAGCTTTTTTATCAGCTTATGCTCAAAAACTAGAAACTGGAAGAGATAACCACAGCGAGGAAGAAAGCACCTGAGATCAACTGTATATGCACCGAGCAACAAACCGCAGCGTTTCTTACAGAGCTATTTACCCAGGCATCTAAAACATGTGGTTGCTTTACCACATCATGTAATATTCTCTCTGTTCCCCCTACACTTTCTCTCCTGGTACAGTATCAATAATTCATGTACTCTTCTTACATGGGCTATTTAACATGTTGTAAGAGGCAAAATATACACAGAACGTGTAACGGAATGAGATTTCCTGCAAAAGAGATTTAACTGACCTGTAAACCTAGGAACATGGATAAGGCAAAGCGCAAGAACACGTCTTACCCAGGTGTGGTAGGCGATTCCCTTTCATGCTCATTTTTAATTTTTTTACATGAGAGGTGCAAAAACAACTGCTATAAACAATCTTCTGAGGCAATCAGTGAGTCCCCAGTTTTAACCTATACAAAGTAGAGAACAAATAAAACACAATACAACAAGGCACTGGAATAATGTGTTATTCAGAGCAGTGGCAACATGTATACAAGCTACCTCCTTTTTTTTTTTTTAATTTGCCCCTAGATTGTGAGTCAAAGTTACTGACTCCGTCCCTRAACAAGGCTTTGTCCCAAGCCAGTGTGGCTTCCCCGTTCTCATCCTGCTGAAGTCTGGGACAGCCTTTTAAATTAAAAAGTCCTTAATACACACATGTACGTGTTCACTGGCTTACACTTATTTTTTTATGAGCAGAGCACATTTAAGTTAGAAAAGATTAAGTGGAATTAAACATGGATGCCTTTTTTGCRGAGCCAGTTCCCAGAATACTTCCATTTTTTCAGCATTGGCTCCCAAATACTCCTCCAGCAGTGTTAGATTTGACTGCAAATGACAAGCTGTACACAGGAACCAGACATTTCTATCCCTATCATCACTTATTAACTGTTGTTATTGTCACTGACAATGTAGTGATAATAATAGGGATTCTTTYAACACCTGGCTTTAAGATGTAGGAGTTTATGACATTCAAAAATATCTCAACAGAACTGGCAGGTGAAGGCATGTTCAGAAGCAATTTATACCAGGAACAGTATATAAAAGCCATGCAACAGCTGAGTGGGACCTCGAGGAGTCTTTGCTAATCCTTAGAATTTGACTTAGACATTGAAAAGCAAGGTCATTTTCTTTTGTAAGGTATCACTGTCTCCATCTGTAAATCACACTCCAGTGTCAGTGTGTTGCGGCTTATATAGGAAAATGACTAATAGGGAATAATAGTGTTGCAACAAACAGCATGAGGAGAGCTGTGATTGAGTGAAAACAAAAAGGAAAACTGGTTGCTGCCACTTTCTTGACTAATTCAAGGCATGAAGTGAATGTACTGAGACGCTGATTTCCTGCAACTTTTGTAAGATTTGAGATTCTTCTAAGAGAGGTTTGGCGACTGAAAGGCTCAGGCCTGGGGAATGGAAAATGCCTTCAGCTTCCAAGCTTGTTGTTTTATGGATAACGGGATGTGAGCCTTTCAGGCACTACCTCATCCGCAGTGCAAAGAAAGAGCTGGATCCTGTCTCCTCATCTGTGTGCTCTTCTGGTGTCCRGTGTCCAAACACTGGTCCACCATGGTCACCTACCAGTCAATGCACAGAGGATCCCTCATCACACGCAGGTCAGATTTCAATGTGAAGAGATTGCTGTGAGGACCTGAAAATTATTGATGTAGGCTAAAGTCATCCTAATCTAGTAAATCTACATCCATAGAACTTCAAAAGAAGGATTTAAAAAAGCAACACTACAGCCTGGTGGAAGACCATCTCCACTTCAGTTACTCCCAGATGATTGGAAAGACAGTGTAGACCTGAGCTGCCCTAAGTTGTGCCCATGGCCTGGCAGGTTTGGAGGGACCTCAGCAAGACACGGTATGCCAAGACGTAGCCAAAGGAGCAATTGTGTTGGGGTGGYTTGCAACCGTTGAGGTCTTCCTTGTGAAGACCAGCGAATCCAGCCTGTGAGGTACCGATACCCAAGGCACTGACTAGCTATCGCTGGTACAAAACTGGCCTCCAAGGCTGCACAGCTTTGCAGCAGATGGCTCCACTGCGGCTCTGACTCGCCAAGTCCTGGACACCTCGAAGGATGGCAATTTCATTGCTCCGCTGAGTGCTGCATGCTGCTCTACGCTCTTGCTAAGAAAATTTTTCCTACTGTCCAAGGAAATAAATCTTTACACATTCTCCAGACATAAACTGATGATTCAGAGCCATCAAAATAAAATTACTTAACCAATGTGTTATCTGAAGTTGGAAGAGGCACGTTTCAGTTGCAGTACGACAAACCAGACAAAAGCAGAGGGGATATTATTAGCTAGGCACTGTCTCGCAGGATCAGAGGTATGAGATATAATATATATAAGGACCCAAGGGTGAGATTATCTCAGGATAATACACCCTTTAGGTTTTTAAATTGCAGCCAGAGCAGTCAAACCTGTTACCATAGCATTCATGTTAATGCACAGATAAATTTGTAGCTCTTGTTTATATAGCTCATCCTCTGGAGGCACTAATATGATTCCCTTTAAAACTTAAGTTAATGAGAAAATAATGGAGCATTGTGGATATAAGCAAATTTTTTTTTCACTGTCACTGTCATCATCTTTTATACAGCCAGAGGGCTCTTTGAAAGTATAAGTTGGATTTATTTTATGTACCACAAAACCTTTAGAAATCCTTCTTTACACCAAGTTTTCTGATTCCAGCCTAAAGCCAAAAATACTTACTGTCTAAAGATATTTATAAATCAGTATATCATCCATAAATCTTACCTTATCCCTAGTAGGAAATTTAAAATTGTAACTCTTAAAACTTCACCTTGGCAACATACATTCTTATTTTATTGGCTTTCCTGGACAGAAATCGCTGATGAGATACTGTATGTGGCCAGGGAATAGGGATTGCAGATCAGTTGCTGAGTGTAGTGAGCTGTGTAATGAAGCCATGTTTGTTTACTTTCCTTTGTATACAGCACTGCAGTAAATCTCCGGCYATTTTCAAGTTCTTTTGAAATTTCTTTTTACTCCATACATTCTCCTAATCCTTTTGGACCAGCTGAGGAGCTCCGTTCTCATGGAACATCCTCCAGTGCAAGGACAAGACGTTGYCAACATTGACATCAGCAAGTCTGATACAAGCTGGTACCAAATCTCAGTAATTCATTTTGTCTGGAAAGGACTAGCGATACATACATAATTTACATTATCTAACATTTMTTATTCATACATATAAACAAAAACCTATGTGGATTGGGCCTTCAGACATTCCAAACTTCGTAAGAGTTAATATGAATAAAAGTAATGTAATTTACTGGAACTGAGGTATTGCCCCTGGTCTCACTTGAAGACTATGGAAGTTTTGATTTGAGCAAGAAAAGCTTCAAGGCTTCTGTTGGCTGTGCCTGCTGGTGAGGGCATCTCCTTTGCAAGATTCATATTGTCACTCCATAGCTTTTTGTGCACTTCTCTGCTGCCTTTGGTTTCCCTTAATCTTATCTGAACTTTAGACTGCTCCTGTTAACCTTTGCCTCATGACGAGTCTGGCCGTATACCGAATCATACCCCCTCTTCCCTSCAGCTCTGTGTTGTTTCTGTTATTGGGGTCCTTTGTAGCTGCTGTATCTATCTGGAGAGTTAGAAAGGCATCACTTCTGGAAGAYGACCTAGTTAAATTTTTATCTCCCTGGGGCACCAGATGCTGGTGAGCCAGCCAGGCTTTTCCAGAGGTTGGTGCATGGTTCATGAAGAAGAGTTGCAGGCATTTTGCTTCTTCCTGGACACKCAGGTTGGGGTGCTGAGACTGTCACCCACCACGTCTTGAGGCTTTTGAAACCTTGTCTGGCCACGGCCCGGTTTCAAGATTTGCAAGCTTGCTATTACCGTGGAAATGTAATTATTGACTTCAAAAAGAAAAATGCTGTGGTGGGAAGTCACTAATGAAGTCAGTCTAAAATGAGTGAATTCRAGAAAGTATTTCATTGTTAGAACCACTACAAAATATTATCTAAGTTGTCAGCAATGGCAGGAGAAAGAAGACTGAAGAGCTTCAGTTGTGTCTTACAGKTTTTGTATTAGCACAGAAACACAATGTGATGAGGCTAACTAAGATTTARATAATCGAGGAAACAGGCGGATCATACTAAAAGGCCAATGCTGGGGATTTAATGAAGGCCAGACTTAATTGTCCTATTCCTTAGGCTCTGGACATCTCACCAGAGCGTGAGATGCTTCCTCCAGATTTAGCTGCTGCTAACCCCCTCCTCTTTCGCAGCCCTGTTTTCGGGAATGCCAGGGACCTGACACAGTTGGAGTCAGACTCAGCCGGTCCCGCTGGGATCTGATTGGGAAAACCATTCTGGTTTTCCTCCTGACAGATTTACTTTGAATGTGTTTATATTTCAGATTGCCTTGGGGTAGGCAATATGTATGGAACGATCTCAAGGGATCGGATCAAGTAGTTTTAATTATAATGATGGCCTCTACRGAAAAGCATTTCTTAAGAAACGTTAAACAAATATACTCTTTTTTTTTTTAACCTTGCTTGGTGTGKGGGAATTTTCCACATCTAGRAAAAAAAAAAAAGATAATTTAAATTTAATTATAGTGTTTCATTAAATCTGCRTACTCACTGTGATCTGCTGTGCGCACGCGTAGCTAACAGCGTTGTATTCTGGGGACCTTATCCATGCTACCTGCAAACAAGCACACGCAGTTAGAAAGGTCAGGGATTCAGGGCGGGTGTTTTAGGTTGTCCTCGCCACCTTTCTGCACATGTAAAATTGTTCTCCACACTGTGTTTCTAACAGTTTGCCAAATCTAGCATTAGAGATGTCAAATGGCACCGTTTCTATTACTTCCCTTGGGAGACTATTTTAGTTTAGCTGATCCTGCTGCTGGGAATAATTTCTTCTTAATATTCAACTCCATTTCCCCTCTAATCCCATTCATCCTACTCGTAGCCCCACGTACCCCCCTAAAGGATCCTTCCCCTCCTCAGGGTGTTTGCCTCAGGTACTTTTAGACCACTCTAGATGTCATCTTAGAATTATAGCTCAGGTGAGCTACTCATATTCTATATATATGAGCAAACAAGGAAAACATCATGAATGAATCCATTCAACGCCACATCATTTCACTGAGCTTTCACCAGCTCATCTCTGTTTCAGTGCATTTGGTGTATGTGGTCTGTAAAAGAGAAATCCCAAACTGCAGCCCCAGGAGGGATATCCCACTGAATAGAAAGGATTATTCCTGCAGCTTTAATAGCAACAACAACAACAACAACAACAATAATAATAATAATAGTAATAATAGGTTTTTTTTCACTCTTGCCCAGGCAAATAATTTACTTTTCTTTTGAGATTTACTTGGATGAATTTTAGCTGGAGTTGGGATTGTCAGAGCCTGAACCAAAGTTCAGTGAAGGCTCCTAGCTCATTTTAATGGATATTAACAGACTGGGTTCTTAAACCTCAGGTCTTCAGTTTTCAAGATCCTGACTGTCACAGACCAATGGATTTTATTCCAGAAAATTAGTTGGAACARCTAATGCCCATTAAATTGGAGACAGTGTGTGCTAGACAGGTGCCAAAATTCTTTTCTGAATTGGATATTATTTWAAAAATAATTTTGTGGTTTGATATAAAGGTATGGAAGCACTGTTTTTAACTCTTTGGTGGGACAAGTCAATAAGTTAAGGAGGAAAGATAAATTAATGCATAATTTGCACATTTATTGAATGACTAGTYCAATATTTTTCACTCTTTCCAGTTGGATGGGCCTTTATTTCATGTATAACATATTTAAGACCCCCTTCCCTTTACRGTGAAATTAAAGCCCCTCCAATCTGTGACCACAATTCTAAATTCYGTAGTGTAGTTGTGTGTGTTTCAGAAGGTTGCGGGAGCGACCTTGGGGGATTATGGTATAAGTGGAATGAGGGAGTAGGATTTAGACTTTTCATTTTRTTTTAGGCTGTAATAAGATTTTAAGTGCCTCGTGTCTTCTAATTGCCTTTCATGACCCTTCAGAGTTGCAACCAACTGGTTGAGAAAAGCTGCACTAAATAAATCGAATTGTGACTTATTAAAATTAAATTCTCAAGGATTTTCTCAAGGATAGTACGTTTTTGCATTTTTGCCCTGGAGAAACATTACTAGAGGAGCAAAACAGTACATGCATCAGTGGTGGAAGTGAAATCTTGCCCCTTTGAAATAGGCAGGTTGGGGTCACCGTCCTTTTGTAAGCAGCCTTCGCTCTCACTCCTCATCATCCCCCCTGGTTTTGGCTAATTGTTCAGGACCTCAGTTGTGACAGTAAAACCACGTGCGATGAATCCAGCTGGAGCTGAGCAAGTAGGGAGCGACTGCGGGTGCTCTGCAGCAAGGAGCACCTTGTTGTACCAGCACCTCTGAGGTCTTGCTGTGTCCTCTTGTCCCCATGTGAGCACCTGTAACAGTGCCCGTGTCTTTCAGGTGCGATAAAATATGGAATATTCGTCAGCGCTCTGCCCACCAGTGTCTTTCCATTGGAATGACTTCTCTTCTTCCAAACCTTCAMGGAATTTTCAAGGACCTTTCATTCTTTTAAAACAGCCAGTCCAGAAAAAAAAGGGCTCCTTCATTTTCACCCAACTGCTTTAAGAATAAGCACCTCTTTCATAGGATGGGAAATATTTAGTTCTGGCAAAATATCAAAACTCTGTTGGCTCTGAAGTCACTGATTATTATTATATTGAAGGTTTTGGCCACTCAAAGTAGACCATGGTTGTTCTTTTCAATGAATAAGAACGGTCATTCCTTATACTTCTCAGAAAGGRCATGCTGTCCATTCGTAGCTTAATTATATGTAGGACAGCTATCTTAGATCACATTCAGAGCTTTGCAGAATATATTCTTTTATCTTTCTCAAGAATACAATAGTATTAGAATTTARCTTCCAGTAGGAAACTGGCTTTTTAAGTGCAAAGATACAAACAACAATACTTTTTTTTAAAAGGTAACTTATTTAATACTATAATGCCAGCATCAAATACATCTGGGGAAGAAATAAGGGGTTACATAAATAATTTACTTAGCTATTAAAGAAATACCTGTGATAATATTGATATATTTATTGTACACCAAAAAATACTTTCCACACACAACCATATACACATAACATGTACCCAGAATTTCCTTGCTGAAGACACAGAAAGCAAAGTTTTTTAAAGGAAGAATTGCAAATAATGAGGAAGCATATAGATGACTTATACAAATACATGAGCAAATAGATGTTGATTGCTACTCCATGCTGATAAATGTAGCTTATTGAAAGCTGGGAGAAGGGAAAATGTCTGCTAAATGTTATAGCCTTGCCGAATACTAACCAGGAAAGAGAATTCAACTTTTATTGTTGGGAAATCCCTGAAGCTTTTGCTGTGCTGCTTCAATAGGCAGCTGTGGCATGCGCAGGACAAACAGAATGCTATGCAAAAAATACAAATCTCTGACAAAGGAGCTGGTAATGCAGACTAAAATATCACTGGGCTAAAGGTATTCCTGGTGTAAATATATTGATATGATTGGAATTGTACTGACAGTGAAATTGCTATCTTTAGAGCTAGCTGATTTAAATAAGTAAAAAAAGCCAATAACAGGTTGTAGGGGGGTTGCTAATCTTTGGAAACAAATCTCATGCTTTAAAAATGTATTTGAAAATACAAAAGCCTGAAAGAACAGCTAGTGACCTCCAAGCTTATATTAGATAACTGGCAGTCAAGCGGGGAATAGATGCGTTCAGGTCAACTGATTTTTTTTTTGGTCAAAGCGATAATATCTGGAAAAGATATCACTGGCTATCACAACTGGATAGCACAGTTATCACTGGCCAAGGGATAATATTGAACAGTAGGGTACTAAATGATAATTGCACTTATCGTAGAAATGTCTGACTTTCTACAAAGATTTCATAAACRCTCCTTTTGCGAGCTTTCAGATATTTGGTGATAGTTCAGATTATAACCTTAGAAGTATGCCCAGATCAAATGTCTTCTGCCAATGTTAATTCAAATATTTGAAAGGCTTTTTTCTTTTTTTTTAATTTTTCAGTCATCTGCTATGTTTAGTGACTGTTTAGTGAGAAGTAAAAAAGCTCCTTTTAAGAGTTCTAGTATGTGAAAAGGAGTGAGTTGAATAGATCTTTCCCTCGAAGAGGAAATCCAGCATTTCAAAATGTAATACCATGGGTGAGGAAATGCTTAGAGTATACACAACAGCCCTGGTATTTTCCCGGTCAATGTTTTAACATGTTGGATAGTTTAAAAGTTTAAGCCATTTAAAAGTTTTGGCTCTTTGCTGGCTTGAAAACCTGCGTTAGAAGGGATTGAGGAGAAGGCAATTGTGYGTGGGAGGAAAAGCCATACAGAAAGGAGGATGCCGCGGCATCTGGGGTTTCCAGGCTCTGAAGATGCAGGTTCACCTCCCCGCGGTGTAACGCGGTTCCTGAGCATCCCTGAACACAGTCGGCCCCTCCGAGCTCCAGCTCTTTGTCCAGCGGAGGTGAAAGCTGATCCCTGTCTTGAAGATTTGTTATAAGGCAAAATATGGTCCAGACTGTAAAGCACCTCTAGGATGGCCAGGTTTTACAAGTACCCAAGATATATCAAGTTTCTGTTCTGGAATACGCATTACAAGTTTGCAAATGTGTAATAATGTCAATTTAGCAGCAGGATTTTACCATTTGATAYGAAGATTAGCAAATAAAAGCTGAAGGCATGGCTGAACTAAGTGAGAAAGTGTTCCTTTAGCGAAAAAACAGACTCACGTTTTTCAAGCTTTCTGGGCTGCTGGATCCRAATGTGAAAATAATACCTACAAACACACTGAAAATAAGGGAACAGCAGTGTGGAAATTAGTATATTCTAATGGGAAAATTATAAGAAATGCAGCTGTGCTTGCTTTCCCTACCAATCCCCAGCCTTCAAAATCCTCTAAATTAAATTGTAAATAATGATYCCCTTTTCTGTTTTCTACTAAGCCACATAGTTAATCCCTGATACAGAAATACATAAAGAATACATATATTTAGGAAAACAATTATTATTAAAATAAAGAAGGCTTCAAACCAAAGTGCTTCCACAATTTCCAATGCACATTTGAACCCAGATCTGAATTCTGTTCCTGGGTCTGTCTTTGTCTAATCATTTTGTTTATAACCTGATTTTCAGGAGGAAAATCAGACTATGATTTTAACAGGAACATTCGGTTGTTGTAGCAAACACACATACTGAAATAATCTGAAACAGCCTGTCTGCTTTAGCTTTTTTAAGCTTATGATTATTTTTTCCTAATGATTTCAAATGGCAGCACAGTAAGAACAGCAGACAGGCCTGGAAGAGAATCGTCTCCGTTATCAACAGCAGTCTATGCCAGACTGTTAAATATAACAGAGCTTCTGAGCTTGTAAGGACTAAAGAATAGAAGAAATTTTCATAACTTTAATTAAAATTATTCCGTTATTCAGGATTTCCGTGACTTTAATAAGGTCACTGATGTCAGARGAATGCATGTATTTTAAATTTCTCATTTTCTCAGCCAAAGTGAACATGGCATTTAAGCACATTGTCAACCTATATGGCATCATAATTCCTTTTAAATGGGAGGTGTTTATTTAAGAAGAAGCAGTTGCAACTATAGGCCAACTATGGCTCTGCACTACATGAATTGCAGTGTTGTCTTTTTTATTTACCAGGGACTAGTTCTGATCCAATTGCAGATGGCAGGTTGTGTCACCCAGTCTCCRTCCTCTGGTGCCCTGAAGACATGCAAATGAGTGAGAATTGCAAGGGACATCTCCTTTTTATAAAAARTACTAAGTTATATATGATACATAACTACCTTTTCTTCCAAACTGCCTTTTTTTTTTAACATGCCCTCTTTCTCTCCTGCATCTCCTGCCACCAGGTCAAAAAGAAAACTAAGGGGAAAAAAAAGACTGACGACGAAGAATTATTCTGGGACTTTTGCGAGAAACTAGGATATTTATGGATTTATTATATTCCCTGTGTTAACAAGTTTCTGAGATGTTAGTACACTGTCAAATATTTTTCAAGGTTAACAGTTTAGGGACACAATTATGTTGCAAGTTGTCTCCAAGATTAATTAAGKGTATTTCAGAGATATGGGAGAAAAATTGTTCCAGCAGCTATTAGAGTATGAGAAATCCCAACTCAAAGAGTACTTCCCCTTCATTTCAGTCCTCTTCAGAGAAAATATTCCCATGTTTAAGATGTACTCAGAAGCAGATAAAATGCACATTTGGGCTGAGACACATAGTGATTGTGAGGCAATTCTAGACAGAACCCATACAGTCACTACCTGCTAGCAACCAGAGCAGGGATGGCCCCTCCAGAAAGGTTATTTTTAAATAAATATTTCCCTGGGCCAACCCAAAAGGTCTCGCAGAGGCAACGAAGGTAGAGGCGAGAGCCAGGCTCACCGGAGCTCCCCTCTACATCGGCAGCCACTGGGCAGGCACCGGGACGGCAACGGGGACCTTATAATTCAGTACTGATAGCAGAATTATTGGGCCAGTTAATAAAAAGTCARGCATTGCTTGTGAAAATAATTGCAAGATCTAGAGAACTGTGAATATGAAAAGTCTTAAATAAAAGAAAAAACCCACCAGCAACCCAGCACTTTAATCAAAGCACTGCAACCAATACACATATCTATCTACCTATGATCTGATATTATTTTTAATCCTCTTTTTAAATCCCAGTCACTAATGAGGGATAATGTTGGATTGAGGAGGGCCAAAGAGATTTATTGATACAAACTCAGAGACGTCGCTGTAAATCAGGACAGTGAAGAAGTATGCCACTGCTGGCTTATGTTCTCTTCCTGCAAAAGGACAGGGATGAATGAACAAGTGTCTGAATGAATGACTGAATAGATGAATGAATGAAAGAATGAATGCATAATCAAATAAATACATTAAAATACATTGCCAGCTTGCTGGGCTCACATAGCAAGGGAGCTCTTCGGGGCTGTTGTAAAAATAAAGGCAATGGTGTCCTCGTTTTTATTATTAAAATCTGCTTTGCCCAATCCCTCTGAGTTTTTAATTTTTACCGAAGGTCAAAAGGTGCTTTGCATTTGGAAAAACGACAGGATTTGGTTGTCCGTGTTATCGAACCTGTAGCCCCATATAATTCCCCTTCCTGATGAGGAGCACCGTGCTCCRGCTGCATTGCCGGGGCTGGCTGCGGCCAGCGCAGGACCCCGGGGGTCCCCGGGGCCACCACGCTGGCGGCACAACGGCGCAGTCCCCGTGGCAGGACAGATTTTGTGCAATCATCAGCCTGTTTCTCCCCTCCCTGCAGCACAGAAGGCCCTTTCCTCCTTGCTGGCCACAACCCCAGCCCCGCATTTGAGATACCTCTTGGAAATTTAACGTTAGGGTTGCATGCCATGTATCAAGGTGACGTCTTTTTCTGGGCAAGGGGCAAGAAGGACAGCTGGCGGAAACCTTATAGGCACCCAGTGACAGTTGTAGGCTTTTCTTCAGAAGGTGCCAGGTATACARAGAACATGCCAAATGCCTCTGTGAGGCTCCAGCTTGCAGAAACCACATATCTGGCTTCCTGGGATCAGTTTTATTCCTTCTGAAGAGAGCACGGTGATCCAAATTTATTTATTTTATTTTTTCTGAAAACCAGCGCTGTTTTGAACTTTGGGATGTGATGAGCTGAAGGTCACCGGTGGTTTATTCCCCTTYCCTCTGCTTGGGAGAAACACTTCTGCAATGAGGACCTGGAGGGTGAAGCCCTTGTAGCTTGAGACGAAGGTCCTCCAAATGAGGAGTACAGAGCTATGGCTGCCAATTTAATTAGCTTTCACACAGTCACACACAGGTGGAAGGATTTTTGGAAGRAAAGAATATATTCAATATGAATAAATGACTTTATTTTTTAAATAACTAAACCAGAAGTTTTATTTCCCACTGCTAATATTTCTGTCAGTCAGGTCAAGGATAATGAACCAAAATTCTAGGAAGGCTCACCCAAACCTTGGCTTTTCTTATTTAAAATGTTCCCATTCATAAAACCTACATTTGCAAATACAAAATCAACAGTTAAATGTTTGCCTTATCGGTGTCTGTATTTCTCCAAGGAGAGATAATTTTTACCCAGTTTTCACTTATAACATTCTGCTGAAGTTTTTGAAGGAAACACAAGTCTTCTAAACTTTGCTACTGTTATTATTATTACCTGCGGGTAAATATGTTATTTTCTGCTAATAGAGCCAATGTTTTCATTCCATAATAAGAACTTTTTCTATATGTGTCTCCATTCATGGTTTAGATTAGTTCCTATTCCCCCAGTTTTTGTAAGACAATTTTTTCCTCCTAATGAAAAGAAAAACTACAAAAAAAACAACTCTATAAGGGAACATGGCCTCTGGAATAAAAGAAAATTAACAAAATACGTGCTATGGAAAGTGGAGATATACAAACAGCAAAGTGCAATGTACTTTAGCAGGACCCAGGTTACATATTTTAAAAAACTGCTTCCAGCTGACAAAATAACTGCTAAAAGCAGGTCTTTATTCTGAAAGTGCAGCAATGTTTTTCTGTCACGTCACATTAAATTATTTACGCTGCATCATGCTATGTTACACCACATCATGTTAGTGCATATGGTGAAGAAACGAGAGTGGAGTAACATGATGTGACAGACAACATTTAGCAAAAATATTCACTTATTTGACTCAGATAGTTGCTATCAGTTTGAATCAGGGAGCGTGGTCCCAAATGAAGCTGACAGATGGACATGAACTCATCAAGGAACAGCCTTCAATGTAAATCCAAAAGTTTCCTGTTGTCTGCCTGGTACTCGTCCTGTTGATGGTTACTACTGTCTTCAGCTTTTCTTTCTCAGCATTTTCTTCCCTACTGTAAGTAGTTTGACCAGTTGGTTATCATTTATTTTGACATAACTCATGACTTCCCCATGAGGGACTAATCAAATCTTGGTATACTTGGTATAGAAGCGCTGTTAAATGACAGTTGATGGAATTGCTGTAAACAGGTTTTTATATGAGTGAAATTGTGAACTACGCAAAAAAGAGTGTCTGGGCACTGTGTATTTCTGTACAGAGAGGGACTTTTTCAGGTAACAAGAAGCGTATCCTTGAAGGCACCTATATTTTATAGTGTGGCAAAGTCTTTTTGAGGGACTTAAAAATATTGAGACTTAGTTCTCGCTCTTGGAGGAACTATTTCCTGGTAATACTTCTAAAAAAGTTGAAGAAAGAAGTGCATGTTCATGAAGATGAGTGAGTAAATCAAGTAATCAAGTATGAGCCAGGCAGCTGTGGTGCAGSCCTTGCCATACAAGGATTTTTATAAGCTTAAGTCCTGACCTAGATGATGACTTCTAACCAACGGAGYAGGTCTTGGACAGCTGCAGAACCATGACATGTTTTGGTACAATCTGTCCTAGCAGAAATTAGGATGAAAGACCCTCATTCCAGGTATCAAAGAAGGCTTCAGGGATGCTAGTGAAGGCAGCTCAGTGACATAAGGCCTGGCTGTTGAAGTATGAAGAAATTTGCATGTGGACTTGAACACTATCTTATTTTTGGTGATGGATCCAAAGAGATAGGCGCTGTAGTGGTAAGTGTGTAGATGAAACTCTAGAGAAGAAAACAAGAAGATAACCAACAATTTTCAGGATTCTGAAAAGAAAGTTATAGATGTCAAAATGTAAGTTTGTGTTATGGCAGTAATGCGTAGGAACCATGGTCCTTTGCCTTCCCACCGCTTGCAGAGGGAATTTCCAAGACTCTTCTCATTCAGCCATTTGCTGTTCAGTCTCGATCAGCTGTTTACAACATTTGCCCAGATGCATTTTATAAAAATAGCAATGAATGCTAGCGATAATGCTAATGATTGGAAGATGCACCTAAGAAATACSTGTGCCCATTTCATGGCTGAAATGCGCACAACCTCTCTGCATGTTCATGCAGGTATCAGCACGCAGCCCAAAAGGAGCTGAGCTAAAAAGGTATAATTGCAAAAGAAGAAGAAAAAAATAGCTACACTAACTGTAAGTTTGTTTTAGTCTGTGCCATCTTAGCCAATATTGTTCAGACGTACTATATTTGAGGAACCGATTCAGCCTGGCTCACGGGGAAATTTGGGAAACAGGACTGTTTTGCATGAGCCCCCAAAACGCTCGCTGAATCCTCCGCCAGCACTTGCTCTGCCAGCAGTCGGTATCACTGTATTTTGCGCTGACGTTGTTCACTCTTCTCAGGAAACCTCAGGAGCCGCCTTGCCTCCGGCAGCCTCCTGAAGATGTGGCGATGGGCTGGGATCTTGCATCAGCGATCAGCAGTTTCTGCCGCCTTGTCCGTAAGCCGAGCGTGGGCTGGTGCCTCCGCAGGGATGCAGAGCGGGGAGCACSGGGAGGGGAAGCCCTGGCACGGTTGGGTTCCCCGAAAAGCAATGTAATAGCRGGGCGGGAGGCATCTCCCAGCAGCCGAGGAGAGCTGATGTGAATGAACCCTCTTCTAAAGGGTAGGTAACTGCTTTTAGTAAAACAGAATCAAAAAAGGCCCCAGGCTCCAATACCCAAAAAGCCCACCCTGAGAAGCTGCTAAGCACCGAGGAGCCCGCGTCGGCTGCTGAAGTCCCTGCAGCATTTGCACATCCCTCTTATGCTCAGTCTGGATGTGATCCTTTACCAGCCGTTTACTGAAGTACCAGAACGCRTAAAGAAACACTTTTACATGTAAAGAAACACCACTTCTTGCTCTCGGTCACACCAGCCTCTCCAGCAGTTTTTAAGAAAAGGTTTTTGCCTATCTGCCTAGGCAAAGGCATCGTACCTTGTGCTTGCCTTGAGAGCTTGGTCTGGTGTGTGAAGGTGCTTTGTGAAAAGAAATCCTTTGAGCAAGTGTGCTATGCTCTTCTTACCTGATGAAAAATAATAAAAAAGTGATTAAATAATTAATACTGGATGTTGCTTAACAGTTGCTAAGAGGCTTACTTAATAATTTTCTGAAGCTTTTTTTTTCCTAATTTAGGAATAAAATAGACATAATTGAGCATGCTATTCTGAAGCTGCAAATAACACTCTGAGGAGAATTGAAGGAAACACGTTTCTTTGATTAGAATATTTTTCTCATTAACAGGATGTTCAAAATAAAGCAAAAATATTTGATGCACAGAGCCTGTGGCAGTATCAAGTTAACACCGGTGTGCTCCCGCATTTTACCTCATGTTTACTAATCAATCAAAAAAGACTCTTGCTGGCAAGAAAGGTCACATCTTTCATCACAAAACTGAAACTTTTTGACAACAAACAGTTGGAATTTTACCGTTCCGTTTAATGTGGATTTCAGAGTGGAGAGTGAAAGCCCAAGGTAGCGGGATGGTGGGTATGGGATTAGATAAACAAGCAGAGCTGTGCTCTCTAAATGTTGGGTACCAYTTTGAGTAAGGAGACTGTCTCAGCCGTATCAAGATATGATGCTATTCTAAAACAGTGGAATCTAAGTTCTAATTATTTGGAGAAGAGAATAAATAATGTTTGGGTAGKTATTGGGGTGCAGTTTTGGCTCAGACGATAACGTCAGGGTTAAGATACCCGTGCAGGTCTGGGTCAGGGTGCTGTAGGATGAGCTAGCCTGCAGGGCATGCAAACAACAGCTACCTGCAGAGTCTTAAGCCATGTTCTTCCTCTGTATAATCTTCTCTGGTTTATTTCAGGATAGAAACAAACTCTTGGTGCCTCTACCATGGCCTTCTAGTTCTATTCTTTCTCTGAAAATTTTTTTWAAGACCTGTATCTTGGTAAAGTGAATTTTCTTGGCAGTCGGAAAAAGAATTCTATGTTTTCCCAGATAGAAAATAGAGCCTGATAGTTTCACAAGCAAAATAGTCCCCATGCAATTTCTTCTTTTTCTCTCCCCTTCTCATTTCTTCTGCTACAAGTGGAGGAGCAGCCCTGCTGTCCTTCCTCAGCGGGGTAAGGGAATCGCTGCTCCCACCCGTCCGTGGGTGCCTACGGGAGCTGGGCCAGGGGCTGCGAGCAGATGTGGCCAGAGCACACCGCTCAGTGCTCGTCTTCACCGCCTCCTTGGCTCTCCTGCGACTTACAGCCATGCCCTTGAGAGAGCTGGGCTGAAATCAGAGAAGTGGTCATGAAATATCACTGGTTTTGTTGTTTTTCCTTCCCCTCCACTGGTTGCACAGACATCAGCCACCTCCAAGGGGTCTCCCAGGCGGTGACAATAGCGGGACGCAGACTTACCCCCGGCCAGGATTTACACCCTCGGTCTCCTGAAGAAATCATTGGTGTGAAAAGATGCACACGTTGCCTGCAGCTACAGCACATATTGCATGGCATGACACACACATAAGTGAGATTAATTTGAGTTCTGGGCATCATTAGCTCAATTAAAACTGTGATTTTTTAGTTCAGACCTACAGGCCATTGCGGAGAAGAGTAATCATAAGACAGAAACGAGTTCCCTAGTTAAAAATTAATTCCCTAGACTAAAAATATAATCAAACGATGTCTACAGTATTTTATGAAGAGCTGAGAGGATAATAAAATTTAAAGCAGTGCAACATTTGCATTTTGTTCATTTCTATCCATATTTTTCCATAGACTGCCTTTCTGTGTGCTTGTTAATCATATGCACTGCTACAGTCCTGGCATTTTAAGATCACTGTTCACATCAAGATTGAAAGGAAACTAATTACAATCACATTTCAGGGTGGTTGTTTAAAGCTAGTACAGCGCTGACTACAGCACAGGAGCCTTGACCTTTATTTGTAAGCATGAAAATAAGGTAAAGATGAAAGATTGCTTTTCCTCCAGCTCGTGGGCAGGGATCAGGAGGCCCTCTGGAGAAGCAGAAATGTGGTAMGTCCCCGTACGGTCTCCCTCCTCGCCTCCTCTCCCATGCTGGCAGCAGAGGCCAGTAGTGCTATGCAGAAGCTGTGCTCCGCTGCAGCGAGAGGTGAACAAAAGCACCACSTTATTTTGCAGCTCTCCCTCCGGCTGCTGGAAGAACACGCAATGAATTAGCAGACCCGAGGAGTCTGTCGGTTTGACCCCCCCGGCCAGAGCTTTTTAGTTAACAGTTTGYATTGCCGGGTGCTGCACGCCATGATTCTGCAGGGGTTGAGGTACCACCACGTGCAGGCTACCTGTGGGCACGAGCTGCAAGGGGGACTGCAATCTCTCCTGCTGCTCACGTCATGGCTTAATGACGCTAATAGGATCTAGGTGGACGCGTTGGGGCAGAATAAGGTCCCCCTAACCTGAGGAAGTGCAGGTAATCCTAATGTTACCTCTGACTTCACTAAATGTGAATACATTTAGAGCACGCTGAATGGCAAATTTATTCAGTAGGTTTAACCTGCTYCTTTGCCCTCAAATTTTCAAAACTATGATTTTAATAAATTTGTACTATGCTCAAAATAAGCCGAGAGGTGGTCACACAAACAGGCTTCGGCCCAGGAGCTGCCGATGCCTTGTTTGCTCTGAATGCTGCTTTCAGTATCATTACCCAGCATTGGAAGCCTAGCCGTGCTAGGCGCCGACCCCCGAAGGATCTCCTGAGCTTGCATCCTCCCTTCTGTTATCGCAGCTCTGCACCAAAATAAGTTCTTTGAAGAAAGGYGCACCAGCACTGAACTGAAGCGATCATATTCTCCTCTTGTATTCAGCGCTGTATTTACCCTGCACAATCATTTCATTTACCAGGCTCCATTTCCTAGCAGAAATCACTGTTTGGAGCCCTGAGGTTCTGTGGGTTTATGGCAGTATCTGCCAGGTAATTTGTATCTTCCGGTTGGAAAAGCTCTATTTAGGTCATTAAGSAATCAAAGAAGGGAAACTCATCTCACACCAACTCAAAAAACCCCTCCAACCCCGAACCTCCACGAGGCAGAGGACCCTGCTTGCCCAGTCCGTGCTGGGGACGCAGACCTCGGCGTGGGCACTGCTGGGGACCTGGTTGCCGTTCGAGCTGAGAAGCAAAGATGGTTTCGCAACAATTTTGTGGTGTATTCTGCTTCTGTCTACATTCTTCAAAGCAAAATTTTACTTGGGCAAATATTTACAGAAACTGGAGAAAAAAAATAAAGACTAGTGAAAGCTGCTGCAGTGAACTTCTAATTACAATCCACAAAGTGTTTAAGAATAAATTTATCTATTATTTGTCTAGTTCTAGCACTGCATATACTTTGCCTTGTAGCATTACAGGCTGAAGGAAACAATATGCAGCATGAAAATGAAAACAATTTGACTTAATTATTTACACCATTACCACCCCTTTGAATTAGGCCCTCCATTTCTTTGGTATTTTGTAATATTTAACTGGCAATTATGCTTGCTTAATTCATTTTATTTATCTACTACTACAATAAGATCAAAACAAAAAACCTACCAGAATGCAAAGTGCTAGCTATGTCCCCTAACTGTAAATGTTGCTTTTAAGCTTTTATGATAAAAATGTAGTATTTTGTATCATTTCATTTAAAGTGTATCTGGCTATGCTCCAACTCTATTTAAGTGTAAACAGGAAAAGCCTTGGAGGACAAGTAATCATACTTAAATGACACAAAGATCATTAAAATAATGTTCCAAAAACATGGCAAAATTAGACATTGCAAGACTGTTTTCTTCTCTCAAGTGTTTCACCAGATGGTGAAGAGTGCTGAAATAGTAGATCTGAGAGAGAAGGAAAAACATTTCAACAGTTTTCTCACGCTAGTGCCATACAGCGTGCACCGCTCTCATCTAAGCTTGTCTGAAGTGGCATCTCACACCTTGGCTTAATCAAACGTTCAAGCTCAAGATAACATCGAGGTGTTTGAGTGAAGCTCAATGCTGAATCACAGTCTTGAAATCCCTGCTTTATTCTATTAAACTTGTCAACCAGATTTATTCAGAGATGAGAACAAATGAGCGTGTCAGCATAAGTTATTGTGGTAATTTGTGAAACTCTTAATGAGATATTTTCAGAGCTCGTAAAAAGGAAGAGCTATGTCATTAAATTACTGCACAATAAGTGCATTTTGATACAGGAAAAGAGTTGGGTTTTTATCAGAAATGGCACCCTGCATCAGTGGGGATGTATCAGTGAGCTATTAGTATTTAAATACAAGGGTCTTACAACCGCCTCAGAAAGCCAGTGCTAGTTCATGTAAATGGGAAAATGTATGGTAGCTGCTRTGTGAAATGGCCACAAGTGAGACGACTCTGCACCTTTATCACTAGATATGTTCTCTTCTGAAGGACTTGACAAAGTTCCTTTCTACAGGACTTGTTATGCCTTCAGATGTCATTAGCTTTTTGCTAGCTTTGCCAGTAGAAATATCTAGAAAATTGTAATTACGTATTAAAAGAACCTCTAATTTTGTTACTTAAATATTTATAGGAAATCCTTCTGTCTYGGGTAGGAGTTTCTACTTTTAGGAATATTGGTGAACCCCCAGTATCCGCTGACCATTCATCCCCTCCGGAACCTCTAATCTCCGTTAACATATATATTTTGGGGAATCCATAAATGAAAAAGCTGAAGTATTTGGAGGTCCTGAAATCATTAGTGGTTTCTGCTGACCCATTACCACTCCTAGCTCCCTATGGAAGGGCCTGTCACGTCCTAAGAAATAGCCATAAATTTACCTGAGCTGCAAAGCCACAGTGGGGGCAAGAGCTGTCCTCTGGAGGAGAGGGTTTCTCATCAGCTGAATRCAAGTGGCTAGACTGAACGATGGGGAAGAGGATGTAAATGTACTTCCAAGCTCCCCACCCTCCAGAAATGTTGGGTTTCTCAACAATTTCCTAGGAAACATATGTGGCAAATCCAGATCCATGGGAAAACTCACCCTTTTTCGATAAAAGAGCCTGAAATGGAAGATGACTTCATTTCTGATTGGCAGTCGTTATAGTTTCATGCTGAGCAAGGGAGCAGCCTCTTATTCACTATATTACAAATATCTTTGCACTGRGTACTCATAGTGTCCTAATAACAGCCTGCATGCTGCATTTGGTATACTTCCAYTATACAGAGTTAGCAGTGAAAAATAAGGTAAGAATCCCCCATTCAATGAACATTCGGAAGAGGGGCTTGCAAACTGGAAAGGGTGAACATAATTTTAGCGATCCAGTTTATCATTTTGCATCCAGTTCATCTGCTTAACTAAAAAGCTTGTGCATGGATGGTTTTCAATAGCCTGTGTTAAATGAATGGCTGATTTTAGCCCACTTCCGTGGGGASAGATGACCAGTCGATGATTAGACACTGTAGGTGACGTTAACTGTCATCCCTATCATCCTTCTCAGGTGGTTGCATCGGYATAGGATGGAAAGTGTCCCACAATCTTAAAAAATAACTGTGCTCTGAACAGCTGTGAGCTTGCACTGGTCCCAGYGTTATTTCCAAGCTAAATAACCTGGGAGAGCCAGGTCTCAGGGACACTCTGTGCCTCAGTTTCCCATCTGTAAAATAGCAATACAAGGACATTGGTAAAACACTGCTGTATTTTCCCCTAACATGGATTGTTTTCTTTTTAGAAGGGCTCTTCTAGGAGCACCAAATATTTCTGAAAACTTGAGATACAAAAAAAAATTGACGGTAGTTGGTAACCTCTSTGTCTTCAGTAAGGCAAAGGCTTTATTCTCCAGTTTGAGCTTAATTATGTTTTCAGAACCACGTCATGGAGGCCYAGATGAAATTCTTGCCTTGTGTTCAAGAAAGTCACTCCACGTTTGCATTTGCTTTGACAGAAGCCACTGTCCTCAGAACCACAGTGCCAATATGGAGTGCTTAGAATTGGCAAAGCTCCAGTTGTACATCTATTTTATATTCTACCTAAATTCTAGGCAAAATATCATTTCTTATACTTAAATACTAATGCCTTTGAGGGAGCAAAAAAAGCCTGGTTTGAGCAGCAGATATAATGAAATCAAATCCTTTAACGTGCTATGCCTCTAAGAAAAGAGCTCCGTCTCCACCAGCCAGCAGAGGTTGCTCTGATGTTAATGATTAATCATGGAACTTATTTTCAGTAATAAAGCACATGAAGGAAATCAAACACAAATATTTAAATGATTAAACGATCTACGAGCCAGAATGATATGAAATGTGCTATGTGTGAGTAGCTTGTGAAGCAGCAGTCCCTAGTCCACATCTTCTGGACAACCTGCTGCCCCGGGGTTTTCCAATGCCGCGTTGCAGCCAGGGCAGCCAGGCAGGCTCCAGGAAGAGCAGAGCATTGCCGGCACATCACTTGGCCAATCCTGCTTCCCATGAGGTGGTGAGAACTGGGATTCCTGGCTTAGCATAAGAATTCTGTCACTGTGGCCCTTAAAATTCAAGGTTTGGTTCAAAACARGAGTCCTGTTGATTTTAATTGGATACTTGAATTGAAATAAAAGAAACAGATTCTTTGCCCTTATTTACCAAGCAGGATTTTTTTTTTCTTTCCCAGTTATTAATTTCCTTAAATGTAAAGTGACATCTCTAAAATGAAAACCGTTTATTGCTTGCCAGGAGCAAAGCCTGCCTAATTTAAGAAATTCAGAATTAAAGCTTTTGAAGCATATCAGGGCATGTTTATAAAACAATTACTATTGCAAACGTTATCTCTGCTCAATACAGCCTCTTCAGGCCATCACTAAAGCCTGAAACTTCATCGCCAATCTTCCCCACCGCGAAATGTTTCATCAATTGCACAAAATCAGGTCATCCTTGGATTGAAACTTTCCTATCTTGACCCAGGCATTCAATACCAGACCGAACAAATCTGGAACRTATTTGACGCTGAAAAATAATTAACTTAGTGTTTAAAATTAAGTAGTAGCTCATTTTTAATAACTGACAGCAGACAAAGGAGTGCAGTGACCTCTCCAACAGAGCATTTAAATCTTTGCACAACATGCTCTGCTTGTGCTAGGCTGGTTTCACAAACAACAGCTGTGTAGTTCGTTAACATATGAATCCCCTTGAGGTAATTTGGAGGAGCCAAATGTGCTAAACTAAACACCTCATTAAAACAGTACTTTAAAAAACAAAACAAAAAACCCCCAACCAACCCCCAAACTAATTTCGCATTCCACTTTCGCATGTGGAGATGCTCGGTGGAGAATATTCTGTTATATGGAATTCATTTATCTGTGTTGCTGGAAATAGGTGGTTTTAAAATCAGTAATATGGGTTTTTCTCTGCTAAGATGCACTTGAGACTAAAGTGTCTTTGAAGTGTATTCTGTCACAAAGAAGCAATTAACTGAGGACAATAATGTTTTCTTTTCCTCCCTGTTACTAAGCTGAACACACAGGCCTCAAGATTCTACTAAAATATGCAGGACCCCATTTTTCTTGAGTTTAGGGAGCGAATGGACATAACCAAAGAGCCTCTCTCCAGCAGGTCTTGGATGAGGCCAAGRCAGAAGTGCACACAAGCGTCCCTGGGGCCACCGTGTTCCCCAGGAGAGCCTTGCAGAGATTTTCRGGAAAGTCCTCCGTAACAAACACTGCTGGCAGAGGAGTCTGCTGCAAGTCCAGGCAACCACGCAGGAGGTGTATAGTCCGAAGGCACTGGCAGAAACACCTCCTCCTCTTGTTCCTGCAGGCTACGGAGGGCTCGGATGCCTTGGTCAAAGCTTGCCACCAAGAATAACTTCTTACTATCCTTTTTTATTTATCCCCAATGCTCCTTGTATAATTCTGCTAGTAAAGAGTTTCATAAGCTCCTTGGTGCTACTATTAAAAGTCTCTTCTGGAAAACAGCTTCTTCTGCCCAGGTAACGCTGCTCTGTGAAGCACTGGAGCTTGAATGGCTCCTGTGACGTGGCTGTTCCAAAAAAACAAAGTCAGACTTCTTTTCAGAAAACCACGTTTTCTTCTCTGTCTCCAGCTGAATCTGTTGGTGACTGGAAGGAGGGATGTGACTGACATATGTTTCTGATGGTCTACAAGGAATTTTTCAATTGTAAGCTACCAATAAAAAGATTGAGCCCCCAAAACTGCCTGCCTCCAAAAATATGTAAATTAGTCACCCCTCTTTTTTATCAATGGTTTACTATCTGCATCAAGAGTATTTTTTAAAATAGATGCTCATAAAATTTATTAATTCGTAAATGAGACTGCAAATCTCTTTTAAAAATTTAGACGTAGTTTCAGATTTTGATAATGATTTAAAAGACAAATGACTGGGAACTTTTTGCTCCTACAGTCTTATGAAGCAACAGCCCTTTTTCCTTCTGAAAATTACAGTTTAAGGTTGTCCTGGATGACCTCAAATTGAAGGGTGCCAATAGGTTAGAGCTATTGGGTTTTTTTTGTTGTCTTCTTCCGAAAATCTTATTTTAATATTCCATCCACATCTATTTTATGTTTCCTGTATCAGGAAAGACATCAACTTAATTAGCAGTGATAATTTGGAACTTCCATAAGAAACATTTAACATGGACAAGAACAACAARAACTGTGCAACACTGAGGTACTTATGCATACTCCATAGTTTTTATCTTMTCTTTTAATGCCTTTATTCCTGAAACTTAAGTAAGGAGCTTGGGTTTAGGGAGACRAAAAAAAAAAAATCCCACACCTACTATCTTACTTGTGTTTGCTTTAAAGCATAGCTTTATAATGCATTGGAATTTCCTCAAGGTTTTGTAAATATTGTCTGAATACCTCCCAGGTATTAGTATGTCATCCAAAACCCAGAAAATACTATTTATTCTCTGCAGGACTCAATCCATTCTTCTTTGAAATCCTGCAGGTAACTGGCTCCCCCCCAGGGTAATCTTTCATACTTCAATAGGCACGTATGTGTGAGTTCAGTCAGAATTAGTATTTTTTAAAAATTCTGATTCCTATGTTGCTGCAAGGCTTTGGACAAGAGMGGTTTGGAAAATTCCCTCTGCCAGTTTTATAAGTAAATCCTATGGTTTGGGGATTTTTCATGGGCACACCGAATGCAGCTCACGTCCTGACTTCCACATGTAAAATCATTCCCAACCTTCCAGCCCCTGCTATTGCTTTTCCACAGTTTCTTCGCCTGTGCTCAGTACAATTATACCTTTAACAAATTTAAATGCTCTTAGCACTTTTCCTTCAGCACATTTTTTGGCTTGGTAAATTCATCTATGACTCTTTCTTTTCTCATTGGCATTAAAATTCTACTTTCCAACCTAGCTCAAAGTTTTGTTTAATTTTTATAGTTCAACAGCTCACATCTGTAGGCACCGAGAGCCTTCTCTGTATACATCCTGCAACAAATGCAGGCAGTGGTCCTGCCCTTACTGGGCTTAGCRCATCCCAGTTTATGAAAGAAATGCTCTGAAATTACCTTTGAGATCATCCAAGCTGTGCCATTAGCACCTTCACTCCCTCCCATCCTCCGGACATGGTGCAATCAAGCCCATTGATTTTTAAATGCTTGCACATTTTGTAGACTTAAATTGAGCTCAACAGCTTCTGTAGTGGCAGTTCCTTCATCTACCCATCATCCAGCAGCTTCTTTCTCAGTTCAGGGAATTATACGCAAACAACAAATTGGTTTCTGAGAGTCTTTTTCATAAAATTACCATAACAACAAGGACAGTGATTTAAAGCGTGCCAAAAATTCAGAGTTTCTAGCTGGTTTCTGAGATGTGACTTAAATTGTTCTATTCAGGAATTTGTGGTAGACACACGACGTTTTGCAGAGGCTTTATAAGGACTTCAGAATCCATCTCGCTGCCTTGCGGAAAGCCTGAGACTTTCAGCATTGCAACTGCAGCGTAAATCTTTAAACTGTAGGTTTACCGGTAAGCAAAAATTCCTTTACATAGTTGTATTTTCAACAACATTTGCATAAAATACTATTCAAGAATAGGGTTTCGAAATCTTTCTCTTTTTTCATTTATCTGGAAAWTCTGTCATATATGGCTTTTTTATCTATGAACTTTTTTAAAAAAAAATTCTTCTTTCATTGTTATTTTTCTGATGAATTAAAAAAAAAATCCCCGCAAAACAGATACAGAAGACAGTGGCAATCTTTRTGAAGAAGCAGCTTCAAAGCTGCACTTTATCGTCTTGGATCCTAATAAAAACCAGAGGTTCAGCTGAGTCTGCCATACCGCTGCAAGCTTAAATCATAACTGAAGAAGAAAGAGGAGATTCAGATTATGTACTTCCCCTAAAAACAGTAAATAAACACACTTATGAGTGAGAACAGCTTTTCATCCCCTCGACGTATTGCCAGGTTTCCTTCTTCACCTCTACATTACCCAATTAGTAGGAGATTAGGGCAAAATCACTAAAAAATTCCTACATTGTCATTGTGCTGTAATATAACCTCTAATRTGACTCCCGGGCAGTCACTTCTGATTTAGGCTGATAAGGAAGACTTGTTTCAAGGGATGCAGAAAGTTTAGTTGTCCACACAAAAAACATAACTACTCTTGATTTGCTTTATACCCTGAGGATAGATTTTGCAGGTGGGAGGGCCTGACAGCCTGCCCACGGAGCTCGTCCCCCAGTACCTGGTGGACTGCGGACTATGGTCGATAATAGCACGTAATTGTTAGGAAAGTCCATGGGATTTTTGCTTTTGGACAGGATCTTCTTCTAGAAGGTCTCATTTGGTCCCCGAAATGCAGGTCTGTCACACTGCAAAAGTTGTGCTAGACCACAGGAGCTGTACAAATACATTTTCGGTATTTCCATGGTGTTGTAGAAGTTCCTACAGCCTGGAAATCTGAATGATTCTTTCTTGCTTATTTTCTGTCTTTTTTTTTTAAAGCTAAACCATTGTTTGTGTTCCCCATGCCTATTTCTGCCTGCAGTCAGTACCACCAAATCTCAACTTACTCTCCTTTGATGGGTAGATCTGGCTCTCAGAGCTGCCCTGCCTTGCTCTGAAAAATGAAATTTCATTTAAAGAGTTTCCATCAGCTCCTGTGTTTAACCGTGTTTCTCTCACTCTGGCATAAAGAGCAAAAATGGAGCAGATATTGCCGCAAAATTGATTAAGTGCAAACTCACATGTGTCTCACCAAAGTTAACCATTGACTGTAAGTAAAATAGATTTGAAAGTCTTTTCAGAGTAGTAAGATTCTAGAGGAGGAGATCAAATTATTTACTTCTATATTGCCATAAAGCTATGGAGACATTTTTTTTTCTCGTGTGTTTTGGAAGGATCACAACTTTGTCCTAGGGCCAAGTTAGTTAATAATAGCAATCTCCCACTGATACTAGGACCAAACATGACTATTATTAGGAAATAACTGACAATTAGGAAATAACTGACAATTAATAAAAGTATTTTTAAAATAAATTACTGTGACCTTTTACCTTACAGAGCCAGATTTAATTATAGAAATAATTTTACCTTAAGAAGATTAAGAATACCAATTTTTTGGTATTTAGTAAAACTTAGTGCATCGTCCAGAGAGTACTGTTGGATATCTCTGTTATTCATGAAATAAAAGAGCTAAAAGATTTTTAATTAAGTGAGAAACAAATAAATTCAGCCCATAAGACAAGTAGGACATGTATGCATGAAAAAAAAMCCCAATAAATAGAGAGGATTAAATACTTGCAAATTGATCAATGATAAATTAAATAAKGGACCAAATACAAGCTCTCCTTGCCCTCCCTGCTCAAGATTTACACCACTAATCAGCTAATTTTCAAATCTTTAATATAATAAAGCATTTGCCTTTAAGGCAGCAGTAATTTAAGACTGCTATCAAAATGAATGTTTTTCCATTAGGAAAAATAATTATGTCATATATCCTAACAGTGTCTTTGGACTTAAATCTTTTTAGTGAAGGAAACTGTCAGTCAGCTACAATTTGATCGAAATTCTTGATCAAAAGCCACTGCATATAGGGAATGCAAATAAAAAGTAACTTTTCTATGTATCACAATAATTCAAGACCATTCACAAAAATTAACATCTAAATGTCATGTCATCGTACAGGTCTGGTGCATTTTGAGGAAGGCATTTAAATATTTATTTATGTATTTTGCATCAGTACCTGTGCAAAAGTTTGCAAATCTGTACATCAGAACTAACTCATATATTTTACTGTAACTTTTCAGGGTGTTGTGGGATTGTAATTGTGAAGACAGTAAATCTTTAGTGTCTRTGATTACTTGCTTGTTGATTTTGAAGTCCTCGGTGCACATGAGACATGTTTTACTGTCCCTTACGTTTACAGAACAAACACTGAGCATTTCTGCTTGGGACGTGCTTCAAAATTCACCCCAAGGTAAGAACTTAGGAAAAGTTAAGGGGATTAATTTACTACCTGACTGGTGTTCTGGAGCATTTGAAAAAACAAGATTTGCCTCATTTAGCTGAAACTTGCACTTAGSATAAAGCCTCACCTCCTGCAATTAGATACTGCCATGCAGGGACCCTAAGCGTCAGATCGTTCCCATCATCTCCATCCTTGCACGGTATTATCTTGAGCAAATACTTTGTCCTTCCTGTGATTTAAAATCTATTTATCTCTTCTTTGGGGGGGTGGGTTTGTCTCCCCGCAGGAAAGATGCTGGCCTGTAAGGCCATGCTAGGCAAGCCCACGGGGGAGCAGCAGTCTGTCTGTCTGCAGCCYCTCCCAACACCGCGTTGAGATGTGCAGCTATTAACATGCATATGCACATCTCACTTGGAGACTGAGACTTGACCCTTTTAATCTGGACACCCGGGCTCATTCTGCCACGTTTATAAACCACCTCACAGGATTTTTTTRCAATCATGAGTAGTCAGGGACCTGGTCTTATGTCTCATCAGAAGAGATCACCTCCAGTGACCTTTGGCACTTCGCTGGGTACCGGCTGTGTTTTTGGAATGAGGTATCTGGATTGCACACATGTCAATGGAAGAATCCCAGGTGTGTGGGAGTGCTCAGACAGAGACTCAGGAAAGAAACAGAGCCACTGATAATGGGTACAGATCTCTGTACATGATGGTCAATTAGCTGATAACTGTCCTGCCTTCCCATCGGATAGGGAATASGGTAAATGCAATCGCTGCAAAGCACTCACTTACAGTTGACCCACTGACAGACGGTCATTCTCAAATGTCAGGGTAATAAAAAATAGTTTTACATCACCTGAAAYCCCAAATAACTGTTAGAGCTATAATGCCTTATTCGAAGAGGGCAAATCCCTCACTTTTTGCTATGCACAGCTCTGTTCTTCTGATCTTCACCTTGCAGCCTGCAGGGCTGCATCCCGTGCACGTCTGCAAGCCGTGACCCACAGCCAYGACTGCAGTCCCACTCTGGCTTTGCTATAGCTGCTGCAGGTAGGAATACCATGGGAGATGGATTTAACCACCGTCACAGATGTTATTRCCCATACAGGTTTGGTTAAAGCTAATAACAGCGTGCTTGCATTTGGTAAAAATCATATCTTCCTATTGCTGCACAGGCGTACTCGTCCTTATCTATGCAAGGAAAGCTTGTATCGTGGGTGGGTTTCAGTGTACGGCTCTATGTGGTGTAATAATAAATGATTTTAGCAGAAAGGTATACATAAAGAACACTTTGATGTTCTTTACCAAGTTATCAGAACTTTTCTTAGAAAAACAAACCTGTGATGTGGCCTCCCCATTTAGCTACAGACTATTTACCCTGTTGCTGGGGGAGCCCTATTAAATATAGAGCCTGAACTTCAGTTGCTATTAGGGATCCCAGTTATCTGTTTGAAGGTAAACTGTGGGAAAGCACCACTAGAGGTCACTCAAAATTAATTATTACCTAATTGGCACATTTTGACCCTACAYTTTAGGACTTTCTACCACTTTCTAATTTAAGGCATTGTCAACTTTGACTCTTCAGCTAATTCTGACAAAACTCAGGTCAGCTGKAGACAGAAAATGTTCCTTCAGCTCTTCCTTCATATGACTCTTTCCAAGGCTCCCAAATCAGCTTTGCACTTGCCTCTGCAGGCAGCAAATTGTTCTTTCCTCAGCAATGAGCTTAATAATGCTCCAGTGAGGAACCTCTAGAAGTGTTGGGTTTAGAGGCATTCAGCCCTTGCTGTGTTATCTCAAATAGCTGGTCACCCATTTCAAAAATTAGACCAAAGTGAATTGTAGAAGTGAGGGAATATGTAGGGAAAAGAGTCTTTAATGTTTCCAGGTCCTTCCCCCACCACACTGCCCCCCTCGTAAATTTTTAACCACTGCTATATAGAAGAAAAAGTAGATCTTTATAACAATTGTTTGACTAACTAAAAGTGGTGAAAAGCAAAGTTTAAGTTTGATTAATGGGTATGTGTTGAAATATCTCTGCATATGTTTAATCAAAAGCAGATGTTCTATTTGCAGGGGTTTCTTCACGATCTGTGAAAATGATGATAGCAATTTATTTGCCAAAGACAACAGGAGAAGGGATATCTAATTAGTACGTTCTATAAGGTCAAGACCACCAACTGCTGGTGCACATGCATACATCACCTGAGAGATGTAATCAAACACACTTAAGGGACTGAGTCCTCCCATTGCTCAGTGGATAATTCRTGTTCAAACAGAATGAGGAGACTTTCATTTCAAATGCAGCTCAGCRCAGGAAAACTCTTGGGCAGCCAAGCTCCCATAAAGGATGCTCTATCAGAAATGACCTACTCTTATTTAATTTCTCTTTTTAGGTTACTACTGATCCCATCCCCACCTCTCCCACTCATTTTAATTGACAAAGAGTGGATTAGCTAGTCAGTTTATCCATATGTATGAACATGACAACCGTAAAGAATATTGCAGTTACCTGAAAAATCATTTAATAACCTCACAAGACCAGCATGTGTGCAGCTGGGGGAAAAAAAACGTTAAAGCACGTTAAAGATGAGCGAGAAATTTATCAGAGGCTCTGGTATCCTAGTAGCTTCATCAAGGTAATAAATAAATAGATCATCAGCATCTGAAAAGTTGCATGGCTTCTTTCTTTACTTTCTAGAGAGATTAATCTTGCAGAGGTAAAAAGACAGAGTTAGCCACAAAATAGCATACTCACAGGCTCAACTAATGGATTTTGGATGTAATTATCATTTTTTAAAACAGTGAACCATCCTCTAAACTTCTGCCCAAGAAGCCAGCAAAGTAAAGGAAAATAATTCTGCATTTATTCTCTCCCTTAACATCTGTAGCTACTGAATAATAAGACCTACTGTTTCAAGGTATTCCATGATCTTAGGCATCCTTTGTCGGTGCATACTTCATATGTCCTGAAGACATCAGCTTTCTAGTATTGAGGAAAGTTCTGTCTTGCGTCACGCCACCACATCTGCCTATYTACCAGGGCAAGCTTTGACCCTTTGGTGACCACATTTCTCCCGCTAAGGAAGCGCTTAGTTGGACATGGTCCCTTTAGTTAGTCCCCCCTGCACCCACAAAGATTCAGACTGTATTTGAATTAGACAATATGCTAGGCATATTGTTCATGTGTTCTCTGTTCTAAAAGGGGCTGGTTAAAGAATAAGGGCTGTTCAGCAGAAACCCTGCTTGAAAGCCAAGCTTATCAGAGCCCCTTCTTTGGGAGACCTCTGCTACTGGAGCTCTTAYTCTAGAGTGAGTAAAAGAGCTGTTTAACATAGTCACCTTCTCCTGAGCTTGCACAGCAACGCTTGCTAAACTGTCATCATGCAACAAAACATAATCTTTAAAAGTTAAGAGAGAGTAAGATAGTAAGTAGCCAAAGCTTTAAGCCTGAGGTGGGGAAATGGAGGAAGAACATTACCTTTTTTTCAAAAGAGCAGCTCTAATTCAGGGAAAAAGGCCCACCAAAGTAGAGTTAATACAAAAGGCCAATGGTTGAAGAGTCTTATCAGAGAAAATAAAAATCAGGTGCGCTCAGTCAGAGAGATTTCTATTCATTTTCAAGGAAAATTACAGCTTTTGATATGCAAATAGCTATAAAACTCCAGAAGTCTTGAATACCAGCTACCTAAAGCTACCAGTTGCCCCAGCTGGGTCACCATAGAGTAATTTTTGCCAATTATATATCCCTTGTTACCTCATCAGTCTATTTTTCTACCCATTGTTATGCTAGCAACTATTGTAAAATATTCTCAGCTGGGGCAAATAACCTCCTATTCCTTTCCTTTTCAGCTCCCCCAAAAGATCATCTAGCAGTAGAGAAAAGTTCCTAGCAAGATTTCTACCCAGCTGACACAACAATTTGCAAAGACTTCTTCCCCCCTACAAACCTGCCTTTTATTCYGTATGCCTCATCATCAAAAAGCTGATTTCCAATTTACAACATCTTCTAAATCCCTGACACATGAGCCTCCTCCTCTCAATCACCCTGTACAGATTTAACCCAAAAATTAGGAAGTAGGGAAAATCCAAACTTTTCCCTTCTTGTTGAAAAGCATGCACAGACTTTTTTTTATCAAATATATACATTAGATAATGCAGTCTTCAGTGATACATTTTTTTCATCAGACTTCTTTTAAAAGCACTGAATGCTGAAGAATAAATGTAGGCTTCGCATCCAATGTTAAAGTCTTCATAGAGGTATAAAACCACTTCATATATAGTGGATTTTAGGTGCTCTGATTTTTGCAATAATTCAATAAAGGTTCAAGCTTTGTTTCAAAATTAGCACTGAAAACTAAGGGAAATAAAACAATTCTGATGTATTAGTGAAATTACAAAGCAGAAGTCACAGTGGACATTATAATGGAATGTATGGAGACCATGAACATCTGAACTCATACGGCATAAGTTTTTTATTTTAAACTAATCCATAAACTGCTTTTGTAATTCTCTAAAAAACACATAAAAATATGGACAATTCATTTGATGTGGCCCTGTCAATCCAATCAAAAATCATAGGTGGCAAATGATAACAAATATCTGTGATACTAAAAATATCTTACCTTATTAAATTAAAACTGGTTTTGTGATCTCTGTAACAGTCATTTCTGTTGCTTATATTCTGCTTTCTCTGGGGAGGATTGTGACCAGCACTGCTCTGAGCTTTATGTCTCCTGCTCCCCCAGGTGAAGAAGTTTAAATGTGCAAAGTTGTTTTTTCTTTTAAAGAATTGGTTTTGATGGAAATCTCTCAAATGAACCAATTAAAAAACAAAGCACATCTCCTAACTAAGCTGAAATATGACATAAGAAGGCCCAGATAGAAGTAGCACAGCTGTAGGAAATCAGTGTAACAAAATTCAATACAAAAATGCAAAACCTTAAGAAGGGGAAGGATTTGGCCAAATCTCTCAAACGGTTGGTTTGACCTGCTTGGTCTTACCCTTGCGTGCTCCTGAGCACCRAGATGCGTGTGCCCAAGTGGTCTGGTCAGGATCACCTGTGTGTGACAGAGGACAAGGGACACTGCTCATCACATCCTCACTTTACCTTCTGGGTTCTTCTTGAGTGAAGACAAACAAACAAAAAACAAACAAATTCTGGATGGGCCTTTTATACACTTTAGAAWTTGATGTTGGCCAGGATATTTTGCTTCATTATTTTATGGTTCCAGCTCTGCTCTTCATTGTCCTGTCACTTTATATCATTTGGTCTCCATCTTCTGCAGCAATCAAAAGATGGCATTCTTTTAACCCCTGTTTTGCTGTTTCTTCTGGTGTTTTCCACACATTTCCTTTCCTCTGCCTTTATAACCATCACCAGCCTCTGTGCAATGACCTCTGCCTGAGTATGAAACAGTCATCATAAAATCATTAAATCCCAGCTTGCTTTACTCTGTACCTTTTTTTAGGTACTTTTAGCATGACAGGGTATGTAGCTGCATACATAAATTCCAGCATACACAGCCACCCCCGCAGCAGAGAGATCCTGGAAGCGCCTGGTTCCTATATGCAGATTTCTTTAGCCATTGCACATGGTAAATCCTGGAATTGCTGCAGGCTGGAAATTGTCCCAGACAGGGCACACAAGGGAGACTGGGAATCACACACTGGAATCAAACCCCCTATATTTAGTGACAAAATCTTGGACACAGGCTCTAGTCTCTGAAGATGGGAAGRAAAGAGGTGCTCAGATAATATTGTCTGGTAATGTGAAGCTAACTACAGATAAAAAGGGTTTCCTGTGTCCAGAAAAGAAGCCGTTAGATTGGATTACATCGGACTGAGACATGAAGGATTAGTGAAGAGGTGGCCTGACAGTGCTGCTTTGCTGGTTACRTGCATCCAAAGACCTTTCTCAAGAGGGAAGGTCTTTGCAAATAGGAGTAATTTGGAGCTCAGTTGTTGAGATTGGCTTTGGACTTTTCTGGATGCCCAGAGCTGGACTTCTGAAGCCCGTGAACATGTTAGCAGGTATTCAGCACGTGTTGTGTGAGGGTAACCAGTGGCATTACTTCTCTCAGAGAAGTAACCTCTCAAACTGGTATCACTGGTCAAGCATTTTCATATACCCACATGCCCCTGAGCAGGTATTTTTTTCTTTCAGCATTCATGGGGGAATCCTGGAGAGGTAGTAGGGGACAGTTAGCACTTCAGTTAGCTTGCATGCTCAACACAAATCCATACTTTGACATTGTAGGTTGGCCATTGAGCCAAGTGCAAGCAGGACCAGAGCAAAGCCTCCCCAGACTTGGGCGAGAGATCTGGATGTGTGGGTCTCCCAAAACACCCGATGCTGTTGCTCAGACAGCTTGCAGTGAGGTGAAGCCCTGGGCCACGAGGCAGTGCTAAAGGCTAATCTAAAACTGTGGAGACTATGCAGGCACAACTAGTAGTTTGTTATCTTTGAATGAAAGCATTAGTAGGCACTAGGAGAATAATATGTGTCACCTGCAGGTGTGCCATAAAGATGCTCTTTTCCTTTTTCATATTCTTTGTAAGATCTCTTCCTTAATCTTTGGCACAGCTCTCTCTCCAAACCTGGAAGTCAGAATTGAAATGACAATTTGCTCCTCTCCTAGCTAGAACTAGAGCACAGATATTTCACAAGAGAAAAATGATGAGCTGGCTTCCCTGCATCTGCTCTGTTTGTCTCCATTTTTACGTTTATACTGTCTCATCTACTCTGCTAAACTGCCAGTCATCTCCTTGGGACACTTTCTCTATTTGACAGCTCGTAGGACTGTCTGACTTTCTCTCGTCTCCAGTGTATGCTTTTAGGTCCTGAGGCTGAGACACACCATCTGGAAGCTGGACCTGTGGACAAAGCAGCTGCTCAGAAAGTGCCTTGTGGTTATGGGTCTCTTCATTACCGCCGTGGCAGCTGTTTCGGAGCTTGGAGGAGTTCACTGCTAAGGAAGGAGCATTGCGCTCCTTCCGCTGAGCTGTATCCTCGCCTTGCTTGGCTCTGGAGGAGCTGGTGGCTGAATTGCCTCTGGCTCACCTCAGTCAACTCCATTTGTTTAAGGGTTTTTAAGTCGCTGCGTATGAAAGCCTCACTGATGGAGGTATCGCATGGCTTTTCTTTGCCCACAGACAATGATTTCATCTTATTAGTCTTAACGTCAGATTTTGGTGCTGCCTTCTGCACTGTGGAGTAAGGGCTCCTACAACTCCCAGAAAGCAGCAGCTTTATAAGGAAAAAATACTGGACAGAATAAATTCCTTTTTCTTTCAATAACCCTGAAAATGGGTCACGACGGACAAGTCTGAGGCAGAGGGATTTGAAGCACTCGATTTTATTTTTTCAGAGTATTTTATATTGAAGCAGCAGATGCCACTGTCAATGCAGGAAGGGTTATGAGAACATTAAAAAGGGTTAAGAGATTAGCTAGGCCTGAGGACAATTATAAGCCCTGGTTTTCTGTACTGCTCTCTCCTATCAGGTTTCTTTCCCCCTCTCATTGAAATACTAACTTTTATAATTGCCTAATTCATATAAATTTGCAAGGCAATAAATGGAACTGAAAAGCAGAAGCCTTTTGGAAACACCGACATTACATAAAGATACATATAAATCAAATAAGCGTCTCAAACACCTAAAGTGACATGTAGACACATTCAATTCCTGCAGCGCAAACTGCTAAGCCTATGAAACGTAGTAAAAACGCAAATCACAGAGCAAAAATATGCCAGCCTCTTTAGAAAGCTGTGCGTATCATTGGCAAGGGCTGGTTTGCATTAGTGTCGCTCAGTTCTTTGACTGATTTGTTTCTTAGGTGTAACAGCTGCCTACAGGTTGTGCCTACACAAGCGAATCAAATGTGACACAAAGCCATAACATTGCAGTACGTTGCTTCTTGTACTAATAAATATTTAAGGATAAAGCCTAAGTACTACTTCTTCAGCATCAAAAAAAMCAACTTGCAAATTGCTATCTATAATGGAAAATATATAAAAAGGATGTTGACAAGCTTATGATAATGGGTCATATTTTTTAATTGATTTTTTTGTTTCTCAGTAAAATTCCACAAATTTCTGTTTTCTTTTTTTTTAGAATTTCTACTAGCTAACCCTGTCCCTCTACTTAGAGGTCAACCATGAGGGAATGGAGAAAAAAAGATGGCCACGGGCCACAATTGAAGGCTCTTTTCTTCATGAAATTTTGTCTAGGAAAGGGAAAAGAAGCATGTCAGCCATTCCGGGTTGGAGCATCCTTCTCCYCTCTTTCCCTATTTAGTGTCAAGCGAGAGACTTACCCAGCTCAGTCCCCAATGACGCTTGTTAGCAAAATGTCCTGGCTCCGAATGGCAATGCCAGACCGTTTTATAAACTCACCTTGCCTAGTCAGTTCCGTGACTCTGGGATAAGCAATCACAGCTTTACCAGAAACCCTGAAAATAATATTTGTACAGTTCACATGACAAACAGGCATGGGCAGAATGCATTTACACAACCAGACAATGTTAATTGCGTCCGGGAGTGTCTAGAGATTACTCTACCTGAAAATATTTGAGGTTTTTGATGAAAACTCATATATTGTGGCACACAGACAGCAAAGCAAACATTTCACTGATTTCCTCTCTGGATTTTGAAATTAAGCACAAAGGGAAGAAAAATGCAGCCTCTATTAAAAAAGAAAAGAGCCACATCTGTGTTCAGGAGTTCATTTCAAAACTCCCTGTCCAGCTGCGTTGGCTTTCATGGCTGGACAGTCTTTTGATTGAGTAGAGTAGGTCATAAATTTGGGATTTAMTTCTAGAACCTCAGGTGCTTAATCCTCTTGGAGCATTTCTTGCTTGAAAATTAGGAATTCAGGAGAAAAAAATAGGGGGAAAGTAGCTCAATATTTTCTTCTAGGAACACCCTCCATCCTCAATTCTACAATGAGATTTGGCTTCTGTGGACATTTTCCCTGAGTTAGGGTAAAGTYTGTTGTGTAAAAGTCATTGTTTCACCTGTTGTGAATAATCTTTCCTTTCTATCAGGAAAGCCCCTCAATCAGAGAATAAAATCCTAAAGCCGGCTTTTGTGTGGCAAGATTTTGTTGAAAAAAAAGGAGAAGAATAAAGTAAAGGAATGACTTTCCATGGGCTTTGCCCATCTTTATTTAATGTGCCAGAAAATCTCCACTGGTTCAGTGGGAACAGGAATTATGTTTGGCCTCACTACGGGGTTTTACTTTTATTATTCTGGAATACCCATTTGTTTTTCTCAACTAGTGAAAGAAAATTAACAAATATAAATATATTTCTTATTTCTGGATGCTGGTGTGGATTTAGCTGGGGAAAACTGATGCTATCCAGATTCTGTGGAAAAAAMCATTCATTCAAAATTCATAGTTTCAGTTTTTATGAGATATGAATCCATTCTGTTTCATTATAAACTAGAAGGGATTTTTCACTGGGATCCCAGAAGTCAACTGGAAACAAGAAGATGGAACAAAGATTCAGAATGAGTACTTGGGAGCTGTGATCTTTACACAGGATAATTAATGTTGCAGACTGAAAGAAGACAAGGAAACATGGTTAGGAAAYGTATTCCACAGAAAATATGTTCTACAGAAAGGTACATTCAATTTTACAGAATCCACATACGACTTTCTAAATATTTTTGTCAGCATTCCCATTAGRCTTACTTAGCTACTATAAGTTCACCCCAAGAATTACCCTTGTTGCACACTGGGATATTTGGGGCTGTCATATGTGGGGTATGTCAGAAAAGAAATAACACAGAGCTTCAGCCTCGAACAATGCAGAAGTGTCTGTTTTCTTCCATAATGCATACGGAATATGTTCCAAGACTTCAAAAGTGGAATTTCATCAGTAAATATGAGATTGGATTGAATTTGGTGAATCTATGAAGTGGATTTTCGATACTGAAAGACTGTCATTTTGGAGGGTGATTTAAGAGCTTTGAATATTTTGTTGTCATCCTCAGCRTTATGAAATGCATGCATCTAGCTGTGCTGTGTGAGATCCCTTCCAGCTGCTTCAAAAGAGCAGTTATTATCATCTGCAGGCAAGATTGTTTTGCACCACAGCAGATATTAGAAGGAAGCCTATGTAACCATTTATAGCATGTGTGGRTCTTAGCGCTGTAGCTGAATTTTTTAGAATAAGCTGTAATATATTCTGGCATCACAAATTTTCTTCATCATTAGTCATGTTTCTCCATCTCAGCAAATCAAAATAAATGCGAAAGGGCTCCKAGCATGTCAGCAGTGAGCACTGTATCTGACATATTTTGAATGTAGGTTAAGAAGATAAAAAAAGCAAAATAATTGTTATGCTACACAACACGTACTCACAGTCAATAGTCCATGAAGAAGTAATTTATGTAGACATATCGACTTTGCGAATTTTCAATGTCCTCTTTAAAAAGACACTATTTCTTCTGAATTTTCTTCAGATGTGAATGACAGAGGTCTCTGATTCCCAAGAAAATGCAAAAGGACCTTGAAATAAAATGGTGCCATAATGGCTTGCAGTGATACACTCCTCCCAAGTTTTCAGTACAATTATATGCTTATTACTTTGGAATCGTTAGAAAACAAGCAAGCTGCAGCTTTTAATGAAGCTTTCATAGCAGTGAGAAGAACTATGAAAAAGCATTTAAAGCAGCTCATCTCCTCCTCTATTCAGGCTCTCTTTCATTTCCAGAGGCAGTTGCGATGAGAAATTGGATGCTATCCAGTTTGGATTTATAAGGAAGCAGAAAAGGAGATAATGGCGGAAGTATGAGCTTTTTTCCCCCATGTAAATTCAGATCATCTTTAACGTTTGATCAGATTTTGAGGAACACGAGACAAAAAAGCAGCAGATATTCCCAAACATACATTTTAAAAACTCAAAATAGCTTTGCAGTCTCCCTGTATCCAGAGCTGCGTCAGACTTTCCTTTTATTATTTTTTGGGAAGATGTAGAACATAACCATTTACTTAGCTCTGCTATCTGATTATAAAATCCTGACTCAGAGCATCTAGAAGTTATGCTTACAATGCACAGACATACATCCCAGTCCTTTGTACTGTCATGCTGCCACCCTAACAAGCTAGAAATATGTATGTGAGTGGAGAAGACATTTCAGGATCAGAGGAACAGTCAGTTAACAATATATTACTGAGACTGATTTCCTTGTCAGTTCATAAAAACTAAATGTGACCCCAGTGGAGACATTTTTTATCATGGGAAAGCAATTTTCTTGCCCTTTTATGACACTACTTTTATTACCAGCATTATTCACAATTCTCTAATTAGAGAGCACAACATTGTTACGCTAGTTTTTACTCTTCAATTCGGATGCACGCAGGCTTTAGAGATGCCATGAGAAAGTGTATTAGTGCAATAAGGCTGAATAATACTCCTTTTCCTTTTCAGTTTTTCTGTACAGYGGCCAGTGAGCCACAATATTTTAACATGAGTCTGCTCTAATCCTGTGACCTTACACATGCACTTGAAAAGAAATGGTGAGGCTGAACAATCTGTTCATTTGTTTTTCTGTTTAAAACAGCTTATCTGAAACTTTGCAATCAAAGCTTGTTTCTCAAAGTATACACACCCATTAAACGAAAAAAGTAACAAATATCTATGTATGCAAAATTGTTCAATATCAGGTACCTGAATTCAGGAACTCACCCTTTTGTGCTCTCCGGTAGGTAACCTGGCTTTGTATGGTAACATGGAACTACCAGAGGCCTGAAGAATGAAGCCATTGCTTTGTAGGTGCCCAAAACTTGACCAAGGGAATTTAACTTTGACAAGGATATTGCCTGTTTCTTTGTCTGTTTGTTTTCATAAGAATTGCTGTTCATAGCAGAGAGTAAAACTTGAAGAGAACAAAATATGGAACATTTCTGGGTTCCCAAAAAGTTTCTGGACAACTGTGAAGAAGTCTCATCATGCAGCAAGCTATTAACACCAGAGAGGGTACAAACTGCCCCAAATCTTCCTTTTCCAGACCTTGAAGAGTCATAACTCCTTGGCATTTTGAGGGACGTTGTGAATCAATTCCCTACTCAGGATTTSACTTTAAAGACCCAGTACAGCTCTAAATGTCAACTGTGTGGAAATGGTTCCTCTATTTGTTGGGGTGGTTTTTTTCCATCTGAAGTCTGTATATATTTCACTGCTCAGAAGTCAATGAAGGGGTTTTACGGCAGGTCTAGTAAAGTCAGTTCCCCAATTACAACCTGGCTGTAAAATATACAGTGGGTTTTTTTCCTTTCTACTTCCAGGCAATGAGTTTCGGTCATGTCAGTTAAACCCACCTAAAAGAAGGAGAAAGAAAGAGAGAAATGACTGTTCAGTGAACCTCAGGAGAATTATGAAGTTATACAGCCTCAGAAGGATTTTAGGCAGTTTTATATTGCCCAGCTCAGCTCACATTTATATCATCTGTCTCAGTGCCTGAAATGAGCTAAGTTATGTGCTTGATAGAGAAAAGTACCTCTACTGACTGATGTATCTAAGAAATCTGGTTTGGRTATGGCTGGATGAAACAGAAAAGAGGGTTGCTAGCTGCACAGAAGATGAACTTAGCTATAATATATTTCATGTAAGCAAGAACTAGATAATGCTGAAAAAAAATTGTACATGGAGGAAAACAAAGAATCAGTAAAGAGCTAGAAATTTTTTAAACATTAAACACTTCCATGTGAACTTAGTTATGTCCAAACTACTGCATGAACTTGGAGGAGGAAAAACTGTAGCAACCTGGAAGGTTGTCCTGCAAATATAACTGCTATTCTAGATAGAAACATAAACATATCCTAATTCAGTGTAATTTTCCAATTGTGCCTGGATTTTGACTATGTGAGACATTTGAAAAGTCTTCCAAGAACCTGGAGATATTCTGAAGCATAATGTTCTGCCAGTGCAGATTTATCTACAGTTTCACCTGATAAGATTTTTCATCTTGTTTTGAACAGCATAATTTACCATACTCAGCATGCTGTATTGCATTCATATATGTAGAGAAGAACTGGATTGATTATCTTCAGGCTTCCTGCCACTAAACTCAGCAAATTAGCTGCTCATGATTCCAGCAAATGACTGTTTTTTTTTCTTTTTTCTAGTGCTCCAGGAGAAATTGAACTGCAAAGCTTTGGCTGGGAAGCTAAGAACTTGTTTAGAAGCTCCCAAAAGAGGAAAGAGATATATAGCTGCTGCTATAATTAGTAAAGTGGTGCAGCATCATATGAAATGGTTGTGATATCTCAGAGAACCTAAAGAAATTGAGCTCCATTTCTCTTGGTGTCTTTTCTGCAGAGGTAGATCAGCTGATGTGTATCGCATTCAATGGTAATATCCAGTTGTAGCAAAGCTGATGGAGGCTGGTCTGCTTCCTTGTAGTCCCTAGAAAAGTCCTAGAACACATACTCATTAAATTTGTTGTCTAATGTGGGCAGGATGAGAAGTCCTTCAGCCAGCAAGGGTTTACTAAGAGCAACCCATGCTTGGCTAACCTGACTGCCCTCTGTGGTGAGATAAGAGCCTACATGGAGCTTTTCCAACCTCCTCCTCTGTAAGCCTAGGAGGTTGGGTTGGATGATCAGCCCCTTAGAATGGCTCAACCTTGCCTGAGAGGTTCTCTGGAAAGGAAATTATAAAACCGTGGAGCCAAACTCTTCTTGGCTCTGGCAGCTGGGAAGTGGCCGGACATTATAGAGACTTCATGACTACTAGGCAGCACTGGATCAGGTCACCCAGACTAACTGTGAAGTCTCCAGACTTGAGGGATTTCAAGACCCACCCAGATAAAAGCCACTGCTGACCTGATCTCATGCTGGTGACAGTCCTGCATCAGGCAGAAGGTTGGGTTAGGTGTCCTCCAGAGGTCCTTTCCAGTCAACACTTCTACTATGATAASATTCTGTGAAAAGAAAAGAAAATAAGAAAAAAGGAAAAGAAGAAAAAAGGAGAAAAAGAGAAAAAGAAAAAAAAGGAAAAAAGAAAAAAATGTGGGATTTGAATCTTAAAGTTTTCAACTTTGGGCATTCACCAACGCTATTTTGTTTTGAAAGTGGATTCCACACTGAAATAGATGAGATTTTTGGTTCCCATTTTCAAAAAAGTGCTAGGAGCAAGGAACAATAACTGCAGTCAGAAAATATGATGGAAATCAGGCAAAAGTATTTTGGCTTAGGTTATCCAGGACTAGGTAGGACAGAAAACCCATCAGAGATATAACAAGATCTGTGAACCCATTGAAGAGAGAAGTTCTGGTTCAGTGAGCCGAAAACATCAGGAGCCAACACTGATAAAACAAACCACTATCCATTGCAAGATCTTCAAATCAAATCACCTGTTCCATTCCTAACATTAGAATTATACAATTATACATACAGACTGTATATGCAGACTATATAAAACAAGAATCTTTACATTTAGGTATTGAACTATACTGAGCACCTTATAACTGCAGCACAGATAGCAAACACATTTATTGATATTATTCATATTATTTCTTGAGCAACATCTACCCTGGAGGTCCGTCTCTGAGGTAGCATCATAATGTCAGAGGACCTGACATTACTGGCATTAATCCTTTTCTTGRGTAGGGTATAGTGGCAGAAGAAACAACAGGGGAGCAGATAGAGGAGACTGAAGAAAAGGAGAATTCGCCCGCCAATTATTCTCCATCTTATCTTGTTGCTGTAGAGCCTAGTCATGGATGAGGCACACAATTAAAGTGTTTTACAACCACATGACAAAAATGGCCTCCGTCCAAACCAGCTTACATTAAATTTCCCAAAATAGAAAAAAACATCTTCTCTTTTCAAAATTAATGCAGTTATCCACATCTCCCTAAGCCTGGAWGAATCCCACATGACTTTAGAATGGCATAGAAATAGCAGAAATAAAAATCTTCACAAGGAAAATTACATCTTTAGTGGAACGAGGCACCCTTTGCCTCTCTCCGCTCCAGAGAGACTCTCTCAAGATGCTCACTTTCAGTTGAGAGGTAACAATTTGGCATGGCGTATCTGGGCCCCATGTCCAGTCTCGGAGTTAATCCATGTTTGATCCATTATCAGAAAAAAACYGGCTGCCTTTTCTCCTTGGCCAATTATACAAGATGCAAGCAAGGATGAAYCACCTTCAATGAGCAATATATGGTGCTTGAATAAAGTGCATGTGATATTAAAATCCTGCGACCGAAGTGGTTCCCAGTAGAGGCCAAAGTGTGTGAGGATAAATTAAAAAAAAAAGTGCGTAGGAAGAACAGCTGTGTCAAACGTAGGTCGTTTCCTAACATAGAAGAAAGCTTCTGGTGTCCACGTAGGACAGACACAACCTCCTGTCTGTGTGACACCCAAGCTCACACTCATYACCCAAAGTTCATTAAAGTCAGTGCTGTTAAATTAGAGTTGGCTACTAGGAGGTAAAACCCAAACCCAAACAAAAGAAACGCAAAACACGTTTTTAAGGAGAAATACAGAACATTTCCAACACTTTATGGTAAAAAAAGTAGGTTGTAAACTCCTCAGGAGAGCATTTTATCTTCCTATGTGTTTCTATAATGCTAAACTCTCATTTGCAGAGGTAATTATGGCTGTAGCACAAATAACAGCTACTAACAATTACCACCAAAGAACAAATGATAAATGGTGGATATATATTTTTAATTTTTCATTCAGAATGAAATGTTTTTTCATTGCAAAGATACTGTGTATGGACCACTGTATAGTTATCATGTTATTAGATTAACAAAATGCTTTTATAGTTAAATTATGACTGTGTGGCATGATCCTTAAATTATTTAAAATATAATATGTTTTCTTCCTTAATTGTTCTTGATCTCAGTTTATCTTGTTATTCTACTGTAAAATTATGGAGAAACAGCTAGCATTTTCAATTTTTTAGGGGCTTTTGCATTTTTAAATATAAATTAAGATGAAGTCCTGAACATTTCATTAAAAATACGAAAAGTTTTAAAATGTTGTTGATGGATTTATATTTATGGAAATGAAAACACCTAAATAATTTATGAAAAACGTTTAAACTGATTTAACTGTGCAAGAAATTGTGCCAACAGTTGCCACAGTGTAAGTTTGGAGTAGCTGTATCAACAGGCTGCCAGATTAAAAATCAACAGGCTGCCAGATTAAAACAAATTTAAACACAAACTGGGTTGTGCCTTATATCTGCTCACACTGGATAAGTTTACAGCCTAGTTGCTTCAGGCCAGCCCTTTTAAAGAAACAAAATAAGCAAGTGCTATGATATAATTACTTGTTGATTATTAATACATTTCATAATTCTTCCAGAATCAATTTTCCTTATATATTTAGAGAAACAATTTTAAATGGACTATGTCTGTGAATACCTGCAAGTTATTTTCCYGCTCCACAATGGCAGACCGTACTTGTACACTATCTTTTTGCAGAAACATGTCTAAGAGCCTGAGGTTTAAGGGCAGAGTATAGGACATTTGTATCTTGCAAGTGGGGTTTATTCACCCATGCAGTGAAGTTTTGTAGATCAAGCACTCTCAGGAATATATTTCCATACAGGAAAGGTTATACACAGTCAGGGATAATATTTTTAAAAACGGTAATGTGAGAGAGTATATAACAGAATACATTGTAGCCTTCTTAATTATTTTGTGATGTAAAGGATGAAGGATGCAGGACCCTGCACACAAATATTTTACACAAACCAACTTACTCGGCTTGGTGCTTGGGGGATAACGAACAAGGACTCAGAGGTTTGGAAAAACCTTTTGTGCAGCCATCCTTATGTGAGTGTAAATCAGGACCAAATCCAGCCTCTAGCAATCAGGGCTAAAGTTGAAGTCTGCCAAACCTCAATTTTTCAGGAGTTGCCTTGTTTCCAGCCGGAGATGGCGCCGGGTTGAGCAGAGCATCTCGCAGGCGGTCCATGCACAGGCAGCGAAGCCAGGGACGCACATCTCGGCTCAGCTCTCCGGCCGCTTGTAGTACRGCTATAGGATCTCGGAGAAAGCACTTTAATTTGGTCTCCTCGTTCTCTTTTCACTTTAACAGCGCACTTTCTGCCACGTAGAAGAAACTACTTATTTCTACAGCGAGTATTGGCTGTGGCATGGACTTCCCAACACAAATAAGAAATATTAACCTATCATTTTTTCATCTGTAATACCTCTGCCAAAAAAAAAAAAAAAAAAGAAAAAGGCAAAAAAAAGGTTGCTTCAAAGCTGGAAAAGGCTGTGATCCTTTAAGGAGTAAAGACATCTTCCAGTCTGGAAAATTTTGTGCTGCTGTGGCTACACCACTCTCAACAGATGAGCTGGAAGTGCAGCAGCTGCAAGGCGGTGAGAGCAGGACAGAAGTGGCTTTGCTGAGACAGGGCTCCTTGAGCTCCGTGCGTGGGAGCACGTTTTGAGGGAAAAGTCCCACTTTGCAGCAGCAATACAGTTTGAAATGGTGCAGGGAGAGGGAAAGCACCAGGGCAGGCGCTTTCCTGGGCTTTGGAAAAGCTCCAGGTGCTCGCTTGCTATTTCTCTTGAAAAAAGTTTAATTAGGTTCAGATACACTATTTTTTTTTCCTCTCTGACCACTCATTTTTCTCAAGCAAGGAGCAAGCCACTTCTCTGAATACAAATTTGGCCGCTGTCAGAGCCAAGTCTGATGAGTTTCTTACGCGTGGAACCAAGGAAAGCGAAGCCGTGTGAGCTCTGTGTGAAGACCCTGGGTGCGTGTGACACCCGGACCTGCCCAGTACGTTTTTAACCATTTTCCCTCTCGTTTCTGTTGTCTTATTAATTCTAAATCCCTCTTCTTCTTTGTCTTTTAAATGTTATTTGTACCATTTTATCCTTGCTGTTCATTTTTTCCCTTCCATAAAAAACAATAAAATATTAATGTGCCATAAAAAAATCTGTCTGTGCTGCTACTCTCTTGAAACCATTGATGAATCCATGAATAAAATATGAATCTTTATTTTGCTTGTGATATATCGGATTTCATGTGTTTATTATATTTCCTGTGAAGTACGCTTGTCCAGCAGAGCTTTTGTTTGTTTGTTTGCCTGCTTTTGTTTTAGGTAGCCCTTGATTTATTAACCTTTGGAAAAGCTAATGTCTGATGTAGTCTTACATGAAACATGAAACTTTCATTTGGATCAATTTTGTAGTCTCTCTCATCTGAAAAAGGAAAAAGAAAAAAGAAAAAAAAGAAACCTTGCTTATCCCAGCAAAAGCGTATTTTTTTCATCCTTGTGCTGTTGAGCTGCATCTTCCAGTATTACCTTGGCCTGAGAAAAAGTCTTTTGAATGCGATGAGTGATGTTCACTATAAAAAAACCAAAATCCCCAARCCCAGTGTATTGTAACAGTAATGCTATTTTCTTTGGAAAATATATCTTTCTTTAGCCATCTTAATCACCATTTTTATTCCAATTGCRCACTAATTTGAAAGTTTAAGTGTGTTTGTTTGTTTTTTTTTTTTAAGCTATAATTGTGCCTTAGTCTCTTTGTGCAAGACAGATGGCAATATAAATCTGAAGTAGGTTTTCTGGAGATGTCTACACTGCCGGTTSTGCTGGTTTACTGATAAAAGATCTGCTCGTTTGGGTGGCATGTTCTTGAGATAATCTTATCAGAGATGGATTTTTTATAACATCGATTTTCTAACAATCCATTTAACAGAGGCAAAAGACRGTTTTGAGTTAAATCTCTGAAACAGAGACAAAGAATGCATGATGAACAGCTGTCACTTCAAGGGATGATAACAAACATAGCTGCTGGCATATGTTAAGAAATCACTGCCTATTTAGTTTCTTTTGGTTGTCCCTATGGGGCACACAGCATTTAGAATATAGATCTACCTGCTCCAGACATACAGGTGAAAATCCTGARCGTGACGAGTTTAGTTTGGAGAAGAAGAGTCTTCTCTTTTAGCGAAAATAATGTTCTGCATTTAGAACAACACGTATAGAAAAGAATAAGAAAGATACCAGAGAATCCTAAAAAAAATTAATATAGAAATTACAATATTAATATGCAACACTAATATATGAAACCCTTTAAAATTAATTCTGAAAGAGGTCTTTCCAAGTTTGGTAAGTGTAAATAGTATTATGATAGCCTTATAATTGTACTTTAGGCATATTTCTTATTAAATATTTCTCAGGTAAACTTTGCCTCATGCTTAATATGACATTAAGTCCTAAAGCTCAGCCATGGCCATCCAAAGGCAAGACAAGCAAAAAGGAAGCTGAAATCCATGCAGAGTTTTGGCTTAAGCTAGAAGGGTGAGGAGAAGCTGACCGTCGGGTAACGTCCCCTAAGAGTCTTCTAACCTCACAAGCCTAAGCAGAGATTTAAGGGAAAATGCAGTGTTTGGCTTACAGTAYTTTCTGTAGTACGTTAATATTTATTAGTAATGATTAATGACATCATAGTGGACAAATACCACTGTATGAGGGCAATGCAGTATAGAGGATTGTATTTCTTCTTTCTTTTAAACAAAGTTCACCTGCACAACACATCCAAAGCAGAGTTTTTCCTTCCTATATTCCAGTAATTCACTCCAGTTCCTTAAAACATTAATCAGGTGATTAATAACTAGGAAAAAAAAAAAAACAAACACCAAGACACTATTAATTTTCCAACAGTGTTTCCTATTTTAGGTGTAGAGTCATTCCGGTGAAGTGTGATCCATGTGAGCCTGGGCTACCTKGCCTCCCTCGCAGATCTCTAGCATTGCAGGTTGCAATGTAGTTAACCATTTAAAAACCCTCTTAGAAATAACTGAATTTTTCTCCACAGATCAGTAGCAGCATCTGCCTTCCCTGTGAAAGAAGCAGGTATGGATAATTACTGGGTAATTGCAAGTGCATTTTCAGACCCCTGAGAAAGGGTGCACAGCTGGGGAGGGAGCATCTCCCACCACCCCTCCACTTCGTGGCTCTGCTGCCCACCTTCTCCTAGAATCTATAACCGGCTGAGTTCATAAAGCACTGACAACAATGTGGAAAATGTCCGATCGGATGAAAAAAGGAAACTCTGAGGAGCGTATGTGTAATGAAGATTAGTTGCTGCAATGGCCTGAATTATGGCACCGAATGGTTTTCATCGAATGAACATTGACAAATGGCACATGCAGACACAAATCAAGACCTATCCACAGGCAAGTAAACAAGAAGGGGGCTGGTTTGAAGAGGCCACTTAAAGCATTCTGCTCATGACAGAAAGTAAAATACGATGACTTATGTTACCTAAAATATTAGGTGAATTTGCTGAGCAATGAGAAAATACATTGCATCCTCTTTTCAAGGAGGAATCATAGGATTCCACATTGTTTTTCTTCTTTTTTTCTTTATTTTCTTCTCCCTAGAAGAATGGTGGATATTGTCTCTTGTGGAACTCAGACAAAAGAGACTACTTTATCGATTGCTACTCCTTACTGCAAAGTTATAATTAAAAGTAAGTATTAAAACTGGTTACAGTATAACCTGGCACTCTATAGCTGGCTGTGTACAATAAAAATCACATCATGTTCTCCTCGTCAGAAAAGCCATCACCAATCCAATTTCAAAGTTCTGCAGTGGTAATTGAGGGCTGCAGGAGGTTGTTCAGCAAAACTTAAGATTAGGACTTAGCTGAGAACATGTCAGCATGCAGCTACATCTYAGCCCCATCTCGCGCAAATTCTGGGTAGGCAGTGCTGCAGAACAGGGCTTAATATTGCGATGAGCTGAGAAGTCTATCACTCTGCACACTCAAGAATTAAGAGTATTTAAAGTGTATGCCTGGCAGTGGGTACATCTTACTTTTTATTAGCAATTAGTTTTAAAAAAAGGTATTGATCTTTTATAATTGCTAACTTCTGTACTCTGACAGCCTGGTTGGTTTTTTTTTCCTAGGAAGAAGAATGATAACACTGCCAGATGATCAGTCTCTGAGACTGGAAGATCATTCTCTGAGTACATAAGCGGTATGAATATATATGCCATAAATATATTCATAAATATGGTCAAGATAGTATATGTTTAAACAGGAAAGGTCAGGATTAAGCCCTGAGGAATCTCATCTCAGAGAAACCGCAGCCTGCACTTCTGTAACTGTTTACACCCGCTCACTCACATTTCACAGTGGAAATTGCCTCTATTACATTTTATTTTATTTTTTTCTTGGAACTGGAACTGGGTAATTTTTAAAATATAAGTAGTCTGCATTGAGATTCTCAGCCTCTAGGACATCACTGTGCAAGGATGTTGTACCTTTGAAAAGCAGCTCAGCCCCTGTGCTGTCTTCCTCGACCCCAGCACTACCCCAGAACCTCGAATTAGTCAACTTTTGTGCATTTTTTTTTAAAAAARCAAGTACGCTGTGATCTTATCTAGCTACTGATTTGTGGTAGCTGCTGATCTTATATGCTTTGGTGGTAGATGGATGATGCGAGTTGTAAATTACTAAGGCAAAGAAAAGGGTAGCCTGTGAGATTACTAATCAATTTTCTAAAGAATTATCCAGCAGAAAGGCCAGTTTTAAATTGTTTCATATTTCTTTTTAATTTAAACAAAACCATCTAAGGTGACCTGCTGGCATCTGTCTATGTTGACTTTCACGTATTTTATTGGTCTTTTAGCGTCGCTTCTATTGCTCATCAGTGACTCTGAATGTCCCTGTAAAGTTTCTCAAGGAAAATAAAGATGCTTACTGTGGAAATTATTTCCCTCATTTTGGGACACATTACATTTGTTAATCTAATGCTGAATCTCTTTGCGTTACTGCTTTTGAAAGAGCGAACGGCAATTTAGGCTCTCCTGTGCTAGGTGCTCTGCTTCTTAATGGGACATATACTGACACTCGATCTCGTGGACTGAATGAAAGAGATAAAACACACGGAAGAAAAATTATCACTAGCCTCCTTCACAGACACAGAGCTGAGGCGCAGGAAGACTTGCTCAAGTTCGTATAAAAAAGGCTGTGGCATGGTCAGGTGCTGAGCTTTGTCGTTGGGCTCTTCATCTCAACGCCAAGTACACACACATCCACCCTCAGAGAAATAAGGACAAATCTTTTGGGAGAAGTTAGAATGAATCAAGGACAGAAAGCGATAGTCTGTTAAACTGTAAATTTGAAAGTTACTGTCAATAGGAGCAACATTACAAAAACTGCTATATATCACTTGCATTTTTAAAATATTTAATATGAAAGCTGCTTTGATTTTGGAGTGCAGAGCAAATTATCTGTCAGCTTCTCTAAAATTTGCTAAGTCTCTCACAGACAAGAAAGGAAAAAGTCTTGAGGTTTAAAAACAATAATTGTAGTTTGTTAATTTGCAGCTCTTCACTTTTGCTTTCAAATAATTGTAATTATTTGAAGCTAAAGAAGGATGTGTGGTAGTTCCTGCAATAATAGCACTTGTAATGAAACAATTTGGTTTTGCTATTAATACATCTGAATAAATCTCAGCATAGCTTTCATAAAAGCTTATTGGACTTTTCTACCCATTTCCACAATCCAACATCTGATTATCCCCTTCGTTATTTGCATCAGACACTAATAGTATTTCACGTTACTTAAAAATTGAGGATGATGTCCTCAGCTGCTTTGGATGGGAAAGCTGCCTGGGCTCACAGTCCCTCGATTACACCCACAAGACTCTTGCTCTTGCTTTAAAAAATATAACCATTTATGTCAGTAACGGAGAGATGCTGCATTTGTTTAAGCTGCTTCAATAAAGGTAAAATACCCCTTAAATTATTTTATTTTCTCTYTAGCTTCCAACATTCTTTCTTTCTGATTGTAATTTTTATAATAAGAGGAAAATCCTCAATAGGACAAATGGTTTAAATATTTAAATATAGAGATTAAACCGGTTGCTGTAAGCTTACTTAATCTGGAAAAGCCAAGCAGTGAAATGATAAAGGGAATTAGCAAAGACACAGCAAAAAACAGGAGCAGGGCTTGGAAAATGCAGGGGTAGCGATGCCAAGCAGCAAAGCTCGGTACCACACTCCTGTTACCAAAAAGTCCGCAATGACTGGGAAGTTTGGTTCAGTGATCAATGACACCGAAAGCTTAGGTGATTTATTCATAAAGGCTTTGCTTAGCTTTTAAGTCAGAGGGAATTTTCCCTTAGTAAGGGCTTCAGGATGAGACCCCAGATGACAAAAGGCAATAGATCAAGAAGGATGTAATACGTTTGCGAAATGTGGAATGTCACTTATGCACATTCAAAGTCATTTCCCAGTCCTTGTGCTAGGCTGTGTGCCAAGCAAAGCAGTACCTTCATTAAGAATGAATTACAAATTTTACAAAGTAAAGATAATCTTTACACACTAGATTTATGGAAAAAAACCCAACCATGTGACTAGCCTTTAACTAAATATTACAGTATTTACAGAAAAGGATGTAAACCTTGACAGTGAGGTGATACAACGGACACGAGCTCTTTCTTTTCCTTTTAAACTCCCACTGCATCAGCAAGTCTTCACTTTTACGGGACTTCAAGTATCACTTGCAAGCCCTTGAAGAATAATAGAACTAAAGGTTTAACAACAGGCTCATAATGAAAGATGTATGCTTTCTTCTTCAAAGATCTTGTTAACTTGTTAAGGAGCACTTCTTGGTGGGTTTTTTTTTTGCATGCGTCTGCTGCAGTATATAGAGGAGAGAGAAAATGAAACACCACTTCGCAGCAAAGAAAGTGTTTTTTTCCTCTTTATTTTCAGTGTTGCTCTCAAGGACAATAGGTTATTAGTGGCTTTTCACTCTCCGGTGCAGGAACATTTCAGGCTTCAGAAATTTTACCCTATTGAGTGAATGCAATCCATTGAATTTCTTTATTACTTTCATGTTGCTAAGGTCTGTTTCGATTTTTGATAAAATAATTAACTGCTACTCAAAACAGGAGAATGATACCGGGACCATAAGAGTAACAACAAAGAGCTCCTCAAATAACCTASGAATAGTACAAACTGATTTTTTTTGTTTAGCTACCAGTTCTGAAAAATCAGAGGAAATAATTTTGGATTGGCTTTAATGAAAGCATTTTAAAACCTTTTGAACTAAAAAGTAAAACTAAAGATTTTCTTGTGAAATTAAACCTCCACTTGTTATGGGCTTCTAAAAAGTTTGAGAGTGTTTAMTATTAAATTTTTAAAAGGGTGAATGCATTTCTTTTAGTAAAACTTTGAAATTATTAGCTTGGGATATTTTCACCAAAATGTTATCATCCTTTTYCTGGTTAAAAATCTTAATGGAATTGGCAAAATATTGTTATACTAGCATTATGAATTGACTTGCCTCTGTATTTTTGGAAAAGCTATAGGCAAAAAATTCTCCTAAGGCCAAGTCTGATTGACAGAAAAGCAAGGACAGGTTGCACAAGGGAAAAAAAATCACGTTGTTTTTCGTTAGCAGATGATATGCCTCACCCTTACCTAGAGATAACAATAAGCAACGTATGTTTAATTATGTTGTCCCTGAAAAGCATGTATGTGTGGATTGTGAAACAGAGAAGAAACAATTTCTTCTTTGGTTGAGAGGGTTGGTAGAGGACTATGCATATCTTGTCTTTGCACGGTGCACTAAGGAGCAGAGAGCACAATTCCCTCAGAAGAAACAGCACAGGAATTAGTTGCAATGATTTCATACAGGTAAAGTCATTTTTTACTTGGAGGAGAGGAAAAGAGTATTGGACAAGTGCTGAAGATGCAACTCCCAGCACACCCTGTCTCTTTTGAACATCTCTGGTTCGTGCACGCCTGGCGTTGTGTGCCATCCCCACSGACATTCACGTACCCCGCTACGCGGTGTAATGCACCGGGATGCAGCAGCTGGCATCTGGTATTCAAAGGGATGGCTTTTCTGAAAAGTGTGGAAAGGACAAGTCTTTCCCTTCACCTAAGCTAAAAAAATATTTTCAATGTTGTTTTCATTACTATCTAGAGCTCAGTAACTGAAACATGCAAGTAGAAAAGTAGTGAGTTCAAAATCCTCTGAATCYGTACATCTCTACATATAATTTGTAATGTAAAAGGCACACTATGTGATATTGAATCCCAAGGAAACAAGAGAGTAAAACAGTCACCTAGAAATACAAWCCAGATGAAGCCGTCAGCAATGATTCACTGTGTAAGTGCATCAGGCAAAATGATAAAATTTAAAAAATTCTTTCAAAGCTCTTTATACAACCATATCTGTGAYGGTCCCCTAAGAAGCTGGAGATGCCAACAGCACTGCAGTGTGCAGTAAGGTGCCACATTGCTGTGACAGACAGCAGTTGTAAGAATTTGACCATTAAATCCTCATAGTCAGATCATGGTAAGGGTCACTCAAGAAAAGGCAAAGTCCATAAATTTTAACCACTGAAGTCAATGACATTTGATGTTATGTCATAGCAAATAGCTCTTTACTTCACAAAGGTKTTTCAACCAAAAGCTCATAACTACCTTGTAAACCATCAAGAAAGTTTGGCTGTTGCATTTTTTCTATTGCACGGGCAAGTTCTTAATTGCTGCTATTGAAAATCTAATAATACTGGCTACATTTGTTGACTTACTTTTTAAAATTGTTGAAGACTTGCAAAATCTTGCTTCTTCTATTAGAAAGGTACCCTTGAGATAATGTCCTGCAACTTCAAGAAACTATCAGCACAGCCAGGGAAACTCAGGTGTATTTTTTTTTCATCTTACTGAAAAGTTTCAAAATACTACCCACTGGAATTCATTTAAGTGTCAAAATTGGTATTAAAAAACTGGACAAAACTGTCAAAGAATAAATAAAAGAAAGAAAATATGTGACACATTATTCAGTCCATCACTAACACAAGCCAGAGTCACCTGTCCTGAAAGCATTACTGGTAGATGTTTATTTAATTATATTTGAAAGCCTTTACTTCACAGAAAATCTATATTTTCTGCAATTTACTCTAGCTTTTAGCCATCTTTACTGTTAGAAAACTGAAAGATTGTCCTAATAAGCTCCCTTTGGGATGACTTTATCCAGGCAACACAAAACACCTTACTCAGAAAATTATCCTCAAACCATTTTATTCCTAATGCAGTTTTTCCAGCTCCACCCTGCAAAGGGCATGGGCTGGACCTGGCTAGATCCAACCTGCGGGGCATGCAATAGAGAAAAAAAAGCTCAGTCATTCAAATTTCTACCATGATCAAGCAGCAATATTAAGGAAAATACCACCTAGGTTCGGACTGAGGAATTAGGGTTCCTGCAGCACGGGAATAACAGAAGCTGGGRAAGAAGGCACTTGGGGAGGGGAGGTGGAGCAGGAGGGGGTTGGTGGTGCTGCTCGGGACTCGAGGGGTGGCTATCAGTCACCCGGCAGCTGCTGAGGACCAAACCACTCCCAACTCTCCGGGGTGTCTGCAAGCTTCTCCCTTACGCTGGATGGCTGCAAACCTCGTGCAGGAAGGAGCTCGGAGCCCTCCTGCTAAGGGAGGCTAATTGCTCTGCCAGGTCTTGATATCTCCCAAGGACCGTGATCCACCACGCCGTGGGCCTGCAAGCTTACGCTGTGTTTGATGGATGATGTTCTCTGCTCAGAAACACGCGCATAAAACTTCATTTGACTTTGGATTATCCTGGTRTGTTTATAACTCAAAGGGCAGCTTTTATTGAAAAGTTTCATTTATTGGAATAAATTAAATCCAGACATGTAGAATGTATTTAAACTTTGGGACAGCAAAGACCATTTGTAAATAGAAGCAATCAAAGCAGACAGTGTTTAGACTATAGTGGAGACATCAAGGGACAGCTTGTAAGATAATGTATTAGAATTATACAGCGATCTTGTCATCGGTGACCCAAGAGTGTTTATAGAAGTTCTCTGCTGAAACTTTTTGAACCAATGTGCTGTTCAAAATCACCTTGGCATACAAAAAGAGCAATCAACTGTCATTAATTATGAATATGTGCAAAGAGGATATAGCTTTGTGCAAAATCAAATAATTTAAAAACTCAACATAAAGAATGCTGATATTTTGGCAAACGAGTTCCTTGCATTACCTTTTTCTCTGGCTGATTTAAGAGAGTAATAATGAGGTTACTGCATACAAAAAGAAAAGGCCAAGCCCTCAGCTGTATAAATCAGGGCTCAAATGTCAGCAGGTTACCAAAGTTTAACAACAGAATCACTGTAAATGACTGTGTGCAGTCATCTGCCGTAAATGTGGTATGAAAGGCGTTAGTTAAACCCTCAGTGATAGGTACAGTATGACGTAACACGCCACGTTATGATATAATGTAAGAACTGAGCAGGAGCAGCTGTTTTCAATGTCAAGGAAAAAATGCTTTCATAGTAATGCAGCTGTTCCTCTAATTAGTACACTGAAAGATTATATTTTTTCCTTAATCAAAGTGTCACAGTGCTAAACAGTTCCATTACAACAGCCAGAAAATAATTTGATATAGAAAACCTGATGTTTAAAAATACTAAACTACACATTTCCATGAATTTWATAACAGAACAAAGGTTATCATGCTTTATAACACATAAAAGGATGGCATGCCCGTGGTAGTGGATGGTATGTTGTGTAACCTGGTACAAACGTCATGAGAGGATAAAAGATGAATTATGTTCCTAAAAGAAATAGATCTTGAATTTTTATATTTTAATATTATAGTCTGATTTTGTTGAAATTGTCAATGTTTTGCTTGGATTGAAAAAGAAAATAACAGTTGAATTTTTCTTCCAAAGAGGAACTCCAAATTTAACGGAAATTTAGTAACACCATTTTACCTTGGTATTATTTAGCAGCAAAAATTGGCAGAGCTTTATATTCAAGAGCACAGCTGATTTTTTTCTAACTGTATTWATTCCTTTCCTTACTATTCACACACTGACAGCATCAACCAGATGCATGGCTGGAATGGTATCTCCTCCAGATGCATGGCTGGAACGGTATCTCCCCATACTAGCTATGGGATAAGCAAATCCAGCTTTTCGGGAACCTGAACTATCTATAGCTGAAACACCACGTTTGCCTGTGAAAATTCTGCCTTAGTTATTCTCTCTCTGCTCAACRAAAATAAACTACCTGAAACCCTCTTATATTTTTCCTGAGAAAGTTCTTAATTTCCTTCACCTGCCAAAAGTTTTTGCGTTCCACCTCATCTGAGTTTCTGTACCAGCATTTCTCTGCCCCACTCCATTGCTAACTCCTCTCCATATTTTTGGGACTATTTTATTTTCTCCTGTTTTGGACCAGTCCCGACCGTTTGTAAGCTACCCGCGGGCTGCTGGCTCTCCCACCTCCGCTCCTTTACGGTGGATCCGACTGGACTTTCCCTGCTCGGCTAACGCAGCTTTTACAGTTTTGAGAAGGTCTGAGGCGAGGTTTATGAGTCCTGTCTGTAGCCATTTAAGGTTATCATATCTAACAGCTGTTTCTCCTTACGCGTATCATACATCACATAGCAGATTGTATTTACATTACAGGCGCCAGCCCACAGTTTCTGCTCTCTGACACAAGAGCAGGGAAGGACGAGCTTCTTAAACCCCGCTGTAATTACCCGGGGTTTCCAGCRGTGTGTGAGCAGAGTTGGTTGTACAAGCCATCAATCAACCACATTTTTTCTGGCCCAAATGTTTATCACTAAATTGGTCTCAGAACTATTTTCATTCTCTGTCATCTGGCAAGTAAAACCTGGTTTTAGTTTCACCGCAGCTTCCTGCATCAAGGCATCAGCTTTCATCCTCCTAATTATTCTAGACTGACGTGTACTTTGGATTTTTTGCACTTTAGCCCTCTTCCATTTAGTAACAATGCCATAATGGTATTTAACTCCCAGCCATGATGGGAGATTCGACTCACATTTTCTGTCATTGCTGCAGCTTCACAGTCTGTTTTCAAATGGCTCACTCCATTTTGGGAATCAATAACGCAAGATATATATATGGCTTTTCAATTTCTCACAAAGCGGCACTTTAATACGTCCCACGGGGCCATCAGATGACCTAGGAAAACCTACACGCATTCTCAGTCTTGGCTTGGCTTGACCCGAAATTAGTAAATCCCTTTTCTTCTCTCTCTCTCAGAAATAATGAGCTCTTTCTTTGCCTGGGATATATTTGCATACCTCTACTGACACCAGACAAGACAATGGGGAGAGCCTGGTTTAGATCAAACATGGCAAACCTTTGTGAAGAAAGCTTTTTGTGAAAATATTTATATCCCCACTCCTTATAACAGGAAAATTCTCACCCATATTCTCTTCTTCCTACATAAAAATAAATGTGCTCAGGTACAGCTGGTGGTATCACATTAATTAGTACTATAACAATAATTATTAATGAATTAACATCTCCTCAACATTCTTAGCAATGTGAATAATGAAATATAATYGCATATATTGTATTGGAAGTTCAAAGCTAAATCAGATCATCAATAAATTAAAAAAAATTAAGCTATGGTGATCTACACCAGCTGCTGATTGGATAAAAATTGATGTCTTTGTGAAAAAGATCCATGTGACCAGGAGAGTACTAGGTAGGAGAAGACGTTTCTATCCAAAATAGACTTTACTCAAAAAAAACAAAAAAAAATTAATGGTATGCAGAGATGAATATCAATATCTGTAATTCAGCATTTATTAGCTGCTGACACTGAATAATKCATTGCTACTTCTGAAATTCGTAAGAAACACAAAAAATTGGCTCTAATGACAGTTCAGAGAACCATTTTTTTAGGTTAAAATTTTACCAGACAAAATTTGAATAGGACAGTGATAATTATAAAACACTCTTAGTGCTTGTAGTCTCTCAATGTCGCAGTTCTCCTCTATTTCACTTCTGCTGTTCAGCTCTGATGTGTGTCTCCTTAATGAAGGCATTCCCAAGGATTACGGGAAATAGCAAACTTTTTTCAGCTTCTTCATGCACAACATATATGAAAGATCTTACTCAGGATTCCTAGCAGTTTCTGAACCATGCCTAAATACTTGCCTTTTAAAAAAAATAATAAATCAATCATACCTGCGTGAGCTTTTACAACAGTTACGGTGTAAATGTCAAACTYGGGCTATCCCTGCATGGTAATAGTTTTTCTAAACGCTTTACCAAGGTGCTATAAGGTACKTGACACATGTGACACATTCAGAAAAAAAGTATATTATGGGGGCAATGGAACAGATTATTCCAATATTGTATTCGCTCCCAGTAAGCCTGTAGGAGATCAGATACAAGCGTGCACTTTCTGCTGACATCTCCGTGGACTCACAGTTTCCTCAGATGCGACAACATTGGAATAACGATTTTTTGAAAACATTTTATTGATATAACTTGTGACACAGATGACAAGAAACTATTATATTGCAGCTTTCAGGCATAAATCTTTAGCTTTCCATCTAAAGATCTCAGAATTTTGCGATTGCATTTTACAAGTAAAAAAAGCAAGTACCATAAGTCCATTTTTCTACTTTTCTTTCTTTTTCCTCAATAATTAATAGTTTTTATTAGTATTACTGTTGAAACCAGATTTAAGAACCTGACTCTGCCCTCACCTGCGCAAGCCCACTTAACTCTTTAGGCACCTCAGTGGACACACCAGTGTCTAGCTGATGGCTCACTGGTTGTCTAGAGTTTGTCTACATGTTTCTATTTGCACCCAGGCAATTCTCCACCGTCAAATAATATTAGAAAGTTCATTGTAAATGCAACCTGTGAGTAACCTGCTATAAGTTTCCTCAGGGTATTGGTCTAGGACACAGGACGGTTGACCTGAACTCAAAGCCTTGCTATGTGCATTTTGATTCCTACCTTTACTGCTGTCTTATTTTCTTTGTTGCATTAACTCTACATAAAGTGTGGACTTTTATACATCCTCTCATTTTTTTTGTCTGGCTTCAATTTAGATACTAGCTCTTTAGGGCTCTACACGTCTCTGTGAGAGCATACCTAGCATAATAGGGCTCTGATTTTCTTGGCACCCTGGTGTACTAATATGTAGTGTTATGACTACAGCGTAATGCTGAAATCAGCATAAAGCCTGTCTGAGCCCCCTCTGACTGTGGCAAAGCTCAGAGCTAACAGAAACAGATAAAATACTGTTCTAGGAAAGTTCTATTTAACATGCCAGCTATTAGTATCTGGCAGTAGATAAATATCAAATATTAATATTTTTATTAACTGAGAATTCAGAAAGTAATCTAATTAGCACCCTAATGAAGAAAAATGTTTGCCAAAGAATTAATCACACCTTGCTATAGTTCACTCCATTAGTTTTGACATCTTCATTTTAAGGAGCTGCCTCTGCGTCCCATTCTGGGCACCATTAARTGCAACTAATTGGGAGGAAACAGCTGTTGTTGTATCATTTACTATGACCAAGACGGAGATGTGGTTACAAAGGTTTTTGTTATAAATATTCTCAAGACGGATTCTGGTAATTCTGGAAGTCAACAGGCTCTAGCGAGAGAGTGTCAGGAAATATATTCTCCTCAGTATGGAGACAGGGAGGGATTTCTCCACTCTCTGCTTTCTGCTGGCTCTAAGCCACCRCTTGAGCTTGCTTGCCTTGGGGTCTTCACAGCAGCTGTAATGGGCTTGATGGGAGTTGGAAATAATGGTTGTAAAARAGGAAAGAGATTTTCCATATCGCTTATCTAGACCTTGGTTGCAAACAGAAAGAACTCGCATGGTCATGTCTCAGAGGACAACACAGCAAACAACAGGAAAACAAAGTGATGAGGTTTTTCCAGCCCATCCTGTCTRAGCTAGCAGGGTTGTTTCCTAGAATAGACACTGCAGTCAATTTTCCAGATGAGTTTTAAGACTCCCAAGTGATGAGATACCCTGGGTGGGTTTTTTATGATACTTCTTTACCTGCTATCCTTATGTTCAACCTTCATTTTTCTTTTTCTTACTTTTCGTGAAATTGCCCCAGGTTATGAAATTAAGCATGTTATGTCATTTAATTGCTCTCTTCCCTGACTCTGCAGCATAAAAAGTAGGAAAAAAATACTAGCAAAAGAGAACTAGCAGATGTTGTAGTTGAAATAAAGCCATGCTAATTATTTATACTTTGTGAAAAAATCCCATTTGATACTTGTAAGTTTAATGTCACACCACAGAAATATTGATAATAATAGTATATAGAGCCTTCATAGTCTGTAGGCATAATTGTTTTGCCTTTACATTGCCTTATTTTACATAAGGGGAAAATCAGTTACAGATTTTAAATGAATTGTCTGAGGTTAGCAATCCTACCTTTTGCAGAGTGAGGAGTCAGAAAGTCACTGTCTGCTGCCCGTCCCTTTGCACTAAATCTCACCTTTCTCTTTGCTATGCTATAATCTAATTAGTATATGTGTGCATGTCAAACACAACACCATGATATAAGATGTAGTTGCGCTTTTGATTACAAAAGAAGGACAGTAAATGCTAAACACCTCTAAAACCCTAAGGCAAAAATGGGAGTAAGCAGTATTATATGAGTATGGGTTTAAGCAAAAAGAAAATGTTTGTATGAGATGACAGAGCAGATCCAAGGAATTATCTACCTTGCCAGGCTATAAAATGAAGTGGAAAGAAGCAGCCATAAAACACTAAGTAGGACAGGTGGTTTCATTTCTGCACCAGTTTGTAGAGCTTTTAAGTTGCATACCTTTCCCACATCCCTACACAGCATGTATGCTGCCAAAGATAGAACATTATTTAAATTTACCCTAGCCTCCCCATCCTTTAAGCATCACTGATAGGTAGTGTAACAGTAATCCTCACCTTCTGTCTCTTGTATTTTCTCTGAGTCTCTTTATTAGCTCATATTCATGTATTTCCAATAATGAAGGCTTTCTGCTGATAAAACTCTTACATATTTAAATGACATTTTCAAGTGAATGTAGTCTTCTCTTCTCAACTTCCAGTCAAGACAAGCAAAAAAAAGCCCAATTTAAAGGAAGGAGGCTATCAGCCAGATGGGTTAAAATATGTTCTCTGTGTGCCTGCACTAAAATGAGAGAASTTATAAAGCAGGAAGAATTGGTCTTCTAAAACATGTTAATGTTGTCTCTTTGCTGTCCTTTTTCTTTCATAATACTTGAATATTTTTTTTCTTGAGTAAAAAGTCAGGCTGGAAATCAAGCCTCGCTCCAACCTCAGCTGGTGAGTCCTGGGAATTAAGAGTGCCGCAGGACTGCAAAAGGTATTCTTGAGAAATTTTGTCTTCAAATTGCCAGAACCAAATCATCCCCAGGACCAGTGAAACCAGGGGTTTGGAAAAGTGATTCACTCAGAACTTTGTGTCTACATTCAAACACCTAAATAAAAGGTCTCTACTTTAGTGTCACGCTGAGTAACCAATGTCCTCTTTTGGACTTAATGAGACCATTCAATGAGATGCCTTAGTGTAGCAAAGAAACATAAATTAAGGCAATCATTTTTCAAAAAGTTTGTTCAAAAGTTTTGATTGCTTGGTGGAACCAGACCTCTCTGTAAAGCTTACTCATTACTAGGGCTGTAGGAACACTACACTAGGAGCATATTATCAAGTCAAAGTTAACGACGGCATTTTGACGGAGAACCCAAACCACAATTCATTCCTAGCAGGAGCTAGTCCTGAATGGTTTACCTTAGGAAAGCAAGTGCTTCAGTGCTGTTTGGCCTTTCAGACATATTCCTTGTTGGAAATGCTGTGGAGAAGGAACCTGCCCCAGGGGGAACCGGGATGCTTCAGTCAGTCCTTCAAGGTCTCTCTGAGACCTGGGCTCAACACGGAAAGAACAGAGATTATTATGTGAGACACAAAGAGAAAAGATGGAATGATCAGAGTCTTCTCTGTATTTTTCATACAAGTGTCCAGGCAATAAAGGATAAGAAAGGGAGTATTGAAGACTTTTTTCCCCTGAAAGTACAAGAGTACTCTTAGTACAAGAGATAAAATCTCTCTTACATCAGAAAAACGTGGACTGACATAAATAATCTACTTAAAACTAATCAAGCCCTGATTTATAGTGCAGAGCTTTTCCCACATCTATGGATATAAGGCAAATATGTTGAAATCGGGGTAAGCGCACCAAAATCAGCCTCCTGGCACTGGTGTAAAACCAACATGAATGACAGGAGAATCAGGCCAAGTGAGAAAGAAAAGAGAGGGCAAAGTACAAGCTGGCTCCAGGGAGCAGGGAGGRGAAAAGAAGCTCCAAAACAACACTGAAAAATGTTTTTTGCTTTCCTATCCCTATCACTGAACACACCAAAAAAAGCCTCCCGAGGGACCGACAGAGGAAGAGATCAGTGTGGAAACTTCACAACACTTTAAAATGCATTTTATTTCACCCACATTCACCTGAAAGACTGGAAAAAAGAGATAAGAGGAGGAGACAAAATGGGATGAGGAATAAAATATTAACATATACACAAAATGTCAGAAGCACAAATAATTGAATATTTGATATTTTGAGTCTTTCAAGCTTTGTGAYTCCCCAAAGGCACTTCTAGGTGCATGTATTTTTGAATGAATGAATTAAATTTACATTAATATCTTACTTTTTCACTCATGTAAGATCTTGGGAGAGGGGAATCACCAATTATTACAAGGTAGCGTGAAAAGGAGATTCCCCTTCTTACACTCTTTTTCTGACATTTCATTATTTCTCATGACCCTGTCTGGAAAACAACAGTGCACAGACAAAACATGTAATCCACCTAACAAAAATGTAGGTGGGATGAAGGTTTCTCTGCTGGAGATCATTGTACCCGCAGGGATTAAGATCCTCTTTTCACTGTGGCACTGGGTGTACCATGTCCCCCTTCCCATCCTTGCTGAATGTGACAGTTTCTCATTAGAAACATTAGGAAAAAATTCAGCTGGAGTCCTGGAAATGCCATCACAACCTGAGAAAAGTTTTTTTTTTCTTTTCTTTCCAARGTATTTAAAAAAAAATTATCAATAAATAATAGTGGTTAGTGAGAAAGGCTGTATCTGCCTGGCTGGCATCACAGGAAACTCTCCAGAGAACATATATTAATCTAATTTAAAATTTTAATTTTATATGTGCTGTTCATATCTACATGCTTTTTCATGTAGCAATCTATGAAGCAATGAAATTCACTTTAATTTTCCACTTCTCTTGGATGCAATGACAAGCTTAGGCTGATTCAGCAGAGTAGAAATAATTTTGACACTTGCAGTTACCAGATGAGGTTTAATATCGGGATTCAAGCTCTCATGGGAAATCTGCAAGTGCTTGCAGATTCATAAGTTTATCCATAAATGTTTAAGAATTTGCAAGTATTAGAGGACAATTTTCAAATAAAAAGAAAAAAGAAGAAAAAGAAGAAAAAAAACCCTTTTAAGCACTTCAGGAATTTAACATAACATGTACTGCTAACAGAAATTCACCTCGTTGATAGTAAAGCTGATCCACAGACAAAACTGTTCTGTTAGATATATTACGGGTTCTCCTGTTAAGAATAATGCTTACGTCTCTCTGGGAAGCCCGCAGAGTATCTGTGTGCAGATATGCATCTCCCTCTCGGAACACAAAAGCAGCCTCCTTTGAAGGCTAAGTGATTAAATCCTCCCCCTCCAACCTTTCCCCAGGCGGACCTGTTCTGCTAAAGCCCTCGAGCAAATCCAGATTTGGGTTTTGGAGGAAAACCCGCCAAGCGGGGCTGCGTCTGGGGGAACGCGTAACGCGTTGATAGCCCAGCTTTCCTCCAAAATTCCAGCTGCCAGCAGCCTGCAGCCGTGGGTGCTCGCGGCTCCCCCGAGACCACCAGCTTGCGGGGCGTGAGTAAATAAACCACGCAAGGGAAAAAAAAMCAGAGAAACACCATTGCACCGCAGCATTCCCTCATCCGGGCGTGAATACGCATGGCTGATTTCTTCTGCGACGGCGTGAGTCTGCTGTAACATTTCACGCTCCCCCTYCTCCCTCTATTTTTATCCCGGCTGGATATTGTTTGGACAGGCTGGCGGCGGCTCCCCGGGAGCGGGTGCCGGGGTGCTGGAGCTCGGTGGGAAGGCGGCTTCGGGACTGGTTGGAGATCACCAATTCCATTGCGATGGCTGCTGGGGGGTTTAACAGCCCTGGGGTACCCGCTGGATTCAAACTGCCCGGCTCTGCAGWGYGACCCTGTCCTGGTTTTAGCTGGGATAGAATTAATTTTCTTTCTAGTAGTTGGTATAGTGYTATGTTTTSGATTTAGTATAAGAAGAAWSYTGATAACACACTAATGTTTTTAGTTGTTGCTAGGTAGTCTATGTCCCAAGGACTTTTCAGCTCACATGCTCTGTGARGTGCACAAGAAGCTGGGAGGGAGCATAGCCGGGACAGCTAGGCCAGCTGGCCAATGGGGTATTCCATACCATGTGATGTCATGCTCAGCATATAAGGCTGGGGGAAGAAGAAGGAAGTGGGGGACGTTCGGGGTGATGGCGCTTGTCTTCCCAAGTAACCGTTACGCGTGATGGAGCCCTGCTTTCCTGGGGATGGCTSAACACCTGCCTGCCCATGGGAAGYAGTGAAGGAATTCCTTGTTTTGCTTTGCTTGCRTGCGCGGCTTTTGCTTTSCCKATTAAASTGTCTTTATCTCAACCCACGAGTTTTCTCACTTTTACCCTTCCGATTCTCTCCCCCATCCCCATCGGGGGAGAGTGAGCGAGCGGCTGGGTGGGGCTTAGTTGCCGGCTGGGCTTAAACCACAACAGAGCCGAGTCCCCGGGGATAACGTTCACCTCCGGGACCGGCTCTCGCTCCCCCTCTTGCCCAAACTGCCTTTGCCAATGTTTCCTGCCATACCAGAGCTTTGGTCAGCTTCGGCCACGTTGCCGTGTCATGATATTCCTCCGTATCCCACAAATTTGTTTGAAGTTTGAAGGTTGAAAGCAGGCTGCTTCTGAAGCTCACCAGTGAGGGTGGTGTGCCTCGAGATCCCACGTGGGGAAGGCGTTCGCATCGTGYGTTGTCAGCTTACCTAAAGAGAAATCTCCGTCGTCGTGTTACAGTTCAATTTCTGCAGAAGATGCTGACAGGGGCTAAAATTTTACAGTTTGGGTATATTGTTTTTATTGTTATGTAGATTACAGAAAGCCTTGGCTGAACTGTGCCCCCTTTCCCCCAGCCTCCTGACTTGTTTTAAGCACTTAAAAACACACCGCTGGAGCCAAGCTCTGCCCTACTCAGAGTATCTGGATGTCCTCCACGTGCTCCAGCAAGACCTCCAGGCGACATTGCAGTCTCCTCAGAAACATAAGCTACTCATCTTAAGATACTTGATGTATATATACTTGATATATATATACTTGATGAATATACTCAGCAATCTTCCCTTCCCTTTGGTCATTTTTAATGTTATTTYGCTTAATTCACTTTTACCATATAATGGCTTTAATGAGAATGGACCTCTATCATTGCTGTGTTTTGTTTGATAGCTTTTTATAGAAATTTCTATATGTTGCTGGTCACAGCACCTAGAGATTAATATTTGGGGTGACAGTATGYGAACACATAGTAAAAGAGAGAATCTAGAAACGGGGACAGGGAGGGTGTGAGTAAGGAATGGCTACTATCACCTACGATGCAGGTGTAAAATTTATGCATAGGGAGGTAAATGGTTTACTTAAAACTATACTGCAAGTCTATGGCATGGAGAATTAAATCCCAGTCTCCTAGCCTCAATACCTTAACCGCAAACTCATCTTTCCCAGCATGTAAATATTTGTAAGCAGAATTTTTCTGTTTAACAACTTGATGTTTTRTATGCTAAAAGATTACACTTCCTATCTGTGAATTTCTGAGTCCTGGCCCCCGAGTCGCAGCATCTTATTATGAACAAGAAGGAGCAGGCAATACATTGAAAGCTATTGCTACTTTTATCTTCTGCAAGATTTTCTCTAGGATCTGTCATCCATGCATCAGCCTATTCCCCAGTGGGAGCAGGTGGCTGTTTCTCACAAACATGCAATAAATGATATTACCAAAAGCTACATAAATAAAAAATAAACACCACAAGATATTTCATGGYGTCTGGAATTATACTGAGGCAGGGAGGGATTTGTGATGGAAGGGGACAAGCTGGTTATACTTTAGCAGTGCATAAATTAAAGGATTAATGCCCAGGGTGTTGTGGCAAGGGCTAAAAGTGTTTGTCTGCAGCGAGAGGAAATAGGCTCCAGGGTCGCTATATTTTTCCAAGCACAATGATAAAACACRTGCATTCAGTCTCTGGAGGTGTTTCCCACCTGTAACATACCTCCATAAAATCTGCCTTAGGTTACTTCGTTGTGACTGCCGTTTGGTAGGTAGTTTCTCTAGAAAAAGACATACGGCCTCTCCATTTTGCTGAGTGTGCAGCATATTTACATCCCCATTCCTGATCCAAAGCCTGGTATAGACCAATCAGGTCAAGGTTAAAGGTTTGTTTAACCTTTAGGATGGACTTTAGAATTAAAAAACAGATAAGTAAYTTAAGGCTCCTCAAAATGATAATATTCTCAACATGAGATTACAYATACAGGAATAAAGTCGAAAGGTTGTTTTTTTCCTAAATTAATTAATTCTTAATATAGGGTTTAAAACAAAGGTGGTCTTAACGCACAGAAAACCTGTTTGCAATGCTTCACAAGTAGTACAAAATACGGAGGATGTTTTACAYAGGTGAAGGCAGCAACGCTGGCTCAGTGTTTTACGTATCAGCTAAATTTTTGTGTGTGTTTATACAGTGCTACGACTTAGACATTTAAAACACTAAGTGCAAATCGTTTATTTTCTACCAACTGTCCTTATTCATCACATGCATTACTCTTTCCTAAAGYGGGCAAAAAAAATTTTAAAAAATTGCACAACCATGCTGAATTACTACTTTTTAATGCTCTTGAAAAGAAGGGAAAAACTGGTTTGCCGTGTCTGCAGAGAGTAGGACAAGAAGTAACGAGCTTAAATTGTAAGGAGGGTGTTTCTGCTCAGGCATTACAGAATTTTTCTGAAGTAGGAGGAGGCTGTAGGTCTTCAGCATTGTACAAAAAAGCTAGATAAACAAGGAAGGATGTTTAGTTGTTCAAGTCTTAGGGAAGAGAGATGGACTAGATGATCCTTGATTGCATGACATTTTCTTAAACGGTGCCCTTGAACCCATTTTCTTTTTTCTGTCTTCCAGTTCTATGTGATGCCAAATTGCCTCAAGGAAGCYGAAAGGTTTGTAGGGAGAAACATCCACTCTCTTCAAAAAGAACTGGGCAATAAAAAGGGGAAACCCAAGAATTATTTTTTTTTAAGAASAACTTGACTAGATAAAAAATAATGAGTTGGGTTTTTTCTTACCATTTTGCTAAGGGATCCTATTGCACTCTGTAAATTGTTGAAAGATTGGACCGATAAAATCTGCTAAGCCTAAGATGTCCGACTAAAAGGAGATATAATAGGCCAGGAATAATTAAAAAAAAGCATTAAATCTTAGGTATACAATAAATAGTTGTCTATAAGCAACAAGAGTTTTTACACGGATAAAGTCCTATGTACTTTTAAAAYATGTTTTATATGCTTACTCTTTTTAGAAGTTTTATTTTGTTTTATAATTGCAGAATTATTGCCAACAAAGACAGTTCTGCCTCAGGTTGGGTGGCAATACGTTCAAAAGCCTCAGAGGATGATTAGTTCTATAGCATTTTTCTTTTTTAGTGAAAGGTGTGGCATCCCTTTGCTGGCCGTAGCTCATGCTCCTGMGATTTGTGGCAGGAGACATTTTTGGAAAAGGATTTGAACGAAAGCAGGATGCAGATTAGACATAAGGTCCTTGCAATCAATAGGAGTCTTCATATTGATTTCAGGTAGTTTATGTATTATTTAAAGATATAGTTGCAAACATGTCAGGAATCATTTGAGAAGGCACAGACTAAAAGCAAGGTAAAGTAACCCCTCTYTTATGGGAAACTCCCTCCCCTTGAATATTGGTCACCATTTCTGCAGATAGTGCTCCTTCAAGGGATTACCAGATACCACCTTTGACCCTTACTGTATCCCAAACAGACATGGGTCTGCATTTCAGAGCTCCCACTGAAAATTAGAATATATCTTGCAGTTTGAAAATGAGACCAGCAATATGAAATACCTACCCTTTTTTTGTATATTTGTATCTGTTAAGGTAACACATTGTTTAAAAGGATGTATTTTTCCACATCCAATCACTGTTCCCATTTTCACTGTTCATAAAGCAGCAAAAATGAAAGASAGAAAAGATGAATCAATTAACATCTGATGGAGAAATTGATCTGTTAAAAAATACATATTGAGCACAATGAGGTCTTTAATTTGACGGTGTTCTACTTAAGCAGCAGAGAAAGAGTCAGCATGAGAGAAAAACCCAGAAAGATCAGASATGATGTGAGTAAAGTGTTCTAGATTTCATGCACTGAAAAATAAAATAAAGTAGATATATCAGTGATTTGCTTCATATAGGAACATACAGCTTTATGGTGAATTAAGAATGCTGAGCATGGAAAATTAGTAGGTTCTTYCTGTTAAATTTTTTTTAATTATTCTTGGCAAAGGCAGAATAATTCTACAAGAATTTGTAATTTTTTTTTTAAATTAATTGAAGAACTTAAATGAAGCATTTTAAACAATAGTGCACTTGATTAAATATGCACAGTGTAATTGGCAGCTGAGCACTAGAGCTGAAAACAGTGGTAGTCCAACCCGGATGGCTTCCGGACTTTCCCATGCATGCAGGGATTTTAAACGTGTAATACATTTGTGCACAAATATTTCACTTGCATAATGCTTTGCTTGAAAGTTTCAAACCAAATTAAGTCTCTGATCCACTGATAAATTCTTGGAAACCTCCATACACATTACAGATGAGATTTTTCAGGAGCACCTAGCATTTGCCCTGGTCTCCTTCCATTCCAAATGAATTACTTGTTGGTTTTGATGGGAGCAGAATTAGGGCAATGCAGTGACTTCTGAAAATGTCACCATCTTAAAAAAGGATGGACTGGCAACAGACTCTTGTGGTGAGGAGTGTTTTATGACAAAAAAATATATCTTAGAATATGAAGCCCTAATTTTGAAGGTCTCTTGACATTATTCAGGATCATTTCTTGTCCAGTGAACATAGTGGGATTTTAGCCATCAAACAATTAATTGTTTTAYGTAGATGAACCCCTAGCTTAATATTGCAGGTGGAGGGGACATGCATATCTTCTGTATTTTTTTCACGCAGAACATACAGCTGTATTTTTCTCAATCACTGTCATCAGTGTGATTATTTCCATTGACCTTGTGAACATCCATACATTTTTAATAAAGTGCCCTGTTTGTGCCCATTTGAAATCAAGGAAGGATTATTTTCTTTTTCCAGAATTACACTATTTTTTCTTCCTGCCGAAAAATACACTATTTTCAGTGTATAGCTGAAAACCCTCAAGTTTTGAATCACATACCAGCCAGGTTGGTTCATACAACCTCACAACCCCCCCTTTCTAAACCAAAATAGTCCCTTTATTAGTGGTGATACAAAATCAGAGAAAAGCAATTCCTTCGCCAAAGACCTTAAATGATAGATAAAAGTATTCCTATCATCCTTCAAATAGTTTTGTATTATTTAAAAATAATGCTATTCAAAACCTGTAAAAAGATTTTAGAGTAGATCATTGCCTTGCAAGATGCTGCAGGGTACTGCAGGATGTAAGGCTTGCAGGGAAGAGAGGACTTTGAGATCCTAGAAAAAACCGTTGATACAAAATTTTGGGTTCTGGATGCTTAAGGTTAAATAGAGCAGAAAAGAATACAGAAAGTAGAAATTAATTTAACAGCACAAGGCCTAGAAGTGTAAAATTGTGACAGATTTGGCATAATGTTTTACTTTTTGAAACAGTTGTAGACACTTTTATGGAATATTTTGGCTTTGTTTTCCTGGTAATAAAAGTTTTAAAACTAACCAACACCCAGCACTGGAGGAGTATGTACCTTTCCATTTCACCAGTTTTMTTTTCCTCTAATCATCAGGTTTAGTAGCATCCTTCCACTGCCCTCAAAATCTAAAAACCATAAAAATCACTGAGTTCTAAAAAAGAACTCRTTGGCTTCTCTGAAGCTATGCTGGCTGATAGTTTGCTTTCTGCTTTCTAGCCTGCTTAATCTACAATCTAATCCCCCATTGCCGTGAGCAACCCAGGTGTGCCACAGTGGGGTACGTGGGAAGGACCCCCTCACTCTGCCCGTGGACCCGTCCCAGAGCCGCTGCAAGGGGGGGCTCAGCTGGGGCCCCATGGAGGCGAAGGGCTCCTGTCTGCTCTCCCACCACTCAAAAGAGACCAAARCAATCCCACATTTCAGGGTAGAGTTGGGGGTTTTTTGGGTTTGGTTTTTTTTTTTGGATGCTGATTTTTTTATTTTTAATGGAGAAACACACTTCATTAGCTGATTGTATATGAGTAACTTTACAACAGCAACAATTATTTAAACAAGTCATATATCTCAAAATCTATTCACCTCCAGCTAGGAAACAAGAAGGATACGTAAAACTTGGGGGATGCATAAAAACCTATCTGAAATGTCTAGTCCACCATTGGATTTTTGCTCCTTTTTTAACCTTAGGGCATGCAGTATTAGCTAATGGATTTTAAACTAGATATAGCTCAGTGGAGAAGGTTTTTCAATTTTATCTGCAGCAGAAATAGTGAGTTTTCACACAGCATTTATATTCCTTGCTGAACTGGAGTCCGTTTGCCTTTGATCATTATGAAGAAATATAAATCAGCTGTAGCATTCCTTTTGATTATTTACCCTCTTACACAGAACCCTTAGGCAGAAGAGACTTGTGTTTGCTCTTGATTAATTTGCTCTTGTATCTTTTAAAGCCGTATGGCGGCTGTAGATGGTTGTAGCAGAGATAAGAGTTTTTGTATGCTGAAAGAGTGGACAAGTCATATCATTTCCTCTTATTAGTCCCATTTCAGGAGAGATGCAGGCAGGCCATAAAACTACCAGATTTTAAACAAATGAGGTGGGAAGTTGTGGATATGAGGGTTTTTATAGAGCAGCTATTGTTTCACATTTCTACTCAAAAAAACCCCACTGTAATTTCTCAGCAGTGCTCATAGGCACTATTAGACGAGGAATTACTTGAAGTTAACCCACTGCACATTAATTAGAAATTGCTTGCATTAAGTTAGACTTTTCTGGAATCTTTTTGACATATGGAAAAAGATTCTTAAAAAACTCAGCTTCAGAGAAAATGTAGAGAAACAGTTGCCTCCTTCCTGCTAATTTACAAAATCCTGTAAGCCCTGGGTTTAAGGGAAAAGTCTTTCAAAATGAGAAATGCAGTGTTGCATTGTAAGGATGAGAAAGACCTGGTCTCTTTTATGTATCATGAAACGAGGTGGATGAATGCAGATGGAGACGAGGCATGGGAATGAGTGACGGGATGCTGAGCGCAGGGAATGCCCAGCCAGGCTGTGCTCTCAAGCCCTGGGGGCTGAAGGTGGGGGACTTGAGGCCACTTAATGCAGTAAATACGGTCTCCAAATAGCCAGCCCTCCTTGCCTTAAACAAGAAAGWAAGTTTAAGCAGGAGAGAGGAAGAAGGGATTCTGCGTTTCTTAAATAGACCCAATAAAACCCCAAAAACCTGGAGCTAGAGTTTGTGTTTCTCTCCTAGATTCATGCACATGGAGCTCCTGCTTTTGATGCAATTAGTTGGGAAAGCCCTTTGCTTTTTCTTGTTTCAACCTAACGTCATACGTAACTAAATATTGAGGGGCTTTTGGCTGTYTGTTTTTGTTACTCAGCGGTGGGCAGAGTAACCATGGATTTGGGTAAGAACAAAGAGAAGGTGACATGCGTGTGTCTGGGAGCTTGGAGACRAGGTCTAGTGCTATATTTCACTACTAATACCAGCCTCAGGCATCTGGCAGGAGGTTGACCATAAAACAACATTTGCTTTCATTACCATTTTTCCGTGTTCATTGTTTTACACCTTGCAGGTATACATGAATCACCAAACCTGTGCTTTTAGGATCAGCCCTCAGTGTAAACTATAAAATGGCCCATAACAAGGTTCACAGTAGTGCTTTGTTCCCAGGTCAATGATTTTACTCTAACTCCYGTGGCAAAAGATAATTTTCATAGTTTTTTCTTAATTTCAAGAATTAAATCGAGTCATTCCAGATTACMTCCTCTGTTATCTTTTTAACATGAAAAAAGTCACCAGGTGGTAAATGTGTTTCAGATGTGCTGACCGCCCTTCCTGAAATACTTGGCAATGGCTGGGAATTTTATATCTGTTAGTCACTGGTAACAGATGTACAGTAGAGAAGAAAATGAGTTAATASATGATGGATGGATGGATGGATGGGTGGGCATGTACAAATTGTTTGAATATGATTATCACTCTGCAGTTCTATATAGATATCTGTTAATTTAGGTTAAATATCCATATTTTTGACATAAAGAAAGAGTATTTTAGGGTGTGAAATTTATTTCGCAGGTGTTGCCTTGAAATCTAAAAAACTCTCCTATGTCTTCACCAAGTCTGAAGACTAGCAGGTGAGTACCTTTGGCTGGGGTGAGCTGGGGTGCTGCTGTGGTACGCTGTGAAATTATAACCCTCTACTTAACCACAGCTCAGTGTCGCAAGATGCATATCAGCAGAAATAATCAAYTGCCATTACTGAGTTACTTTCAGTGAGATTAAATGATATAATATTTTTTACCATAGTGTGAAAAAATTACTTATGGTTTTGCAAGTTTGGCTTTCAAAATAGATCAGAAAACGGAGCGGTGTTAAATATGCACTCTCAAGCCACATAAGGAATAAAAGTGTTATTATTCTTGGCCACATTGTTCTCACTAAAGGCAATATTAATGCATGCAATTTTATTAAAATATAAATGTTAATAAATGTACTGGTATTGCTGACTGTCAAAAGTTACTCCTGGAGTGGTTAAATACTTGAGGCTGCATGACTGTTGGCAATAAAAATATTCTAAGTGCAGGAAAGTTACACATATTCAGMAGCATTTAATGAAGTTAATCTAGAACATTTAAGTTAAATTACTGATTTGGGTGTGAAGGGGAAYGGGTAATTGATAAAGGTGAAATAAAATTAGATTTTCTAGTAAGCAAGTCCTAAACCAAACCACAGGTCTTGAACTGGTTCTTGAGCCATTAAAATACACATATTTCAATTTATAGTACTAAATATCAGTTTCCTTTTGTTCACATGTGAAGCTCCCAGATAAAATTTTAAGTGGGGTTTTTTTGAGGCTACTTTTCTTAGACATCAATAACTGTCAGGAACGTGGAATAGGCAGGTAGAATTTTGACAGCCAATGGAAAGGCAAGGAAGAGGGTTTTTAAAAGTGTATGTTCGGCGTGGCAGGGATGTCTTGAAAGTCAACAGCAGATGCTCTCATTGACTTCGGCAGAGCAAAGTCAGCCTGGTTATAGTCTCTCCTGGAAAGCACCTCCTTGTTGTTTATCAAAAAATTATTTGAACTATGAAACACTTGAGTCTGCAAAAGTAGTCCAGAAATCTCTTGAGAAAAAGGATTTATTGTTGACAAAAACAATCGTTGTACTCCTTGCTTTTGATTATGACAGGAAAACCTCCAAACCAGCCTTTTTTTTTTTTTTTTTTTTTTTTTTTTCTTCACAGCTGCCTCCTACACAGCTGCCTCTGGTCCTCAGGTAAGCCTGCACCCATGGGCATGCCCACAGCCGCGGCAGCCGGACCGGCACCATCTGCGAGCCTGCCTTTGGCTTCATAGCAAGCCTTCAAAAAGACCTGAAAGCCCKTGGAAATGTTGGATATAAATATAAATAAAGCAACACTGTAGAGATGGCAACTATTCAAAACAGTGTTCCTGTGGTCCCCTGGGAAACGTAGTGCTGTCTCATTTAGAAGTTAAAGGTGCTCTGAGAGTTAGAAGCACTGCACGTATGCCTGAGGATACARTTCCTCACCCCAAATATTTGCAAATTAAGCAGAGAAGACTAAGGAACTTGTTGTTATCTTATTTCTTCTGTCTTTTGGCAGGTAGAGGGATGGATTTGGGACATTAATTTAATTTTYTCTAGCATCCAGGCCAATGACTGCCCAACCCACTGCTCATTCATTTCCTATGAACACATKAAATTGTTTAATAAAACTAAACATAAAAGTTGGGAAATATTATAGGGATTTTAAGAAAGTATTTCTAAACTCAAGGCCGTTGTTTGCCAACTGCTAYGTGTTTTGTGGGTCGGACGTCTGCCTCCACTAGCAGCAAGAACAAAATACTGCAGGGTCAGGCGGTAATGGTGGCTGTTGCTACTTTGCAATTTCTTGGTGACAGTGATAGATTTTAAAGCAAATTGGTGCTTAGATTACAGGGGAAAATTCCTCCGCAGATTACAGCACAATCAAGAGGGGTCAGGGCCAGAGCCTAATTGCTCTGACAGTGTCTTGCTACCGTCAACCTGTCGCTGTTGCACAGGGCAATGCTTCACTCCTGCCCCTGCCCAAGTGGCACGGACTATTGTACTGCTGAAATATTGCCCCAGCCCCCTCCTATAAACATTTTAGTACATTTTTAGTGTTTTTTTCTGTATGTGTGGTAGTTAGGGAAAAGAAGTAAAGTGGAATCCTATCACACATGAAGTTTGTCCTGTCCCCGCCACCTATTTGTTATACTACAGGCCAAGACCAATAAAAAAGGGAAATAGATATCTTATCTAGGCAAGACCCAAATTGTCAGAGAGGCCATCCTGATGAAAAACAAATCCACCGAGGACATCCAGTCTTGCAACAGGAAAAACAAATCCACCCAGGATTTGCATCTGATTGCAAATCCAGCCTTGCAACTGATTCACTGGCAAGACAGGAATCTGAAGACCTTTAACTGGCAAAGGGCTCCCACAGATGCTAATGGATAATTTGTGATATAGTGAGGAATAGAGTGAATTATTGGAAAGCTTGCCTTTGGGGTACATACACATTCGGGGCACTGAGCCAAGATCTGCTTACCCCCYGCCCCATGTATTCTTTAAATACTGCCGGTCCATACACAACTTTCTGACACAAATGTAAGTAATGAATTGGCCATCACCAAAAATCTTCCAGACCTTAATCCAAAAAGCATCAGAGATTAAAGAAGGCATCTGGAAATTCATGGACTAAGTGAAGGTATTGACTGAAATTAGGACAGAGATAGCTGTTTGTCTTTGCTCAAAAAGTAAATCTGCCATCAATGAAAACTCAAAATGTACTATTGCCAAGTTATAACAGCAAAATTAGACTGTATTTACTTTTATTTCTATAGAGCAGACAGCACTAATGGTTGCTATACCTAGGTGTAGTTACCCATGCTATTGAACTTCACTGCAGCAAACAGATAAACAAAAAAACCCTAAAATTGAATGCTGGAGAAACTGAGATGATCATGAGATCGGGGCTTCGCTGACACTGTCTGTCCCGTCACTCAACATGGAAAGCATCTGCTTTCAGGTGACCTGTGCTCCACAGTGTTMCCAGAGACCCAAAAAGCGATTGCTGAGAACAAAATTGCTCTCAAGGGCAGAGAGAAAGCATCTTTTCTTGCAGGGTTTTGAATTTATCATTAAATAAGAAAATCCCAAAGTTTGTATTTTTTAAGCTGTTTATGATGACTCCCATCCACTTTGATGTGTAAGTGCTGTAAGCATGCAACAGAAATTACATGCTGGTTGCAAAGGGAGCACCGTCGAGCACCCTGTTACTGTTGTTGTAGACTAATACAGTATCCTTGGGCTTCAGCTGCCAATCTATTTAATCAGATCTACTGTCATTTGCTGTCATTTCTACAAGTACTATAGGTCTAAATTAGAGGCTGGATCTCTTCACCTTGTCATTAAGGAACTATGAAAGAGCAATGGCCATGGTAGATTGTGATTATTTTGACAAGGGGATTATATTAAACCTCTGTACTCTCCCAGAGCAAATCATACTTGATCATTATAATTGAGAGGTACATTTCTTTAGACTGATGACTTCTATCTTTGTAGCACTGCTTTTCAGCCTAGAATATTACTTGTTTCCTTCCTTCACTGCCACTAAGCACTACATGAGCGGGTGTGGAGTTTTTCCTTTGCCACCGCTATAATCTGCTGTTATTTCTGCAAGATAGCCCTTTGAATAAGGTATCTCAATTGCAGTGATTTGATTCCTTTACCAATGTTTACATAAATAAGACAAGCTATAACAATCCAATTTGGAGTTTACGTGATTGCATTCGCTTCCTTTGAACCCCAAACATTTGAAATGTGATTCCTTTCCTCAGCATAGATACTGTCAAATAGAAACATCTTTCAGCCATATTCAGTCCAGGCCTATCACTTTTAACAACCTGCACTTGAAAAAAAAAAAAATTAATAACCTTATTCCTAGCAAAGTAATTAGTGGAACATTTTGTGGCTTAAATTATTGATTGCCCTTAAGCATCTAATTTCAAACATTTTCAAAGGGGAACCAAACAAGAATGTATTTTACAAATAAAAATAATTTTAATGAAAAATTCCATAAGACAAATTGATTATGGTTCTTGCTTTGTTCTGATTAAGAATGTTTTAAAATTATTTTGGAAACTCTTTTTCTAGGTACATTCCTGAACTCATTATTTACTGAACTTCGTAATGTACATGTGGATGAAAACTAAAAAGAGAAAGTTGATTAGAGAACGACAGAGATTTTCTGAAAGGGGGATTTACTGAAACGGATCCTTACTTGCTAAGACTGCAGAATGTAGTTATATAAGTGATTCACCATACGGATGTGGGAAAATATTCAAATATTTGTGTATCAAGTTTCAGACTTTCATAAATGTTTGCTACAGAAAGTAACACTGACTATAAAATATCTTTTTGCTATAGAAAGTAAAACTGACTATAAAATATCTTTTGGCTTCAAATCATACATTTAATTCAGGAAACCCAAAATGACAGAATGAACTAAATGCATAAGCAAAACATTACTACCTGGGTAATCCATCCTGGGTAATTACCATCGTGAAACTGAATTCATGACGTGACCCTTACTGCCATGCCCCCATTTCCACAGCAATTGCTAAATCCATCTATGCCATTCTATGTGTTTTTCAGATCTTGAAATTATATCTCCTACTAGGACTTGACCAAAAGATAGTATCAACAAGAGCAGCTTGTGAGTGCCAGCGTCTGCCACAAGCCATCCCTGTAGGTTCACTGGCAATTCCCCATCCCACCCTTCCTGGGTAGAGCAGAAGAAGAATCCTACCATGGTCGTGTAGGATTAGTGCTGCAGAATCAGTGCGGAAAGCTGCTCCATCACGTTCCCCGTTAATACAGTCCAGGTTAGCGAAGCTGGAGGAGGTCCTAATGAAAAGATAGATCTTAAAATTCTGTGTTTTAACAATATCTGCTAAAAAGTGGTATGTAGGGCCACATCCTACAGCTGAAATCTCTCCAGGCGCTTGGAATAGCAATGTAGTGCTACCACTCTTACCCCCCAGGATAAAAAAAGAGCTGCCTCCCCATACCCCAGGTGAAACAGAGCTTGAACTAAGGAAAGACTGTCAGACCATGACCAAAATTGTGTTTACATTGATGAGCAAATCATAACCATGGCAAAAACATGCATATTTTAGTAAAGTTATTTAGTTATTTAGACTTACTCTTTTGTTCTGTTTTTATTTCCATTCTCCCTGCAATATAATGGATTGTTTTTCTCAGCATAATGAAGTTGAATGAAAAGGAAGAAAATTCATAGCTGTTACTATTTTTTGTAGTTTGGAAAACAAGAACRTGAGGAAAAAATACAGTATGATATACCCATTGCAGCAAATGCTGTATGCTAATTTAGATAATTGAAAAATGCAAGACAACATAATTATCTGATATAGTTCATAAAAATTGCTGCTACTGCAGTGTTAACTAAAACAGTGAGTAAATGCAGGAGTACCTTCTTGCCCACAGAGGTCAGGGAAGGGTACTATCAGCTGAAAATACTGTCATTATTCATAGGGCTGCAGTTCAGCTGGTGTAAAATATGATGCATTGTCATTTAACAGGCCCACAAAAATCATAAAAATGTGTTTGAATCATGTAATCACAGGTACCTCTGGGACAGCCTCTTTGTCCTAAAGAAGAACTGAAGATATTTTGGAAAGCACATCCACTTTATGTCTTCATCCAAGGAAACAACCACAAATCAATTAGATTAGAGCAGTGACTGGGTGGTACAGGAGTTAAGGTTGTGCATGTCAGCATTTCTATTAGGTTGATAAGTAACCTGCTGTGAAAAATCTAAACAGTAACATAGATGGTCTCTGCAAATAAGTTGTCTTATTATTTTCGCTAAATTTTAAATCATTGGTCATTTTGAACTCTTGTCAGCTTCATTTTGCTGCTGTGTGCCTGCCAACTTCAAGAACATCCTTGTGTAGATATTAATACCTGAAATACCACRTGTGAATTTAATTTATCTGGTAAGGTTTTGAAAATGAATGCTCAGTTAGTCCCTGTTGGTGGTAATGGAGGATTTAAGGCTCCCAGCAATTTCATGGAATGTAGGCTTTAAAAATTTATTAATAAAAAATGATCCAGCAAGTTTAGTCATCTTGGGTTTCTTTAATGAAAAGATGTTTAAATATATAAACACATAAAGTAAATATTCAACTAAAAATGATTCACAGATGCATTTTTAAAGCTTCCATGACAGATCTTAATATAAGGTTTAAACAAAATTGCCAAAATAAAGCTTGTGGATATTGAATTCTTGGCTTTGTTATTCTTTAAGAATATATGATATGTCCAGTAACAGACATCCACCCATAGTGAAGTCTTGCAAAATAGACAAGATCTTAAATAGGCAAAATTAACCTGGAAGGAAGAAAAAGGCAAAGCTACACATACTATCAGTGGAAATCGAGAATGTTTAGTAAGTCACAATGCCATTGCTTCATTGCAAAGACTACGTGTAATGCCATTAGACATGCAGGTAAAAAGTGGACACACCCAAGGTAGACTTTGCACAAAACATTTTTCCAGCCACTCACCTTGAAATCAGGACACTCAAGAGGTTCATTTTCTTTGTCACATCAGAGTCACAGAGGGGCTGAGGCTGGAGACACCACTGGAGACCATCTAGCCCAACCCCTGCTTGAGCAAGGGCAGCCAGAGCAGGCTGAGCTTTGAATATCTCCAAGGACAGAGACTCCACAACCTCTCTGGGCAACCTGATCCTGTGCTTGACCACTTTCTCTTATGKTTAAACAGAATCTCCTGTGTTCCACTTTGTGCTTCTTGACTCTTGGCCATTCACTGGGCACCACTGAGAAGAACCTTCATCTGAACAAYCCCAGCTCACTCAGCCTCTTGCTCCAATCCCTTAATCATCTTCACRGCCCTTTGCTGGACTTGGTCCAGTATGTCCTTKTCTTTCTTCTACTGGGAAGATCAGCAYTGGACCCAACACTCCAGCTGTGTCTCCTGAGTGCTGAGAGAAGGGAAGGATCACCTCCCTTGACCTGCTGGCAACACACTGCCTAATACAGCCCAGGATACCACTGTCCACCTTTGCTGCAAAGGCCCATTGCTGGCTTCTGGTCAGCTTGGTGTTCACCAGGACCCCCAGGGCCTTCTCTGCCAAGCAGCTGGTTGGTCCCAGTCTGTACTGGTGCATGGGGTTGTTCCTCCCCAGGTGCAGGACTTTATACTTCCCCTTGACGATCTCCATGAGGTTCCTGTCAGCCCATTTCTCCGGCGTGTCCAGGTCCCGCTGGATGGCAGAACGACCATCTGGTGCGTCAGCCACTCCTCCCAGTTTTGTGTCATCTGCAGACTTGCTGAGGTTGCACTCTGTCCCATCCGAGGTCRTTAGGGAAGAGGTTAAACAGTGTCTGTGCCAAGGGAAGTAAATGCTATGCCCTCAGTAGTACTAAATTAGATTTCTACATAAGATAAATGCTCATTGAATGAAAATTATGCATACATTTTTTTTCAATTTTCCCCCTCACTAGCAGTACAGAATAGAACACAAGTGCACCTCGGGGAACAAAACTAATATATTCAAATAAGGTTTTTGGCATCTTGAAAACAAGCTCTAAATATCTTTCATAATACATTCGATCTCTTTTTAAACTTCATGGCTGTATCAAGGAAGAACATTCAATTTGTAACCAACTAACCAAGCAAAAAAGAATTTACATATAAATTTTAACAATGTGTTTTGAAATTAAATCTTAGTTGCGTTGACCTCTGTGTCTGTCTAAACCTATGGACYGGCTCTATTTTTCAATGGGTCTGTAACACATTGAATATCACTACCAAGAGCAAAGGTGGTTTTGACAAACAGTCTTTGGAAATGCCTTTTAAAACTGTAGGTATAGGTTGAAAAATAAAAATTTAATTGCTTGGCTTTCAGTTAACCCTGCAGAATATTGATAATAATATTTCATCTAAGATATAGTTTTAATTGTTTTTATTTCAGGAAGCTGCATTATAATCATATTAAGACACTTCAGGGTGTCTACCCTAACAATAGCATGTCCTGCTGTGTCTTATTACTTAAACGTGCTTGCAATTGGTTCTTCCTGCTGACTGTTCATTTGTCTTTTCTAGGCATAGATTGATAGCAACTTTTACCAAGTTGTATTTATTTTACTAAGAAGAGTGTTGATCAATACCATATGAGCTGAGACAATCAAACTCATTTTTCTAATGATACCATTTTTCCAGAAAGCCTGATGAGATGTATTTATTTGTACYATACCTTACAATCAATTACTCCATACAGATGGTTAGCGAGATAATAACCAGATGATCAAACAGTGATAATTGTTTCCCCATTTAGCAAGACTGGCTACTCTGCAGGAAAATTTGAGCAATCCTGGGAAGTTAATGCAAATCCAGACTCATAGACCCTTACTGCTCGTCCCAGAAAGCCAGAAACAGTCCAGTTTGGCTGTTCTGAGACTGTTGTCAGACACATTGACTTGCTGGGAACAAGGTATTTGGGAATATAGCACTAAATACCACGGGTAGAGACCAGCCGCTTATTTCTGTGTCAGCCCTATATCATGACTARATATGAATGTGTTAATGTGAAAAGGGGCATTAAACACTTCTTCATACTGAAATATAGATGGAGTCTATATTCTTCACTGTAAAGGCATATGGAAAAGCAACCAACAGCCTCCAAAGTGCTCAAGCCAGCTTTCTAACCCCATTTTAGTACTGAAATGACATTAATTTAGTCAGTTAATATTGTTCACATGAAGGCAGTAAGTAACCAAACACGATAAAGTGTGTAGAAAAGCTTTAAAGTTGCTTTCAGATACTCCAATTTAAACAAATTCCTCAGTAAACCACAGCCACTCTGGGTGATGTTCGACATCCCTCCCGAGTGGAAACCTCCCTGGGGGGCGAGCCCMAGGTCTGCAGCAGTAGCCCAGGGGGGACTCCCCTTTAGCCGAGGGCGAGCAGCGTGCGGGCTCTGCRCATCGCCTCTGCAGGTCTACAGGCRCTGAATTAGCTAAAGCCAGGAATTTATTCCCCTCATTGAATATYAATTTGGCCGTAACAAGGTCAGGCTAAAATGTCCCTTCCTGACGTCAGTGAAGAGTGGACGAGGAGCAGCTGAGCTCATGAAGGTGGTTTTTTACACCCACCTGGATTCTCTGATGCCTAATAAAGGGTGAGCTTATCTTTATTCTCAGTGCYGGCACTAATATCCTCCCTCTCCTCCAACTTCTGGCTTTTATGAAATCGGAAGGAATCTAATATCTCTGTGAACTCACCCCTTTGTTAAATTTCATTATAAATGCTTAGTGGTTTAAAAAGGCATTAGTACAGGTAGCTGGACAGGTAAACAGAAACACGAGTGTGCAAGCTTATACTTATAGCTCGTATATGTAGCACATACATATCTAAAAGTAAATTTCTCCTTGGTCATGTTAACAATCCTTTCCTAATTCTGCAGTAATATTAGAAAGAAAAAGCCTTACTAGCAGCAAATACAGTTAAAGCTAATTTTGTCTTAGACTCATTCTCCAAAATGACAAAGCACAAAGACTGCATTTTATACAGGTGAATTACCGGCAGTTTGGAAATTACATATTTAAGTAATGAATGAATTCCCTCTAGGTTTGTTAACTCAGCGTGGCCTAAATTAGTTATATACCTCTCTTGTATCCCAGGCCAGGAGCATATGCATCAAATACACAGTAGTACATAGAAACCTAAAGAAAACTATGCAGCAAGCGGTAGAATGAATTCCTTATGTTACACTGAAGTGGTACTGCTCTTCCGAGGTTGTAATCCAATACAAATCGCATTCCTTTTAAAGCTGAAAGGAGGAAAAAGCATACTAATACCGGGATAAACAGTATCGCTTCTGAGAGTCTTCTACAGAGAAAGTAAAACGGAAGCCACAACTAATTAATGGCAGTTTATCCAAGAGTTTTCTTAATATTGCAGGATCCAGGGACCCAAGTTCCACATTAATATCTGTTTTATGATTCCCCCTGCTCTAGAATGAACCATAATTTCATTATCAATTCCAGACATCTATGTCTGAGATGTATTTTCAGGGTTTACAATGCTTTTCAAAACAGAACTAATGAACTGTGTGTTTTAAAGGATTCTGTGGGTTTTGTAGGCAGGCCTGTTATTAGAGATAGAAAACAAATGGGAGCAATAAAGTTGAAATGATGCCTGGTGTACAAATAAAAGTTGTAAGCAGCAGGTTCAATATCTTTGCATAATCGTGACTCATCTAGTTGAGTTATCTGCAAGCAGAGAACTTGGGATGTGAAATCATGAAATGCTATTTCATGAGAGAAAGGAACAACTTCTCTATGCTGGGAGCATGCCCATAACAAACTCAGGTATATATATAGCCTAGCATCAGAGGGAGACAAAGACTCCTGTTATAGCAAGGGCAGTGTGTTCAGCCTGTAAAGTCACCCAGTAACTATACCCTCAATTTCGAAATGCATATTAAAAAAAAAAAAAAAAAAAGTTACAAATATTTGCAACTATTCTAAAGATTTTTCCTAGAAATTCTGCTTTAGTCTGGTTTCTTCCACCTCTGATTGTTTTTTTTTCTTTAGCCTTCCTCCTTGTTTGGCTGAGGCAGCTCCTGTAGACTTAGCTTCTTGTCTGTTGCTCCTTTGCCCAGACATATTGCCCAGATTTGATCACAGCTAATAACAGAGATCCCACTTACATTTCTACTTCTGATCACTCTCAAGTCTCTAGCTACATCAGTTTTTCATGTCTCCACAGGCTGATATCTACATRTGCCTCTCTGATATTTCATGCTTGGAATTATTTTGTTTTCTGATAATGCAAAAACCTATTCTTTCYTCATCTTCTCCAGAACATCCAAACATATCTTCTCTTACTTTAACATTTTACTGATAGTTCTTCCACCACTTACATCCTTTTGCAGATCTAATTATTTTTTAGAAGCAGRAATATTCTGCACAGCTTCACGATAACCTATTTTCATATTTAACATACACAACAGTGTTTGGGCAGATTAGATTTTTATGGGAGCAATATGATCTGTAGCAGCCAGATGCAGAATGTAAATGCATATTAGTGCAGAACATGTACATTCAAACCAACCAAATAAAAGAAACCTACASACAGCCTGGGAAAATCCTGACCTTGAACTGTCTACGATTGGTAAGCGTTGCAACAAGGTTGTAAAGCTTCAGCATGTGCTGTATCACAGCACGGRCTGTTATAAGCACCTTTGGAGTTGACAGAAAGAAACATATTTTTCGGGATCAGCTCAGTCATCCTAAATCAGACATTTAAAATAGGTCAAAGGATTGTAAGAGTGACACTGCTTACTAGTCATTAATTTCAGTGATTAGTTCAAATGAAGATGTCTGCACTGCCAATTTATAAAGTTTGGTGAGACAGAGCCTTACTCAGTGGGATTTTGCTCTTATAAGCTTTTGCCCTTTTCAGCTCATCCACTGAATTTGTGCTAATAAGCATTTGTCCTTGRCTTTATGGTAGAAATCCTTACCAAGACAAACAAAGATTGCTATTTTTTCACCTAAATAGGAAGAGAGATTGCAAGTATAGTGGGATACCACATAGACTTTGCAGGAAAAAAAAACCCTGTGTGTAACCCCTTTTTCTTCTTTCAAGGTTTATCCTAGGTCTTACACTTGGACAGAGGGGTACATAAGGCTTGTCAAAGCACTCTGTGCTTCAGTCAATTTTATCATCCTCAAAGCAGATTCAATTTTGCCTTCACAATAACACCACCCTTTTCCTGATGGAGATCTGTCTCACGTTTTGTTTAATGTATGGCAGCCTGATTTTTAACTTAGCTAGAAACTGTGAACACGGTCAGAATAATGTCCTGAAATGTGGTGGGTCTATTTTGCCAGTAATATATCAGCTATTTCCAGAGGAAATAATTCTTCAGGTTCATATGTTTTCCCTKCTTGCTTAGCTACATAACTTCTCCCTGGTGGGCAAAGTCTTTAAAGGTCATCGTGTGTGTGTATATAACATAAAATTGCTCCARGATCTCACTGCTTGTTTCTCTGACATCTTTGCATTGGGGTGCAAATTGGACCTGCCTCCAGGTGAGGCAAGGTCTCATTATCGCTATCATTATTCTAAGCAAGCCAATTTTGYGATGCTTTCCCATCTGGAGCACTCTTTACAAGTTAAAATTCAAAATCAGGTCTGAGACAAGATCATTTTATCAGATTAGGGAGCTGTCTGGGAGCACTTGTCGGGCTTTTCTCCTTGGGGTGAATAACGCGAGGAATGGATCTTCCTGTGTGGCTGGGATAGATCCTCTGAGGTTAGGAGCCTATCTGCTGTCTATCAAATGACTTGTATTTTGTATACCCAGGGGTCTGCCTAAATAGGYGAGGAAGTACAAAAGAAGTCATGGAGTCTACAAAGGGAATACAAGCAGGAAAAGCTGTGCACGAAGGGTTGGTTACCGATGTCCAGGCCAGAAACACTGCCAAGGGAGCGCTAGCGATGTGTCCACACTGGGGTGACTCTACACAGAAAGAGATCTGCTAGAGAAGTATTGTCTTGCAATAAGAATTCTGGAGCTGGTGTCTGTATATTTTTCTTAATCCTCTTTCTTCAAAGGAGATTACTAATTAATTCTAYCCCATTGTTCCCGACCCGACTAGGTGCACCACGACACCAAACCCAGAGGAAGRCTCCAGAGTGAGACTCTTTCAGCCTGCATACACCAGGTACGTTAGAGGTGAGAGGAGGAACAAAAGAAGAGAGCAGGGTCTGATCCCRTCTGGGTCCTGAATGAATCTGGGATCCAGACACACGCAAGAGTAACTAATCACCCCCTACAKCTCCATTAGTTTCTGTTGGCTTTAAGTACTTAAAGCCTGTTAAAATTGTTGCCCAAGTCGTGTTTTGAGCATGTTTTCTTAAYGCTTTCTTTTTCCTYTTGAAAATGTTAGCATTCAGTTTGTACTGTGAACTCTGCATTGAATAAAATGTGCAGGAGAAAAAAAGAAGTTGGTGGCAAAACACCCCTTCATTTTGAAAGAGCTTGCCCTGAATTTACTGGGGTTTCTGCTCACAGCTCTGCCTTCCCTCTTTTCAGGGGTGGTAGGGATTGGCCTCAACCTCACAGGAGCCTGAGGAAGGCATTTTCCTTGCAGTGCCTTTAGCTAGGAAAACCCTTGTTGGATATCACCCTGAGCTCAAACATATGAAATCCTCATAGCCACTAATTAATAAACTAAAATAAGTGAAWGGGGAGAACTAGTTTAAAGAAAAACTTTGAACCTATATGCATGTGTGATTGTATACAGCAATACAATTCCTATCACCATTTTTAAATTCTGAGTGTCTGAGTGGTTTCAGAAGGCTTTTTTGGACTCAGGATATTTTAAGTCCTTCCTGTCTGCATGATGATTGGGTTATTTCCTCTGCCAGACCTTCAGGAATATGATTTTTACAGAGAGATATTTCATGCATTAAAATTCTCAAAAGGAGGAGTAAACATCTTRTTATCTTGCTCCAAAAAAAAAGCCTGAAAACAAAACAAAAAAATAAACAAAATAACCAGCTGGATCCATAGAGATACCTGAAGGAAGGGAGCAGTAATAGAAAAATGAAGATGTCCAGTGTGATAAATAATATTCAATATTATCCATGTTGTTTTCCATGTACACATCACTTAGAGTCCATTTTGTCTTTGATGTTTTATTACAAAGGTTTATTTGTTATTATTGCCAGTTTCTCAGAAAATTCCACTGTCTGTACACTTGGTCTTTATGTGATGTTGCTGGCTTAGGTCATTTACTGTCCTCAATTCAGAAAACAGTCACACACAGCACTGAAGGGAGGTATATAGCCCTGAGACAGAAGTCTGGCAGAACTAAAAAAATACCTTGTTAGGGTTTTTTCCAAAATAGACGTGTCTGACCTATTGCAGATTACAAAGGGAGCCTTAATGGAGGCTSGTTGCTGTGTTTACTTGAGGAATACGTTTGATAATGTTGTGATTATAAAAATAGATACTTTCGTTTAGTTGACCTCTCCTAGTTTAATTATTTTACTTTCCAGAGCCTTTCCTACGCAGCCAGGCATCCTTAGCAATCAATGTCAAGGCAGGCAGCTATCGCTCTCCTGGTGGCCTCCCTTGGCATTAAACGTGCCTCCAGGTCGAAGTGACCTCTGTGCCTCCATCCACGCCTGCTGCCAAGGRTGTGCGGGCAGAGGGGGGAGAGTCTGGGATGCGCTGCCTGCGCTCCCCGTAGCCGACCCCAGGACGTGGGACACGCCGGGGCCGCTCCTGCTCCACGCGCTGCTGAAAATTGCCTGGAAGTCTATCTAAATGGCAGGATGAACTATAACTTCATGCTTTTGTGCAAGCTTGTGGCATGCCTGGGCTGAAGCTTGTTTGGAGGAGAGCTGGAAAGGATGGGAGGGATGGAGAGGGCCAACTTTGCTGGGTGCTGCCCTCCATGGAGCACTGCATCAGCCTGGTTGCATGAGCGAGAGCCAGAGTCAGCAGGTCCTCGATGAGCGCTGACACCCAAACCTTCCCAGAACCGGGGCAAACCAACAACCGAGTCCCCGCCTGCCCCAGGACTCAAACTCAGCTTCAAGATATTCAGCTCAGCTTCTCTCTTACCACCTTCAAATGCCTGTTAAATAGGGATGATCATCGTTGGTGACAAAATTTATTTGCACAGTGTTTCTGTTTGCAAGGTAAAGGTGGTCCTTGAGAGAATAAGACCCCAGGAGGTTTGGAGATTTTTTTTTTTTTTTGCTTGATTTGAAGCTTATGTTATTTTGCATGAAGTCTTAGTGKCATCCCAACATTTTTAATCTACTGACTGCAGGTCCTTTAAAACTGAGGGGCTTAAACCTCGTCATTTGATTTAGTCCAAATTTGAAAGTTTTTGTATGATCTCCTTTTAATTATTTTTTAATTCCTTTATACATTTTTAATTACATTATTAGAGTGCTTGTGTTGAAATTCACCTAGAGTGCTGCACAGAGATAATTAGTTAATGTGTAATGAGAAAGCCTATTGTATTTGGTACAGTTGAGGATTACTGGAATTCAAAATATTCTGGCTTTTTAACTTTAAGATTGTAYACTAATATGGTCCAAATGAAAATTTGAATACACAATATTAACGTGGCAAATGTGAGTGGGAAAGAACAAAAAGGCAAGCAAACACCCACTTTCCCTGGCAKTCATATAATGCTCATTATTAGACCTGAACCAGTAATGACACTGTATCTGAATCTTGATTAAAAAATTAATTACTAGCTAACTATAAAGAAAAAAAAAAAAGAAAATAATAAGGCAAACAAGAAAAGGGGCTTTTACAGAGGTGGAATTAATTGTAACACAATGTACATATTCTAACAGCCTTAACAAACTGTCATTTCCCACTCCAGTTCCAGAGTACAGGACAATAAACTCTGGTAATGGCAACAGTACCAGGCACATTCCCATTTCAAACAGTAAGTGCTAATTTGTTCTTTATTTACATATGCAATTGAAAACAATAGTGTTACATTTATGCTGTGGAACTGTAAATGTTAGCTTTATGGTTTGCCTCTTTGAGTTTTAGGTCGTCTCTTACTGAGCAGCGGAAGACAAGTTTGGCTTCTTCTGCTTCACCCAAGAAAAATTTATTGCTTGGAAAAGCTCAATTCATTTTTAATTCTTTGCTGTCCTGATGGCCATGCCTCATATAACTACATTTGACATCATGGTCCTGTTACGCTGTGAATTGTGCAGGTACACTGAAGAGCCGGCAGTCAAAACAGGCAAAGCAGAGAAAGAATAGAAGGGGAAGTGGGCAAAGGRGTGGTGTAACCTGCTCAGTGGCAGAACTAGAAAATAAAAGCCAGATCCAATTAGTATTAGCTCAGAGCACTGTTCACAAGAGAGGAGTAAAGTACAAATCATATTATAGAATGGACTTCAGAGAGAGGCTGGAGATTATCTTGCTGAAAGGTGATATTGTGCCCAGTTAGAAACTTTAATATCACTTTGCTTCCCTGGGAAAGCAATTCATTTCACTGCAGTGTGGAGCTTGTGCCGCTCCAAACCTGGGAGGATGAAACTGTGCTCAATTCATGGTTAGCTGCATACGTGATAAATTCAAGAAGGTGTATGTCAGAAACCCCCCCTTGACATCCTGGTCTCTTTAAAAAAAAAAAAAAAAAAAAAAAAAAAAAAAAAAAAAAAAAAAAAAGAAAAGATAATTGTATTTGGCTGTGTTCTGTACAAACGTCCTTAAATGCTGCAGGGAGGATAGAATTTCCCTTTGGGAGCAAAACAGCAATACCTGAAATGGAAGATATGAAAATTTTAAACTCCCACGTAGCTTGTTACTTATTTATACCATAAGACATTTTCACAAAATTAAAAGTAGGTGAAATCCAAACAGCAACAGAAAAGATTTTTGGAAGAGAAGATTTGTACATGTGGAAATTTTGCCTTTTCACAAAAATATAGAAAACCGACATTCTGTAACCAGAATCTAAACACTGCGGTTTAAGGATGCAGAGATACTGCTTGAGAATTACAGTTCAAGCATTCGTTGGTCCCTTCATCTTCAGTGAGGCTTGAGCGTAGACCTCTTTTTTGGTACAATATTGGTGATGAGGTGTGTATGAGGAAACTCGGCAAGGAGTGCCTCAGAATTGAAGACAAAGTCCTAATTTTCCACTGAAAAAGCAGCTTCGCTCATAAATTTGAGACTGCCCATTTCCTTCCTGCGTATATTTCACTTGAACCTGGGTTTCTTGTCTACTGGTTTTATTATCTAGCCAGGTAAAATGGTTCTGGTGGAGAACTTAAGTAAAAGGTATTCCTCCTCTCTGGTACCAAGCACTTGCCGAGGATAAAGATCAAATCTGTTAGAGGAGGAAATACTCTTCTCTTCAGAGAATGTGGCGAGCTGTATCCCACACAAGGATCTCGAGACTGAATCCTCCTTTGGGCAGTAAGATATCAAGGTATCCTCGGAGAATGCCTTTATTCAAGATTCAGTATTTGTTTTAKGTAACAGTCAAAAAAAGGCCAAAGGTCCACCTTGAGACAAGCAGTACTCCAAGCCACTATGATTAAAGCCCATCAGTTTATAAATCAAAAGAATACGAGGAAATTATGTGGGTAGYATCAAATCTCTTTGTCTTTTGATCACACCGCCCATGGGACTCTTAATCCTATATATTTTTAGATCAAGTGGAGATTTCATTCAGCCCATGGCTGCAAYGTGGAATTCACAGAAAGAAACTTAAAAGGTACCTTCACAGTTCCTCCTGTGTGGGGAGCTTGACTGGTCTTCATTCTCCAGGCTCTCTGCTGGACCATCCACCTATAACTCCAACCACCGTGATGGACTTGCACGAGGAAAAGAGAATTAAGCCACTTTTTCTTCATTTTTCCTCGAGGTAGTTTGCTTCAGCTGTACAGTAAAATGTCTTTTACAAGGACATTACATATTTGCAGAACAGAAGAAACCCCTCCTTTGGGGGGATGAAGGAACACATCTGAGATGGGGGAAATCTCCAATTCCTGAAGGAGCCTATTAGTTTCTAATAACCTCATCTTTCTGAAGGGCAGGAATATATGGTGCTGCTTCTGTGTCAGYTGAGATATTTCAGGGACATTTTTCAGTCTGTGCATGACAGATGCTGAAAAATAGTAGACCCAAAATGTATTTGTTGTTGATGCAGTAATAATTACCAGTAAATTTGCAAACTCTAATTTTGAATTGCTGACTTGGGCCTGATTCAGAACCTTTTAATACCTGTACAAGACTTGCTCTTACAGGTAGCTGGAAAAGGGGATTGCTTTTCTTTTCTGCATATGTTCTTTTTGAACATGCTGGGTTTAGTTTTTATATTTTTGGCAAACTGAAATTCCAGAAAGTCTCCATCAGACAGGTCATCAATAAGTTATAACAACCTAACATGCCCGCGAGTATGCTTGTAAAAATTTCTAACCCAAACAACTCATGCACGTTGCATGCTTAAAATATTTTAATCCTTTGGTAGTAAGCGAAAATAATTTCTGCAAAAGTGTGATTACATCTGAAGTCTCTAACCAGTCTTTCTTCAAAAGACCTGTGAAAATGAAGCTTCACTAGGCATTTCTACATGATCAGTCCACTCCTTTTATTTTGCATACTGGTATTTCCTTTAAAATACCATTCCCATCTCCTTAGCTGAATCCATTCGGCTTTCTTAGATCATTCTTCACCTTATTTTGACACTGACCTGCCTGGAGCACTGCTCTAACCTCCTGTTAGATGTCCCTGCCACACACGTGTGGATCAGCTACAGAGCACTACAGCTTCCCGAGCCTCGGCTCCTAACTTCAAACAACAACAGCTCAAACTTCCAACTCAGAAGTTTGTCGTTTTGGGTGCTGGCCAAAACCGATGCTGTCAAGCTGATATAAACCATCTGCTATTGTATTTACCACTTTTTGGTTCTATATAACTCTCTGGTTTGGAGGCAAGTCCTTCAGCATAGTCCTTGAATACCAAGTCTTTGATGGAAGGGACAATATGGTCACAAGCCATCAGTTTAACTGAGCTCAGAAAAAGTGTCATTAAAATAACAAAATACCTCCACAGCCACCCGTGAGATCATGGGCCTGTTACAGAGAAGGTGGCTGCACAATCTTGGTTACCAGGGACTTGGAAGGAAAATTGTTTTTGTGATGACAACAAAGACACAAGCACAGATTTAGAGMGTTATCTTTTCCTTATTGAAATTTATGTCAAAGCTTCCTTAACCAGATAAAAACGTTTCAAATGTTTATCCATTTGGTTGAAAGCTATTTCCTCAGCTGGAGGATTTAATCAGAATGCTAACAATTCCACCAAAGAGAAGATAGGACAAAGTTTTATCATAGTATTTTGGCATGATTGTTTCTCTTCTCGGGTGGAATCAGAAAAGACAAACAAAAGGCAATAATGATGCTACTTGCAAACTAGCTTTCTCAAATGGGGTCTGTCTCTGCCTAGGTATGCAGGTTTTTAAAAAATGTCTGTGGACAAATGGATTATCATATGTGACCTGCCTCTAAAAGGAAAAATAACAATAGTTTGTAACAACTAATTTTTTTTTTTTTTATATCCAGGATGACTTGGTAAAGAGTAGGAGTCAAGCCGTGTTGCAATTTCATTCAGTTCATGAAAATACAGCAAGAAAGAATCTCTGTGTTGTGTTGCTGTGCAGTGGYCACAGAACAGCGTCAATGGCCCAAAGGCATGACCCAAACTCCTCCGTTTTTCATAAGCATGAAGTTGGAGTGAAATGGTAGGCTAGGAAGTGAAAAACTTATTTTATTTGGACAAGTCACCTGGCTATCAGGTTTTGCCAGCGTTGACAGAAGGGAAAGGACAGCAGACGCAAGATGATGATTCTGGAAAATTGAAATAATAATAAAAATCCACTAGAMGTAATAGTAGTTTAAGTAATCTACTTCACCAGACTTTAGAGCATGCCACTCTATAATCTCCACAAAAATAAAACATCAGTACTTATCTGTCAACACTGCTTAATATATAGTCAGCAAAATCAGAAATAGGCTTACATAAAATAAAATCTGGCAAAAGCACAGAGACTGCTTTCCATCCRGCACTTTTCAAAATGTCACTGAATGACATATTATTGTATTTTGCAGCAGAAACCACTGCTGTCCAAGTACTGAGATTTAAACAGACATATTTATGTGTTATTCCTGATCTTGCCCATCAGCTAATTAATTTCTTTTTTTTTTAGAAGTATGTTACAAAACTTCTTTGGAAAATATTGATGAATTTGTCATGGTGGTTTTATCCACGGACTCTATTATGCTTTAAGGAATTTTTTGGCTAAACAAAATTTCTGGCCTGTAATAAAAGCGATGAAGGAGAATACAGGCTTTTGAACTTCCAATCCTCTCCATGTCATGAGATTATGCATGAAGCACAGAAATTATTTCAAAACCAAACATTGTCTCTGGGTGTAATAGATGCAAAGCCAGAGCCCTTTGGCATCTATAGCACTCATCAGCATCACGGCTGGAGACTGCAAATCCTTCCACAAAATTCTGACAAACCTGATTACTAAAAAACTGTCAAATCTTTCCACGTCATGTGCAACTCAGCAATCAAATATGAGCCTACATCTTATCTGATAAATCCTATTTCTCAACCTTATTACCAAAGGATAAACTGCTAAAAGAAAACCCACCCATTTTTTTTCCCACTATTGCTCTGAGCTTTTASAATATGCAGTTTATCTGAAAAGAAATCATAAGCATGGCTGGGGAGAAAAAGGGAAAGGAGCAATTTTAAATATKAGGTTTAAAGAAACTACTCAGCAAACAAAACCCAATCCCTTAGAACTGGCTAAGTATAAAGTTCAGTGTCTCTGCTATCTGCACGCTAGGTCCCCACCTTCTTTTATCTTTTCAGGCCCATCTGTGGCTCTTCTTGAATCTGTGGATTTGATTAAGGGCCCATGCTTGAACTAAAGCTTCAACGTAATTTAATATCATTAAATCACACATGTGATAACGGTGAGTCACAGCAGTGCCATGGAACCAAGACCCCTGAAAACAGTGTTAAGTGAACGGCAAATGTTCTGCCAAGTGTTGCATTTAAATAAGCTTGCTTTGGTATTGCTTATGTTTCAGCACTCATTTTTTAGGACTGGAGCTATTGGTGTTTGAGTAATGTTTTACTAAGACAAAAGTCCATGGAAAAAAATTTTGAAATTATCGGTGTTCAGGAAACCTGTTTGTAGATGAAAAGAGTGATTGTCCAGGGACTACAAGTATTTGCATACTCAGACTAATCAGGGAGAAAGATATAGCTGCTAGAGAAAGGCAGAGATAAAGGTAAACAAACTCAAATAGCAATTTTATTCAGGATCTTCCTTATAAACAGTCCTAGGTAAATTTTTAAAGTTATTATGAGCAATATTGCATTATTGTACAGTAAAGACACGATACAGTTGCATTATTTCTTATTGCTAATCATCCATTAATACTTCTACCAAAGCTGAATCTTTGTCTGTTCCTTGTTCACAGAGCTGTTGCAGGTTACAAAATGATTAAAACTATGATGCTGCTACACTTTACAGTCCCCTGTAAGGTCCCAGGCCAAGGCTGGGTTAAAAACCAGTTGTAGTTCAATGATCATATAGAATTACTTAATGATAGAAGTGAATGTTCTTAGAATTAAATAATTGTGTTTGAATTTTGGGATTTTGGGTCATGATTATAGTTGTCGGGCAGTAGTGGGTGTTCGGTACTTACAAAACAAAGACTGGTCCCCGATGTTCCTGATAAGAACTAAGAACTTACAGGATTGATGCTTTGTTAATTATTAGAAGATGATTAATGAGCTATTGTGGAAAACAACTGATGCCTTAAGAAACCAGTTGAAACGAACCCTTCGGTTCATATAAAAGCCAAGGAATAACTGAGTCTGCGCAAGARCAAAAGGTTACCAGCGGTGACGAAGAGGAACCGCTAGCCTTCATCCCCACGACCCCTGACGACCACTACCAAGAAACMAYGYGCAGGCGCAAGTGGGAGGAGAGCTCATTTTAATGTGAAGCGGGGACAAGCTATGCATATGCATAAGTGTGTGATGTAATGTCATGTATATGCAAGATTCTACTGTATAAGTTTGTGATGAAAGTTGCAGCAAACTGAACACGCTGTGGTGGAGCGATCCCCCGTGTTCCCAGCGCTGCCAATAAAGAATGCCTGCCTTTTAACACTACATTGGTGTTACGAGGTTTCTTCCCGATTTCGGTGACAGACCCTCTCTCATTTTGTGAAAGAAGGTAAAGGACAATGCTGAAAATCTCATCTCAGGAGAACATTTTCCATTCTCTAATCATGTTAGTTTTATCCCCAAACAGTGTGCTGTACGCATGAATTGGTAAATCATATTCGTTGCTTACGCAAGGCACAATATATTCACCACATTGCACTCACTAGATCAAYGTTACAGTGATTGTTTTATTAACATTAACATCATATTATTAATGTACACTCTCAGCAGCTTCTTTATGCTAATAATGATTAATTGTACTTCTATTTTGGAAAACAGCCTACCTCCAGTGATAGAACAACATTTGGTGCTWGCATATCTTCTGCAAAACTTACAAATAATTTGCATATGACAAAGTCAATCAGTCTTGTTAATCTCTTAGTAAATTTCATAAGACCATTCTCCTACAAAAGTCAAACATTATACATTTTTTTGCTGTTTTTCACTGAACAGTCTCTCCGATGTCACCATTTAAAACCTGAGCATGCTAAATCAGGATCTCTCCTAGGTCTACCTCATTAACTCCACTGGAGTTGCACCATGTTTTCTTTCATCCAAACATTTCTGAAGTTCTGAAGTTCTGTGACTACATCTTGTTTAAAGGGATCTTGTTTAAAGGGAAGAGTGTGCAGAAATTTGTTCTAAAAATAACATAATGTAATATGGAAATATTTTTAATAGGAATTTAATACTTAGTACATAAGCTAGTAGGTTTCAGCCCTAGAAGAAGCCCAAACACCAGAAACTTAGTTTGGATTCTGTGAGATACGCAGAGAGAGTCAAAATAAGAATTATTAAATGCTCATCATAGAATTGGTCTATGAAATGGTGGGGAAAGGTTCATAAAAACTGTTCCTATTCTCAGAAGAACACTTCCATATTACTTTTATTTCCAAAATAGGTCAGTCTTTGTCATTAAATAACTATTGCTCGCTTGATTTCTTTTTTTAGAGGAAAACTACAAGGCTGACATGAAACTTTGGAGGTATTTTTGACTGGAATGTACTTTTAAATGAGACCTACTTCTACTTCCCCTAGTTCTTTTCTACATCTTGTACTACTTCCTCTTGTTGAACATTCAAATTCAGGATGAGATTATGTCCTAATTTATTTCCTCTTGCTCTGTGTTTGTTGCAGAGCCTTTTTTTCCCCACACTTTTCACTCTCATCACATTTTCAAAAGGAGGTGGGATGAAAGGGGTATATTTATGGCAGTCCTTTGTGATTTATTTTATATTTTTAAAAATGTATTTCATACTAGACCAGATCCATATGTGCACACCTACAGACAAATTCAGGAGCAAGAGAAGTCAAAMAATGTTGTCAAGTGGACAACAACTGCATTTTATAGCATGTCAAGGGCAGGGCTTATTTTTTACCTAGTATATTCACAAGCAATGTAATAAAGGTGCAAGAAATACTCAAAACATTGAGTAGAATGCAATGAGCCTTGAAAAACTCACTGAGTTTATATGTGAAAACATCAAAAGAGGCTCGGATGGAGATTATCCAGATTGTGGAAAGAGTAGTCAACTCCTCTCTAAGGGACCTGCATGAGATGCCCAACCCATCAGTCCATACGCGGTGCCCACACTGCAGCTGCCCAAATGGCTACGAGCACCGTGACCCACCGGCACTGTCCCCTCGTCCCCTTCCCCGCCACCTGCACCCCCACAGATGGAGATGTGTCTGCTCCATCAYGGGTGCCTGGAGACAGGCTGCCTCTCATTAGGTTTCCTGATGAGGAGGGAATCTATTACCATGGGCAGCTTGTCCCTCTGCYGCTTGCCACAGCACGAGAGCATCCACTGTAAAGATGGCAACCACGGTAACTGGAGCTATACAGTTATATAGCTCACATTTCTGACAAATTGGTGGCAAAGTGCTTCCCATATCTCTTTTAAAAGTAGCAATTATGGTATCTCCYGCATTTTATCTTGCAATAAAACACCTGATTTTAGAAGTCTCTAGGAAATATCAATACACAGTAGTTGCCACTTGGTGTTTTTTGGCCTCATAAACCCTGTTATTATTAATTTTGKTTTTGGTAACTGCATGCTGATTAATTTTCTGTTAAACGAACTTACCTATGCTGGAACACACAATCCCCAACTGAGTAATATTTGTTTGCTTCCCCTTCTCATTTTCTTCCCCAAATGAGCTGCAGGCATTTTAGATACCCACTATAACTGTAAATCTCTACAGAGATGGTCTGTAGATATGAAGATGCAATCCAAAATTTTTCCTAAATGCACTGGGATTGAGCCGTGAAGATGAATTTTGGCAAAGCACTCATGTTTGAAAGGAAGCTCAACTATATTGCCTTTAACGTATTGGGTTTAATCCTCCAGGTTTTGTATTATTTCCTAGTGTTGTCAGGTCARCTTTGGAAATAGGTGACATATCAAGATACGAACAAGGGCCTATTTTCTTAGACCTTTACCAGCTAGAGCTGATTGCAGTGTATACATATGGTAGTTCTTCTGTGGTTGGTATAACCTAGACCTGGACCAAAGTATTTATTGTATGCAGTATCTGAGGAAATATATGGCCCTGGAGACAACTGAACTGGCATTACTGCCAGAGTAAGTTATAGTTACAGCTAAATAATGTTACAACCAAAAGAAGATCATTGTGGTACAACATGCGGTGGGAAAAGGTTTAAAGGGAACTTTTCTTTCCCAAAGGCTCTATGATTCTTCACCTTCCATCCTTACAATCTAAAAATGTTACCTCTATTACCTCAACAATCTTTTTTTAAGACTTTTCAGGTTATTTCTCTGTGCATGTACATTTTGGTGGCCTTTTTCCTCTTTGCTCTCTTTTATGTGTGTATGGAAAATGAATAAAAGCTAGGTGATAAAATAAAACATATTTCATTAATAAAAGCTTTTCAGATCTTTACTTTATTAACCGCTAGTACCATCAGTCAGGGAAAAAAAATAATCCTTCACAGTCATTCCCTTAGACAGCAAAAAAGGGTAAAAAACAGCTGCATTAAAAAAATATGGACAGTACCAATCTACTGCCTTCATTACCTCATTACATTGATGAAAAAAAATRCTTGCTACAAATGTAAACCAACATGATCTGAAGCAAAAGTACTGGTAACCTAGCACACAATTGAACCATTTACATCACATAGATTGCAGTTTTTGCTAATGATCTGTTTTCCTGTCATATTTTGTATCTTTGTAACTAACCAGGCACTAAAGAACTGTACACAAATGCTTTATTTAGGAACTTATGGTTTGTTATGAATGCTCTACAGCCATCAAATGAATCGCTGAATATTAAAAACTTTTGCTGTTTCATCTGAATATGAAAAAGAATGACATATTTTATAGGATCAAATAATCATGTCCTTCTTCCTGTATTCCTCTTTTTGGAATCTAAAAGCCAATCTCACACTAAGAAATACTCATCTAAGTTTCCTACTCTGCATTTGTCAGATAAATGTTTATCATCATCGTTGTTTACATACAGGTGATATTTGRCACTAATGCACAGGAAGACAAGAAGCCATCTTTCAGCTTGTGGTCCCTGCACTAATCTCTATTTTTCGGCAGTTCCTGAGCTCACATGAAGCCCGGTTGAGGGGGCTTCATGAGCACAACATTCTCATACACACTTTGCAACTATCCTGCAAAATCAATCTTCTCTTCACATCTACAAGGGAGCTCTTTAGAGGTGTAGGGGGAGCTGCTAAAAATACTCATTAAGTATTCTTAAAAGGAAGAAAGATCCCAAAGGTTTGATGGTTCTGTGAGCCAAAAGATATGTTTCATATGAGATGGCTAAAGTGGCAGGGTGACATCATGTCTATAGTTAAATATAGGCATGAATGGCCATGGTATTTTGGGGATGCTGTTTCTGAAGAAAATGAGCCCCAAGCTGACTAGGGCTCAGACCTGGACTTCAACTGGTGCTCCATCCTGGGGTGTAGGATTGGATTTTAGATGGACTGGGAATGTTATGGTGACAGTTCTCATCATGGTAGTTGGTAATTTCTATTTCTGGTCCAAGCTGGAAGTCTGAAGTGAAGAACCATGGGAAAAATATCATGAGGAAAAAATTTTGGTGCTCCAAAAGTGAAGATTATGTTGAGGATCAAAAGGATGAAGAGAAATGTTTGTAACAGAATTGATAAATTAGTCTAAATGCTTCAAACATCCCTGTTTTATGGACGATGATTAAATTATAGTAAGGAATTAAAACCAGTACTGTTTGATTTCTCTTGCTAGCTAGTTTTTCTTAATAGAGGACATTAGACATCTATGGTGGTGCTCTCTGACCCTTTGTACCAAACATGAAGAAAAAAAAAGATGTTGCAACGCTGTGCTTCCGTGGAGTTACTGAAGTTTAACACACATTCTAGACACCTCATTTCTGCAAAAACAGGAGTTGATTTTCCACTAACTGAGATAATTTTCTAGGTCTCAGTGGAGACACTCCTTATTCATATAGCTGTAAAAAAGGAAGGTCCATAGTGTTTGCAATAAACTTTGCCTCTTGCCTGAAGATAAAGCAACCAGAATTACATTTGCAGCAGGAATAACCATGGCCTCTATCCTATTGATTTTCTGTGCTATTGCAGATCTGGAATATTGTCTGCTCCTGCCCAGCTGGAGGTATTCTCTGAATTTCTGAGATTTAAATATTTATTGTTCTTTCAGTAATTTCTCAAAGTTTCTCTGAGTTTTTCAACCTGCCTAATCCTTAGACAATCTAAACCTATGGGAAATAAAATTTTTAAAGCAGCCAAAAGCCAAAGTATTTTTAGAGAGGGCACCGTGTATTGATTATTGCCAAATCTCAGTGGACTAAGACACTATGTTATTGTCAGCATTTTTATTGCTGCCATTGCTTTTTCTTTTTTTCCCTTTAATAGTTACAAGTGTCTCTAATATATATTAGACCAAACTGTTTCACCAGCTAGAAGGCACTGAAAACTTTTCATAAGAACCATATCTAGCTTTAAGAGACAGAAAAATGAGTATACTTGCCGTGTTTCTGTTTCTATCACACATTGTCAGTCCACAAGCAAAAAAAAGAGAAATGCTGTTTCTCTTTGTTTTGATGAGCAAAGAGAATAATTTCAATCCTTTCTTSATCTAGCTATCTTTTTGCAGACTATGGATATCTTATATATAATGTAAAAATGTTACAGAAATTGAAATGTGTGAAGGGTAGACAGAAACAAATCTATCGGGATGCACAGAAACAGGAATTCATCAGGGGAATTGGGCCCAGAACACACATGGATAATTTGTGAATGACGAAGATTCTGCCCATCTGGAAAATTTTATGAAAAGTTCAATATGATGCATTGTCTGAGAGGCAAAGCCCTCCTTGCTTCTGTTATCCTCTCTCTGCAGCTTGGTAAATATTTACCCTCTTAAAATAACCTTGCACATAGCACAAAGTCGAAAAGTCCAGCTCTTGGTCCCAAACTGTTTATGGTCCTGTTGGAGCTGGCAGGAGTGATGCAGGGCTGGTGACAACCACAGACCACAGAACAAATTCTAAATCAAAAATTCTGAGAACAATCTACCTCTTCCGCACATAGTGATGCATCTTAGCGGCTAGCAAAATTTTATTTCTGTATTTGTCTTTGATAAACAGCTTTTTATCTCTCCTGCTTTAGCTTATTCAGAAAAGAAAATCATATCAGGAGATTTTCTCCTTTTCTCATGACAAAATTTGGCATACTCCCTGACATTAAGCAGACTTTTTTTTTTCAGATACTGATAGCACATTTCTGTTCCCAAAGAGACCCAGATAACTGAGGCCACTGCTGAYGAGAGGCTTATCTGTGGTGTTTCTATCAGAAAATGTGCAGTGTAACACAGGTCAAGTAAGCTGGGGCTCGAGTGAGAGAAAGGGAAAATTAARAAAAAAAWWAAAATAAAAAAAATTAAAAGYCTAACTTGCAACRTCTTAAATAAAGCACTTGTTCAACTTGCTGTTCTCTCTGATTTCAATGTTTGGGAGGCTGGGGCTGGCCTGAACCTGCTGTACTCAAGCTGTGCATCCAGTACTCCTCCCTGCAGGCATGCTAAAGAATATTTTTATTTCTTCCGCTCCTCTCTTCTGGGTCAGACCGAAGTAGGGGTAGTGTCAGTGGGGATGGTGTGACGGTTCAAACAGGAACCTCAGGATCCCCAGATTTCCTCCTGCRTTTTGGGACGTGCCGTTCCTGTGTCTCCGTGTCCCTTGTAAAACATACGGGGATGGAGGGAGGGCGCCGGAGGGGTCCCCAGGRGAGACGGAGCGGAGCAGGAAGGCTGCAGCTGCTTTCCACCAGCACGTGGAGCGAGCAGAAACCACTCCAGAAATGAGGTGTGGAGATAACTGATCTCCACTTGAAAGGACTTTAAGAAAACAGGCCACTGCTCGAGTTACCGGGGTCGGCGGGTGACAGGGAGGAGAGCTGCCCCTCGGCTCCGCGCCCGCACAGTCAAGCACTCTGGAAAGAGGGACGGGCGATTACCCACGTACACACATTATCAACACCRAGGGTCTTTCCTCAGAAGATGTTTCTTCTCCTCCTCTTCTTTGGTGTTTCCTATTGCTTAAGTAAGAGGAAGCATGGAATGAGAGTCGGAGCTCTACAAACTCCAAGGGTGTTTCTGCGTTTTACGAGCCCGTTTGCTTATCTTCATTTGCTCTGGAGAGCACCTTCCAAGCCACCTCTGCAAAGGCAAAACCTGACATTGTCGTCGTGGTCATGCTTTAAAATAATGCAGATTTTTTAGCAAAGTTCTAAGCAAAATCTAAAGTCTTTCATAAATTCTACGTACCCAGAGAGCAGTTACAGAGTAAATAATATGGATCACATYGTGAGTGTCCTAACTGAACTTCTCCTAATATACATAATACTCCTAATCATACAGCACGGGTCAGCAGAACAATTCTGCAGTGAATTTAGCAGAGTTCTCCTTTCTGCATTTGTTACACACAAACACTTCTTTGTACAAATAACATTATTTTCTTTTTTACCTTTGCTTGTGTTATTCCCTGTGGCTATCTTTTTAGTGCCATTTTGCCATTTCTTACAGGTTTCTCTGTACTGTAATTATGCCAGTCTGCTTTCCAAATATACTTTTTTGGTACTGAAATACAAAGGTTGGGACTGCATGAAGAAAGGTAGAATAATTTTCACAGAATCATTTCGGTTACTTCAGAGACTGCACATAATGTTTTTACAACTTTCCATAGATTTTCCTTCTCCCTATACTTGCACATATTTGGTAGTCACTCAGAGAATAAGACATCCTGACTATCACAGTGTAGGAGATACTGTGCTGCGCCTACATCTGTTACGAGCACATAGTGCAGCCTACATAGATATTTTACATGAGACAAGTGGTTATTGTCAAAGAGGCTGGTAATATCTTGCCTGAACATTTTCAAGCTGGCTCAAGGACTGTATATGCAATGCYAGCAGTGATGGAGTAGGTACAATATTGCTACAGTAGCATAGTTCCCTGCAGACGTCAGTMGGTTTTATCAGGCTCAGAGGGAATGTCTGACTGTTTATTGCACTGTTGAAGTTCTGCTTTGAAGAGCTCAGACCAGATTAGGCTTTTAAAAAAAGCACTGACTCTTTAATTTTATATTTTAGCGCTTTTTGAGTAGGAGTGGGTCTGAACTTTTTGCAAATTTTTATCAGAAACAAACAAACATGCAAAATRTTTCCCAGAGATTGCTCTACAGTCCATAATCTTTTATAATTTCGGGTTCGAAATGTGTAAACAACATGATTAGGCAACATGACAATTGCCATACAAGATAAAACTGCAAGAACTAAGTTTCTAAAATTCCAAGCAGACTTCGGGACTGGATGACAACAGTTAAACATACAAACTCCAGCTCTCTTAAGATAAACAACAGAAATCCGCCAAGGCTGGCTGCACTGAGGTGCTGGATGGGTATTCAGAGATATCTACTGTAAAATATTTGTTCATCAGTATGGGAGGCCAGCTTTCTTGCATTAGCTTGAAACTCTCCCTCCAGCAAGGTTATAGAGTGGCATTATAATTTCATAATAAGATGTAGTGAGGCATAGGATGAGCACAGTTTTCCTGATTATATGTGTAAGACTATTCTGAACTGAAGGCACAAGGAGGTGCCTCKCATTAAACGATGGGAAATTACACAGCCCAGTTAAAATATTGACTCAGAACTTCATGCAGCAAAGTGCTTCAGCTTAAGTCCATCCTTTTTCAGCAAAGCACTTACTTTTGTGGGTGGCTTTAAGCACCAACATAAGTCAGTTGATTTAATAGGGCTTTGCTGCATAGACACAGCTTGTTGAACCTAAAAACAGAAAAACAGTTTAGCAAAGGCCATCCAGTTTTCCTGGCAGAGGCCAGGAGACATTAGCTCTTACATTAGCTCCCCTCTCTTGAGACCCCGAAGCAGAGAAGAGATTTTGCTCCCTGCCAGCACAGCACCTTTGCCTTTCTCCGAACCCTCGGTTCACTTGCTGGCCAAGGGACRGGTCTGTCACTGTGCCAGGCTGGGGAGGAGATGCTTCTAGCAGAGCAGCTTCACTGATCCGTGACCCAGGGCAATGGCATTTCTGCTATTCCCTTCCGTTTCCCGCTTGCATCTACCMCAGCATAACTCTTCTCATCACTCCTCAAAGCATGGCAGAGACAGTAATCAGATATCTGACTCCATTTCCTTCCAGGCACCTGCTTTCTTGAAAACTATCAAGGGCAGCAAGCACTGTGATAGGATTAGAAGGATAACAAGCTAAAACCTTACCCTGCCAGACCTGCAAGGCYGGTTAGGAAGGAACTAAAGGAATTTAAAGTCCAAAAAGTCTGTACCACATAYGATGCAGGATTGCAGTAATCCTGTTGATGGCAATTTACTTACACACACACAAAAAGAAAAAGAAGAAGAAAAAAAAAAATCCATGTTTTTAAGTCTACTGTTACACAACTATGATTTACCATCTTAGTATTCATCRCAGTGTTGAAGCCCTTCCAAAGCAGGTAACCTCCATAGGATCGCCAGCTAACACACAGGACTTCACAGTGCCACATGTCACTACTCGTGAGAAGGGAAGAAATACGGAGGAGGGGATGTATAATCCCGCAGTGAGGTTTGGTACCATGGTGCTGCTCTTAACACAGGCCCTGCAGGAGCAAGCTGAAGCTGCTGAGATCTCTCTGGTTTATAAGGCCCTCGTAYAGCAGTTAATCTTGTCTTATAGTATATTATTGATATTTCCCTAGAGGAGGGGGATTCACCCTTTCTAATTATAAGGAGCTGCTAGAAAATAAATGAAACCAATTAGCAATAAAAGACAGATCTCAAGAGTGTTGAATCCAGATTATCCATCKCAGATATGAACTGGAGGCAGCTAATGGGAAAAGACTTTGGTCCCCAACTTCTCARCTGAAATACTATGGCTGAGTTGATGGCTGTATTATAACACTATTTACAGACACTGTGTGAAATCACAGGCATAATAAATCCAGAGAAAGTGCTAGCAAAATTGAGAGGGAAATTTGCACTTCATTGAATTCAGTGTCAACTTCCATTAAATTCAAAGGGACATGAGAGTCTTCATGGGGTTACTGAGCATCTGTAAACATTTCCAAGTATGTCCCAAGTTACAGGTTTATTTTTCAGTTCATAGAAATTGGCCAGGCAAAGGTATGTTTATTTCTTATTATAGAAATAGGAGAGCAAAGAAGAATGAAAYGAGAGGCTTGATAAGAGACCAAAGACATTTAAAAAATTGATCAAAATCTCATGATATTTGGAGTGCTACACAGTTTGGGAACCCCATTGGATATGGGGAACCTAATCTAATATGACTTACGCCTTTTTTTTTWTTTTTAATGGGTCTTGGCAACACATATTGATTCTAGTGTGGTCTCAAAGGCACTCGGCATCCTCATGTTTCAGATCTGATATCCTTCATGTTGAGGCACTGAACTAATGGACATGTTTCACAGAATCACAGAATGGTTGATGTTGGAAGGAACCTCCGGAGGTGATCTGGTCCAACCTCCCTGCTCAAGCAGGGCCACCTAGAGCCACTTGCTGCWGACCATGTCCAGATGCCTTTTGAATATCTCCAAGGATGGAGAATTCACAACCTCCCTGGGCAACCGGTTCCAGCGCTTGGTCACCCTCACAGTAAAAAAGTGTTTCCTCATTTCCTGTGTTTCAGTTTTTGGCCATTGCCTCTTGTCCTGTCACTGGGCACCACTGGAAAGAGCCTGGCTCCATCCTCYTTGCACCCTCCCTTCAGRTGTTCATATACATTAATAGGGTCCCACTTCAGTCTTCCCTTCTCTAGGCCGAACAGTCCCAGCTCTGTTTGGAGAATGCTTCCTCCCTAGCCGTCTTCATCAAAAAGCAAAATACCAGCTAATCTCAAGGCAGGGGCAGCAAGATCATAGGATCTTATATTAATGAATAAGAAGGTTGAAAAGACTTCTGTGATGAGGTTAAAGAGCTCTTGTTCAAACAAACCTTCTTGCTTAAATAGCACAGGAAGAAAAGAAGAGATGAAGGGTATCTAAACATTTCAGTCATAAACAATATTTAAAGTCTGTGTCCCTCCCAGCAGTAACAGGAGAGGCAATCCTGTATGCTACAAAAGCGAGGCTGGCATCGCACTCTTGTCTAAATCGTCCTGTGGTGAAAGTTATAGTCAACAAAGCATTGCAATTCTTGGGCATGTGTGGCATGCTACTACTCGTACATTCATCTTAGTTATAAATACATGCTTAATAGTTTTGGAGTTTTTGTGTGTGTGTCAAAGCATAACCTATACATTGACTTCTATTGAAAGAGTTATTGACTTCTGTTGAAAGAGTTGGGGCTGGCTCAGCTGCTAAATTAAGGTTCACTTTGAAGCCTACAAACTTAAACTAAAAGGCTTTCATTGACTTCAGTCACCTTTAGATGAGGTTTCTAGCGCAAAATATTGAACCTATTTGCAGCAAAAAATCTTAGAGAATGAAATCAAAAGATGACTGAAAATAAAACCATAAAGTTTTCTTGAAATCTTGGTTTTTAATTGCTACGCAGAGCTAAAAGGGCAAACACAAGAGCTGGGGTAAGCTCTACTAGCCTGAAGCTTTAATAGTTATAAACAACTGGGAGTGGTAGGAAAGGCAAAATGATACCTGTTAAGAAATGAACTGCWGCTGAATTCTTGTACGGGAACACCCTGGTTGGCAACCATTATGGAAAATCACCTTGTCTTTTTTTTTATGATAAAGCAAAACAATACAGAGGAATCCTGCAGATTTCTTAAGGTTCTATAACACTGAATGAGAGTCCAGACAACATGGAGAGGAAAAGCAAGAAATAGAAAGGAAAGGGGAAAAAAATACATGAGTAACTGAAAACTACCTGATGCAATTTGCTAGAAGGAAACAAAAGGAAAATAAAGAGATTACTTAGTTATTAGTGAGAGATATTAATTAATGACTATGGAAAATTACATAAGTATTTTGGTTACGTGAATTTGGACTGAAACTGGAGATTAAAAAGTATCACAATCAGGTGAACTCTGGATTCTGCGGTAGAAAAAATTGTATGTGTTCACATTATGTAGCTTGCTGGATGTTAATAATCTAAATATTGACTGGGATAAGTATTACACACACACAAAAAAAGAGAGTCTACTTGGCTTCTCTTTGAAGGCTTTCTTGATTAATGAGTTTCTTCTTTTACTATTGTACATTTCAGGTTAGTCTCAAATCCAGGTCTGAAGTTCAGTAGCTGTTTAATCTGGTTGTTGGTGATGTTGCTCCTCTGGTTGGAATACTTGATGAGACCGAGTTCCACCAAAGGAAGCAGCAAAAAGTTTTCCTTCATATTGCAGGTGGTAGTGAAGAAAAACTACATTGTCGGCAGTTCTGACCACCTTTCTGCTTATGTTTGGCAAATCTGAGATCTACAATCAATCAACGAACTGAGATTCTCCATATAGTATTGAATTATAGTGTGTCTCAGAAGCAGCTAAGATAGCTGGCTAGGGGACTATAAAGTGAAGTCAAGCAGGTAAGTCCTGATTCCCAAACAATGAATAAGAAGTTCCATAATTCAAACAGAAATACCCTTGGAGCAGTACATGTATTTATTGCAAACCACAATTCATTTCTTTACATTTTATTTTACAAATTCTCCATTACTTGCTTCAGTTACAGTGAAATGGCCTACTGTATTTCAAGATATTTCAAGCTGATCTTGTACTTCACTTTTCTATGTCAAGAAATGTTCAGACAATTGAACAATCAGATTACTGAAAAGCTGTTAGGTGCCTTGTGATGCAAGAAAGTGTGAGCTATTTAAGAACTAAAGTGAAAAATGGCAATTTATATGCTATCAGGTAGGTCTAAAAGGGAAAAAAGGAAGAATAAGTCAATATGATTAGACAGGACTGAATTCAATAAGCACACTTTTGTTTTGAAATTGTGAGAGAAGAATGTTATTTCTTAGGAGATTTTCCTTCGGATTGTAGAAGAAGATCCTTCTACTCTGTAACACGTATTTTGCTCTTGCAATCCCCATAGTTTGTAAGAGTAATCTCATTGAAAAGAACTGAAATGAGAAATTTTTTTACACTGGAGAACCTAAAATGAATCCTCTATATTAAAAACTGCAAAGATTATTTATATAAGAAAAGAAGTGTTCAATCAATCATTTTTAAAGCAGAAGCAAGGTAAAAAAAAAAAAGTTACATTAATGAGAGCTATTTGGCAACTGTGCAGAGGTTTCTCTGGAATGAGTTGTTGTTGAGTTCGTTTGAGTGGACACACCACAAAACCATTATTTTAAACAGCTGGTAACTTTGGCCAAAGGGCTAAGTGAGTATTTGCAACTAAATTCTACATAAAAACTGAATAAAACAGAATCRTAGAGCCTGTGTTTTGCTGTTCTTTATCGACTGAAATTTCCCAAGCCCTCAGTACTGAACTAAATCTGCTCTCTCTCAGGTTAAAAAGGCAGGTAAATATTAGCGGATGAATTCCCACACCACCAACAGGGAAACTGAGACACAGGAGGTTTAAATGAGCGTGTCCTTTTGCACAGACTTTGAAGAGACCCAGCTTGGACCCGGTTTCTTTCTTGTGTGAAGCAGGCAGGAAGAACCACTGCCGTCCATCTGACCTTGCATGCTTTTATCTGCAAGGTTTGCAAAATGGATAATTCAAGTTGCGGGGGGGGGGAGGGGGAAGCCACTTCCTTGTAAAACCACAGCACTGCACTGCACAAGGCGCACAGGAGTGAGCGGCTTCTGAACTGACCCAGGGCACATCCCAACGGGAAGAGTGGGTCTGGGTCAGCCGGGAGCAGGAGGGAGGGCTCTGACATGAACCCACTCCTCTTTGCTCCCAGGCCTCAGGTTGGCCCCATTGCCTGACCTGCCCAGAGGAAGACCGTCCATCACTGATTTCCGAAGGGCAGCCAGCAGCACTGGGTTGTATCCTAAACTGCTGACTGTTGAGTGTGAASCCCTTTTCCATGCTGCCCCACTTTTCCTCGCAAGCACACCCTGCAGTGCTGCCGGTAACGTGGCTGTGTAGCTGCCTTTAGTGCAGCCTCAGAGAATGTCTGGTAGAATAAGTGGCTGTTGCTATTTCTTATAGGATATCCTGATCACAGTAAATGAATGGAATCTGGTTTTCAAACRCCGAGCCTGTGTTCCAACTGCCAAACCTTCGCTTCCCAGTCTCAGAAATGTCCCCCTCCCACAGCACCATCGTTTCTGCAATCTACAAGTTAACAGCCCGAGTTTATCTTCCTAAAAYTCTACCACTCCAAAACATATTTAGGTTGCACTGAAATTCTACATCTGGCTTAGACGGGACTAGGAAATTGGCAATACAGAAAATTCAGTAATTCATGAGCCATGTGCTCATAAAGTGAGAAAAGCCTTAGATCAGAAATTTTWTTTTTTTTTTTATAATATATATCTAAAACATAGCAGAAACTGTGTTTTTAATAGAGTCTCCAGGATGGAAATACAACCAATGTTTAATAACACTTGAAAAAAATATTAGCATTTATGGTAACTGAAGACAGAGGACCAAAGAATTTACCAGAGATGAGTGTCCATTTCCATCAAAATTTAAGTCAATGACAAACTATTAAGACATTTTCATGAAGTCCAAAGGACTGCAAGGGAAGTGTAAAGACACTTTTTAATTATAGCATTTTCTATCTATATATATTTACAGAAGTAGATATGCCCTACAGAAAGATGGCAAGTATTTGTATGAAGAAAGGTGARGAGGGTCAGAAAAAATGCACATTCCACAGAAAATAGGGAATATGGGTACTGTAATTAATGGATCAAATCGCAAAGGAATTGCAAAGAGGATCAGAGGGTAAAACGATAATTAGCAGATCAAAGGGTAAGAAGCCAAGTGTTGAAATAAAGTGGTAGTAATACAGACAGCTAAAGAGGAATTATTGACCAATAATTGTATGGCTTTAGGCAATGTATGCTTTGCTAGAACCATTATTAACAAGGTTTTTAATGGACTAGTCTATTTTTATAAATGTGGAGTTATGAATGTCAAATGCCATGAATTCATTATAGAGCCAGCGTGCACTAGCAGTAACCTAGTTTTTAGGAGTTTGTAACAGCAACACCAAAGGGAAATAGAAGGRATTCAGGCTGCAGTGGCTGGCTGCATGGTCAAGGGAGCTTCCTTTGAATATAGARATAACATAAGGTATGATTTTCAGGGATTTGGCATAAGGCTTGTTCTTATATCAACATAAATTTCATAGTTTATTCTGGAGTGGGTGACTTCCTGGGCTAAAGCCTCTGTGAATCCTCTCCATTGCTCTGAGTTTTATTCCCTCCGTTGTTCAAAAGAGTCAAAAGTCTGCCAACAGAAGACCGTCTATTTTCATGCTACAGCACAGCTGCCTCACCAGTAACGAGGGATAGATTGAATGAGTGAAAACCTAATGGGGATCCAGGTGCTTCCAATCATCCCCTGAAGTACTGTCTTGCCAAAAAAGTGAGACCTCTGCCTAAGTGGAGATTTCAGGCCTGTTTWCATCAGCCTGCTAGGCTACAGGCATCAGGTCCTGCTATGGCTGACCCCATGGGATGCCGTTAACCAGAGGTTAACTAGGTRGAAAAAGCAGGTAAGACCCTGTTTGTATTCTATACTTACTGACTTCAGCACAAAGCGTTGTAAGAAACCTCATACCATTGCTGCCTTACYGCTGTTTGAGGTAGCTAAAGCCATTAATCTGACATTTTTGTGCCCAGGGATAGGAAAGAAAATTCAATGAGGTTTTCTTTATTRCTTTCTTTGCTCTGAAGTGTTGTCAAATTGCATTGCTCAGACCTAATGCAGCTGTTTCTTGGAGTAAGAGTAGAGACCTGTAGGCTGAGTTTTGACTAAGGTCCCTCTGCAATTCTGGACCMACAGGGGATAGTCACAGGTTTGGGAGCTCCTGTAGTGGTTGGTTGCCAATACGCCTCTCTAGAAAGGAGTTCTTGGATATACTGATCTTAATATTTTTAATAATAYCTCACTATCTGAGTGTGGATAAGGATGGGAACTGCTACAGTGGATCAGATTTATGGTAAAATTAAACTAMTCTGTTAAGAGCTTTGATGAGGGAGCAGAGGACCCTCAGGTGAGCTGAAGGCATGCTGCTGGTTTTGCCAGGGGTTGGCAAAGGATAATTTTGGTTTCTGCTTCCATTTTTCAGAGTCCATTCACTAGCAAAACAACACAAACATGTAAAACATAAGGTAAATTAATTGGTGGCATTTTTAGTTAGCATCTAATGGATTTTCCTCTGCAAAAAAGAGAGTACATAAATACAGTTTGTCCGCAGCTTTATTCTCCCATTTAGCTTGTCATTAAGAGAAATCTGTGAAAAAAGCATGTTCTGAGGTGTGGAATTTTTTTCTTAAATAGTAAACACCTCCCAGATTACTAAGTGATAGAGGAGATTGAAAACGTCAGTCAAAGGAGCTCTTGTGCTTCTGCTGAAGGCAATGACAAAACTTTAATTAACGGAAAGTCACCCAATGGACTAAAACTGGGAGTGYTGAGGCCATTCCCACAGATAGATGCAATATAAAAGTCTTATTGAACAGAGGCAGCCATGTGTACATAAGTATATACTTGTAGTTTTCATTTGTAATAATCATTCCCGGAACCAGAATTATACCTGCAGTGAGAGCTACAAGATCAAGCTCTCTTAGAAAGCAGAGATACTATCGTAGAAAACTATAACTATCCAAATCACTGTAGCACTGAAAATGAAACATGAAATGGGATGAACGTGAAAGATAATAGAGCAACACTATTCAGCAATTCTAACTCCTAATTTAAAAAAAAAATAAATTAAATATATTTGCTTTAAGTCAGCAAAAATGAGGCATGGTTAACATTATTTAATGGCTGATCCAACTTCAGCTAACAGTGTCTATAAAATTTGTAGCTCTGTAATTAGTGAGTGAGAAAAGTTTAATATTTCAGAAGTATCACTTTGGATGTGTAATTCCAGCTGGTTCCCACAATCCTAAATAAAGTCCATGTGTATTACTTTCTAAACAATTCTTGATAAATGATCAGTCACATCTCTTGCTGATTTTTCTGGGTTAATACCCTAATTGTCTCACATATGAGATAATAAAATAAAATCAGTCTAAAAACTCAGTTGAAATGTATCTATTTTGTAAGAAATGGTGCTGCGTAGCCTGTAATAGAGAGAGGATGATGAGGTACCCTGGAGTGATTAGACATGCTGCAAGAGTGAATTTAATTTGGAAGATTGAGAGGTGTGGAGATAACTGCTTTCTGCCTACACACTTTTACCACTACTYGGTATAACTGAGGACTTATAAATACTTTATAAATTAAAGAAATTAACCATAGCACTCCCAAACTGTGAGAACCACATACACCATTTGTACATTGTTCTATTAATAGTGGCTAAAACATTAGCTCCTGCAACCATGGCATATATTAAAATGGAGCAGAATTGAAAAGATCAGAAGCTGGTGTTCTTTTCCTGGCAAACACGTGGAATTTTGAGGGACTAGATACTTTTCAGTTTTGAAACAAAATAATTTCCTTGYTATCTCCAGATCCCTGACCAGAATGATGGTATTTTTAAAAAAGACAGTGATATATGTAACGACCAGATTCAGTAAATCCCAGAAGACAGACCCCCGCAGCCTCTATAAGTGTCCTCAAGCTGCTGTGATGTTATCAGGAAGGAAACTTTTCCATTGTTCACTTTTGTGTAACAGACCCTGTGCTGGAATTAAGCTGCTTTTTTTTTTTTTTCACCCCTCCTAATTCTGCCCAAACTAACTGAAATCATTATGTGACTAAACCCCACCTCCCAGCCCAGCACTTCTGCTTACAACATGCCTAGAAGCCTTATTTAATCTCACCTGCAATCCAATTAAAAGCCTCTCAAAAATTCACACCTGTGCTAATTGTAGATTCACATCACTGCTTTGTAGTCATTAAGTCTACGAGTTAAAGTTTTTATGAGTGCAACTAAACTAGTKTATCAACAAAATGCTGGAAGGTTTACATGGTAAAACAAGATAATCAGTATTCATGCTTCAASATTTCAGCAGGGGTCAGGAAGGAATTATCTTGTCTTATGAAGCATTTCAAAATGGCTAATTATGTTTGTGCATAAAATTTGGTCCTAAAACAATTGAAATAAGAGTAAAAGCTTTTGAACATTTAACTGTGAATGGCTAATTTGRCTGAGGTGTTGATTTATATCAGAAAGTCCTGTGATCATTTTATTCTTATTATTTATTCTTATTATTTATTAGTAAAGACTAAAAAGATAYACTTTGAAAATCCAAACCCAGTAACATATAAGCCTCCATCTCCATGTTGCTTGCAGTGGTTGGAAACATACTGTTGAGAGGCAATTGCTGATGAACCTATAATTCTATGTATGTACGTGTGCATGGATGCATGTTCTCTAAAACACATGATTTTAAGCAATGGTCTTCTCAGCTCACAGAACCGAGTCAAGGTTGTTAAACATTAACCGTGTGCACACAGTTTCCTCTTGTAGGAAATACCTCTTGTAGATCCCAAAGATAGAAAATTTTAGACTATTTGAATATTGTATTTTGCTAGAGTTTTGTTTTTTTTTAAAAAAAGAAGTTTCTTCACCCTCATACAGCAGCAATCACCTAGCAGTGGAAACCCACCTAGAACCTTAGACACATGAGGACAAACAAAAACAGAGCAATGAGAAGGAAAATAATACTTGTCATTCAGCCAGGAACTTTTTTTTTTTCCCCCCCCCTAATGGATTCTTGCTCCCAATCCACCCAGAGTAAATCAACAGGCATGTGGCCTGTTGATGGATCGGCCGTGGTAAACATATACAGCCGTATGTATCTGTTACACAGGTGCTTGGTTTTAGATTTGCTGGCTAGCCAAGAGCAGAGTTTTTGGCAAATGCCCATAGTTCCACGGACTGGAGGAGAAAAGACAGTGAGAAAGCAGTCAGCTGGCACCAGCACTTTCCATAGCAGCCCCCAAGCCCGAGCCAAACCTGCCGGTCTCATTCCTCACCCCATATTCTGAATCGCTGTCAAATTCCAAAACTTATTTTGCAATTCAGTGGGAGGTTTTTTGGCTGGAGTTACTGGAACAGAGACACTGGGATACTTAGTACCTCTGTGTACAGTATTAAGCCCTTCAGTTGTTGATCATTCTGGGGCAAAAGTGCTTGTGTGGGGTTTTTATGGTCCTTCTTTTTTTTTTTTTTCCTTTTCCCCCTTGGGTGTTTTTTTTTTTCCCCCTTGGTAGTGGTTTTTTTTTTTTTTTTTCCCCCCTGCTCCCACCCCTGTTTTGGTGGTTCCCCCCGGCAGCTGGAGGGGAAGGAGGGAAGAGCCCTTTGTGGACAGGCTCGCATTTGGCAGTGGCAGCACAGGCTGCTCTTTACTAGCTGGACATGCTGCAGGTGTAAGTGAAGTACGACGGCGTTTATTATATCCCTCTAAATAGCTGTTGCTGATGTTGCAGAACTGGTGCTGAGCCAGTAGAAATGCATGAAGCGTAATCAAGCCTGAGAAAACAACGTTATGATGTTGACAGAGACAAATATGTATCTCCCCACTGTTAATGTTATGTTCAGATTAATCTATGTGGTATCTGCATATGACAATGGGCCAAATCACTTGCTGATGATCTGTTGTGATAGGAACATTAGAGAGACCTACAGAGGTCATATTAAGCTTATACATCATGAAACAGAGATACATTTTTCTGACAGTTCCATCAGTTTTTCATGATCTAAGATAATTTTCTCTCCAACATTCTACCTAATAATAAAAAAAGGGACTTACATTCCTTATGTTGAAAAGATACCTTTCCAGCTATGAGGTGATAGAGATTTGCCTCCGCTCCTTGCTATTAAGAGATGCTTATGAGTTGTCTATTCATGAAGATCTAAATTCGGCACATATATCTATGTGATAGACATATTGAGCAGTAATCTCTGCTCTATAAATAGCCTGAGCCTCTAGTGACCAAAGAAGGCCAAAAAGCCAGGCTTCCACTTAAATGAAATTTGGCTTTATCAGTATGATAAACCTAAAGTGATCGCCAGGGCTTAGGACAGCAAGATCTGAGCACTCGYCCCAAAAATCCAAGCTGTGAGTGTAAAATCTGCAGTACGGAGGAAGTCTGGAAATCTTAGGGGGTTCTTAGTTCTGCTAGATTCAGCTTTGGGGGGCTGAAGGCCCCTGTTCAAAACCAGAAAGCTTCAACCTTGGTTGGTCCAGCTATGCAGACTAGGGTGCCCTAGACCAGGTACCCTGAACATCCCAACCCCATCTGTGCTCCTGCTGGAGTATCAAAAACTGAAGGAATTTCACTCAAATACTGCTTAACTTTACTGAAAGTTTATCTAACCCAAATTCCTTCAGATAAAACATTCAAAATGCAAAAAATGGTGGTTTTAATTAAAGATAATTTTGCTGGGAAATTTCTGATTTCAGTCCTCTTGTGGTTTAACCCCATCCCCACCCAGCCGCTCGCTCACTCCCCCCTGGTGGAATGGGGAAGGGAATCAGAAGAGTAGAAGTGAGAAAACTCGTGGGTTGAGATAAAGACAGTTTAATAGGGAAAGAAAAAGCCGTGCGTGCAAACAAGCAGAACAACAATTCACTGCTTCCCATGGGCAGGCAGGTGCTCAGCCATCCCCAGGACAGCCRGGCTCCATCACGCGTAACGGTKACTTGGGAAGACAAACGCCATCACTCAAAATGTCCCCTCCTTTCTTCTTCTTCCCCCAGCTTTATATGCAGAGCATGACATCATACGGTGTGGAATATCCCTTGGGTCAGTTGGGGTCAGCTGTCCTGGCTGTGTCCCCTCGCAACTCTTTGTGCCCCCCCAGCCTGCTCGCTGGTGGGGTGGGGTGAGGAGCAGAAAAGGCCTTGACTGTGTGTRAGCCCTGCTCAGCAACAAAAACATCCCTGTGKTATCRACACTGTTTCCAGCACAAATCCAAACCATAGCCCCGTGCTAGCTACTAGGAAGGAAATTAACTCTATCCCAGCCAAAACCAGCACACCTCTTATGAGTATCTCTAAAATATGTGTGAAATGTCTATGATTTAATCAGCGTGCTGTTAGCTTATAAACTTAATGAYGACTGGTTCAATGCCAACAATTTTGTTGGCACTGCAGTTCATTTTATTATAATCTTTCAGCAACTCTGGGACTAAATTCAGAATTCTTGCTTYGGATATCAGGAATGCTAAAAAAGAATCAACACATTTTCTCTGGTTTCACAGAGAAACCTTGGTTTCTCGCCTCTTTTGAGCCTAAAGAAAACATTAATTAATAACATTACATCTTCAGTGAGGTCTGGGTGAGATATCCCTATAATATATAATCATCATTTTAAGCAATGACACAGTATCCTCAAACAATTTCCAGCATAAGTTTGTTTGACCTTTAGTTTGAAACCCCCCACAGTGAGGACTGATCTTTTCTCACTCTTCATTACCTTAGCCACTTACATCCAAGTACTTACGGCTTTCCTATTTTTGCATAAGTGTGGGATATGAATATATGACTACATGATATATTGATTTCATATGAATGATAAATGGAGATATTACTTCCCAGCATATGAAAAAATACAAAGCTAGCAATTTGTTCACACCAAGAAAATCAGTAAAACCACACTTCAAAAAGTGGTTTAACCTTTATTTTATTCTGCTTTTCTTTCCTCTTCCCTCCATCCTTATTCCTTCTTAAGAACATCACAGGCATGGTAACTGTAGAAAGGATATTAGTCTTCAAATAGACATTATCCAGCCTAGCTCACAGCACATACAGACAAAGGACACTTTCCCAGCAAAATATTTTATAAACTGCTTTGCAACCTACCCTTCYCAAAGGTTATTTATGCATTTTAATTAGCTCAGATTTTTTTTTYYYYCC
>JASVER010000111.1:229677-468068 GCA_030449065.1 Oceanodroma leucorhoa
GRYTRRWTAGATAGTGAAATATAGCTAAGAAGAGGATATCAAAAGAGGCAAATGCTGCTTTTMAACGTGCTTAGGTGTTGCTGGTGCTGCCAAGGCTCACTGTGGCAGATCAGCACCCAACATGTCTATGAAGCACACCACATAAATAAAATGGGGAGTGCCAGAACTGGCTCAATGATGGACAGAAAGTTCATCCTTCTGTGTTTTTTTCAGTAGCTCATAGTGGCATGAGRAATATCTGATAAATACCCAATACACTGTAGACTGACACAGCTCTCCATGCAACTATAAATAGGAGTAACTATGCTAATGTATGTAATTAGCTAATTACCTGTGGTATAAACATGAAGTGCTGCATAAAGAGGGCTTTTTAATCCCAGAAAATCTCAAATTTTAATCAGCTTGATCAAAAATGACCAGGTTTTTTTGATTGCATGTTTGATTGTAGTCTTTGGAAATACTGTGCTAAAAGGTGGTTTTCCATAATTTAGTTGGGAAATAATTGTATTCTCTTAGAAATAACTGAAAAGATGATAAGCCATCGTCTGTTGCATAATTTGGCCTTTCTGCAAAAATAAATCCTTTCAGTGTAGGGATCCTGTGTGGTCAAACTGATTGCCAGAAAGAGAACACTCTTTGTTCATTATCTAGATCTCGTCAGTCTACTCAATTCGAGAGGGAATTTTGCAAGATCTTGCAATCACTAGAACAGAAAATAGGTGCACTGAAATGCTATTACATTTACAGAAAGCTTCAGAATAATTTATTTATGAGATGAGTTGTTGCTTTTATATACTCCTTATGTTTATCATATTTTTGGCATTTCTTCTTCCCAGTTGGGCCAATGAAAAGCAGCTAATTAAGGTGTTATTCAGGTATACAACTTCCAACCCCACCCAGAAGCAGAGAAGTAGGAAGAATTATCCAAGGGCTTTTTTTAGAAGCTTCTAATAGATTCAGCTGGAGTAGGTAGAAAGGGATCCAGGAGATGCCTACTTGCATGGCAACTGGAGCTCACTTGACCACGTCAAAGAGGTCCTTCCCACCAAGGTCACAATGTCCCTCTGCACTGACATCCTTCCCAGCCTTCCCAAGAGGAGCAAGGGCTTTGTGGCCATTCCCACTCTCCTGCTGAGGGCTGGCTGGCTGAGCAGGGCTTTCATGGCTGATTTCTGATGAACCTGCCGACATGCAGATCGATGCTCTTCTGCAGGTACAAAAACTTGTCCGTCATGTTCCAGTAAATGTGGGGCTATCCCTCGACTGGGAGGCAACTCGGTGGACAAAATATATCACAATGGGCGCTTACCTCCATAGCAGAGACTTTTACCAGCTGAAGACAGTGGGTGCCTGAGCAGGGAAAGCAGCTAGTTCATTACTTTGTGAATCTGTAGGTCTTGTGAATCTTGAAAAATGAGGACAGCAGAAGCAGAGGTGGCAGATTTTTCTGGCTTGTTTCACCATTGGACTTGCACACAGAGTGCCAATGATTTAGGTCTTCAATGCATAGTTTGAATACTCTCCTACTATGGCTTTGTCCTACAGATTTGGCCATAAAGAAGCAATGATATAGGCTTTAATGGCAGTCTTAAAACTTTTTGGTCTAACAAGCAAATATCATTTGGTGTGTCCAGCAAAGTTATTATCTCTTTATGTTTATGTCAATTAAATTATGTCCGAAGCAAGGTTTAAACGCGGTGGCATTGCCGTTAAAGATCAAAACCAATTGTGTTTTGCATGACAATACTGTAAAACACTGCTATTTCTATTATAAAAAAATCTATTTTTCTGTAACAGATTACATTGTTTCTTTGAAGTGTGAATTTAAGCAGCTAGTGTTTATAGTAATATGTACATCATTAATCTTCAGACTTTAATCTCTATAGTCCTATTTAACACAGTGAAGCTTCAAAGGGTACGGATGCCTTATATTGTTTATTGAGATATGAGGTAAAATATAAATGAAAGATCTGGGGAATCAAAATTATATCCATAACATTTTTTTAATCTGCATAACATATTTAATGCTAGACGTGTTAGAAAGCTACCTGTATATTTGCCTGATGAACAGTAATACGGACATACTGGAAAGGGTAAACATATTAATTAGAGCCTGCACATATCTCCTTCTTGCTAGTGTAATCATTAAATTGATTTTTCCAGTCTGACATGTAATTGTTCCAGCGATGGAATCCTGCTTTCCACTCTCGTTCTGCTTCATCAATATTTCCTGTAAAACATGAAATGGGTTACATTAATCTAAATTTGAATCTCTTTATATGCTAATTGAAAAATAATTTTGATTATCAATGTCATTTGCTCCAAATACATTATAGGATGGTCTTTTGCCTTTTTTCTTAAACCTGGAATGACTGAAAATTCAGTGATTAACACTTTATCTTTACATCAGGAAGGAAGGACTGAAAAGATATCATTCTGGCACACCACAGGGTAATAAATATACTTATGTATGGGCTTGTTGCTTTTGGATAATACTTCTGTCCATCAAATTTGTCATTTTAAAGCCACCTTTTTTTTTTTTTTTAAATCCTCAAAATATGACTTTGCTTCAGTATACTCTACAGTGAAACCTACATACCCTGAAGACCRTGATATGCAAACTGAGATAGGTGCTTGTAAAGATACAGTGAAATCACAGMTTTGTCCAAGGGAACAACAGTATTCCCATTAGTTTCAATAGATTTCGATGGATGGCCAGGATTTCACTCTACTGTGGAATAAATCTGCAAGTTTAATGCATAAGGGGCASAAGTTTGGAGAAGGATACTGTAAAATGTGCACTATGTCAACATGAAACCATCTCCTCTTTTCTTTTTTTATTCTAGCCTGTAAAGGATTTGCCAACTAATCCTGTGTCCCAAGGCAATATTTATTGCCAAATTTGCTATAAGCATCAGAGCAGAAGGTGAGGATGAGAAGAGTAATAAAAATATATCATTTTACAAGGTTCCCAGAATATTTTACAGACAGGGATCACTTCCTCCAGTCCCAAAAGGTAATTAAAGCTAGGGAGAAATGCAGTGACCTTGCAGGAACAACCCATGCAACAACTACAGGAAAGATAACGCATGTAGGCTGTGTCGCATACTGTGGCTTATTATTTTGGAGCAGTTGTAGACTTTTTCTTAAAGTTTAGAAACTATTTATGGTCTATGAATGCCTTTATTCATTCTGGACCTAATTATCTCAGTGTCCTATATTGACATAGCTTGCTTCCAAAACAATTTGGTAATTGTGTTCATGAGATAACTGTTCCATGGTTTCTTTATGCTCTTTTGACTTTATGTTCTTCTGCTGCAGTAGAGCATAGGCCCTTTCTCTCCATAAATACACCCTTTTCCCCTTTTTTATGATCATCTAGCACTGCAAGTTTAACTGGTTATGTGAAAATGAAATACKTTTGTGCTTTACACATTAGTAGAGAAAATACTCTGGAAAGAGAGTTAATAGATTCAGAGATTTAGTTTGGAGAAGCATCCAGTAATTTGTGTGCTTATCTGCAGTTTAGCTCAACATTTCCAAACCTTTTTGGTCTGGAAATCCAGATGGCAATTTAATGAGACTTTGAAATGAGATTTACATTACTACTTGGTTTCAGTGAGACCAGAAATAAAACCAAGATGCTTTTTCTTGGGGAGGTCTGTACTTCTGCTTGTAGTCAAAAGGGAAATTGTGAAGAACAAATATAGGAAAAAATATTAAAAAATTAACCACACTCCTCTCCCTCAGTTCAAAGACATAAATAAACTTGGTTACATTGGAGACCAAAGAAAAGTTCAGATCATTTTTAAAATTTTTCTGCAGGCCTTAGTTGTCATCAACTCAAAGAGGCTTTGTAAATGCTGGTAACAATAAAAACATGTTTTGATTACCAAGCTATGCAGATATGACTCACAGAACTATGGGGACAAGACATGCACCACATTTTACTTTCCTGACTCTAAGAACTCGCCTTTGCATGTTTCTTAATTTAAAAGTGTAGTCAGGGTCACAGGTGAAGCCAAATTTTCCACGTATATCAAATGGATTGGTAATTTAGCGTATGAACCACTACTAGTATTATTTGGAGAAAAATGCCTCAACCGTATTTCTTGTCTTATTCTTGATTATGGGTATCCAGTTTTATTTATCCAGGCAAAGCCTCCAATTATGAATTAAAAAAACTCTGTTCCTTCTTTAATTATTCACGTTCAGATGTGTTTGAAATCTGCCCAAAGACTTTAGAAACTGGAATACCTCTACCATACACACATCTTCAATTAAAAGTCATTGTTCTAGAGTGTAAATTATGAGGCATTTCAGTGCTTCTTAAAGATCACGGTGAAGAAGTGAGTCAGCTGGAGAAAGCGGGCAACGAGAAATTCAGAGTAGCCAATCTAAAAGACAAAAGGGGGAAGGAAAACACTGAAATAAGGACTTGGATTCCCATTTGTTTGCTTTTTTCGGTGATAAGATCCAAATTGAAGTCACAAGTCAATGCATCCCATTATCACCAACATCATCAATCTCTTTGAGGCAACCACCCATGACTTAGATGAGCTGACAGCTAGAAGGTAAAAAAAAAAAAGCCAAACCAAAAGATTAGAGAATTTGGCTTGACCGATAATTACAGCTCAGAGCACYGGGTTACTACAACGCGCTGCAGTACTATGGAAGTCAGCTAATAACACAGTGAGGTTATTTTGCTACATGCAGCCATTTAGGCAATCCCAGACTTTATGGTAATACCAATTAGCCTAATGCAAAGCCCAGCGAAGTTTACAAGGAGAAAAGGGGAGGTTTCAGTAGGCAATGAATCATACCTCAGTGCTCAGAAAGGTCCCAGGTTAACAGACCAAAAAAATTGAAAGGTTTTTTTTGATTCTTCAGCAGCATCAGTGCAGACAGCTGGCATTTCTTTCCACACAGGCATACAGCCCTTACTTTAATGACATTATAGCAAAGTTAAATTTATCTCCATACCATCATTTGTTGAACTGCTAGATGTGCCAATAAAGTGCTAATCTTAAATGTATTTTTCTGGTATTAACATTAAGATTGGGACAAAGGCCATATAGCTGTTATGCTATAGTATAATTAATAAGGGATGACAAGTTAGAATTAATTTCTCTGTCTTCAACAGCTCATAAATGTGGGGACCTGCAAACCTCTTGATTCATTACTRTATTACTAGAGTTTATCTATGCTGTAGTTTCTCGTGGTGATAGTTTCTACACAAATGTTCAGAAAAGAGAAAAGAAATAGTATCTATACTTCAGTATCTCTATTCAATGTTCTTTAATCACTTAGTCTGAACGTCAATGCCTTTTTAACCACAACAATATATTTGTTTTCATATGTATTTTTAAGGACCTCAGATTTTTTATTTTTTTTTAAATTTATTTTCTTCTTCCAAAAGTCAATAGAGCTCTCTGGGAGATGAACTATTGTAAGGGCTGTTATCTCTCCTATGACCTGGGATACAAGGTACCGGAGTTAGAAAGAAATCAGATTGTTAAGGTACATAGCTATTGCCCATAGGTGCACTGAGTACAATCTTACTTTGTCGGTAGGAGCAGTAGTATTGGTGAGGTTACTTTTGACTAGTTCACTTTTCTGCACGCATGATGAGTGCAGCATCTAGCTCTGTGGAAATTGAAAACTAATTCTAATGGTGAATTTTCTAATTAGTCACAGTTTTAGTATTCTTACTACCCTGAATATTTAGCTCTGTAGAATCCAGATACTATTTGGAGGATCATAGCAAATACATTTATTTTGGTTATTCACTGGTCAAGAAGTTGAACTTTTCCCTGTCTCCACATTCAAAATCTTTTCAGAGTTGTTTTAAAATATAATGTATTTATATTAGCTACTTTGATGTTTGATTTCTCTATAGATGGTATATGACGAAGTAATATCAAACAAAATAGAAAAATATATATTAGGCACACTGAAATAGTAATGGAACACAAATGGAAAGCTTGGCTGCCTGCAGCTTTCTATAATCAAGAGGAAATGGGCATATATAAATAGTTAGGGCTCTACATGCATTAAAGATTGTGTTAAGGAGGTAGAYTCTAACATAGATGCTTTTATAATTAACACATGATTGCTCTAAAAGCTACTTAAGAGTCACTTACTGTTTACTGTCCCTCTGGTGTGTTCCTTTTAGAAGCAGTCAGCAGAAAAAGTTCTGGTGATTGTCCCAGTGCTCACAGTCTTGTATGAAATATTAAATGCTGAATGCTCCCAGCTTGTCTTAGGGTGAGTGGGAACGGGGAGGGTATTTTTGGTGCCTTKGCAACAGGGTTGAAATCTGTGTAGAAATTGTGGCTAGTTGGAACTGAGAGCGCACGTAAGACATGTCTAGGTCCAGTTTACCTGGCTAGTGRTTATTATCAAGCTAGACACAAAACTACAGGTTTTAACTCATGTCTTCAGTTATATTTTTATWTATTGAAATTGAAGGGGAAGACATTGAGAAATATTCCCAAATCATACAGACTACTCTAGAGATATAAAGGCCAGTAYTTTTTATATGGCTGTTATTGTTGTGTTAGTGTGTGAGGCTTATTTTTTTTCTTATTAGTTTTCTCAGTCCATAACCATGACAATTCTTTTGGAACRTATCTGATTTGATTGCTTGAGGAAAATGGAAAATATCTAACCATAAAGGTGGCAGAGACTAAATATTTTCCTCTCTCATATATTTAACTGCCTGAGGGAACCYGTCTTACCCAGCCTGTCACAGGAACCGGCTTGCTCAGATGCTGAACACATTTGGAGCTGGCCATTTCATGCCGAGAAGAGCTCAAGGGGTAGCAAGGCTTGTGCCAGGAGTGGATCAGTAACTAAACAAGTGGTTCGTTACCAAACACATCCATGTCAAATTCTGACCACGTGGCACAATGAGAAATCYCCTTGCAATTTCTACAAAATAAATCGGTTTGATTGTCCTCTTCAGGTTCTAACTGACGTAATTCCATTTTGTCTATCTGAACCCTACTTGAACTATAACTTGCAATAATGATAACATAAAATTTTCTTACTTCTTGTTCTGTGTCATCTTATATCATATTAAAGTAACCTTTTTTTCGAAGAATATTTCAATGGAAGAAATAATAGAAAAAATAAACCYTCAGAAAACTGAGGAAATGCATGTATCTATGGGCATGTCCCTGTTCTTTGGGCATAAAAGGAGATAGGAAATGCAAAATAATATTTCAGTGAAGAGAATTATTACAATATAAAGTATTATATCATGTTTGTAAGCAGAATCTTAAAGGTTTCTTTGTCAGAATTGTATAAGATTGTATAGGGAACATAAATATAAAATCATAGTATTTCTGTCACAGTATTTCAAGCACTGATAGATGTAGATACATAACAAAACAGCACTASTTCTTGACAATATTCTTGTCTCATTTCTATGTTAGGATCCAGACATGATGATTCTTTCCTTTTGCTAAGAATATGCTCAGGAATTTCTTTTAATTAAATTATGTAAATTTGTGTTGTAAATTACTGAATATGGCAAAATGATGTATTTATGTCTCCTGGCAGATCCAGAGTGTTGCTTCGTCATCCCTCACACCACAGGACCGTGCAAAGCAGCTCTGCTGTCCTGCCAAGATGTGTTGAACTGTGTCTGGTGGTGTGATCTCTTCTGCTCCGCCACAGAGCGTTTGGTTATGCACAGTCCATTTGTAAGACGCACATTACTCAATAGAGATTCACAGCCAGGTTAAAGAAATACATAAAATAGTTCAGTTCTCCTGGCTCAGCATAAAGGGCTTGTCAGAATTTGAGAAAACTCCCTGAAATCCATCCATAATTTGGTATACTGTAATTTTAAAATCACAGAGTATGCTTTATAAATTATTCATTTCACCTACTGATTTTGTGTCTCTTGATTTAATTGAAAAACATCTATTGAATTGAGAGGGTATAAAAGTTGAGCCATAATACAGTCATAGGCTCAAATGGGAAAGGAATAAATTATTTCAGAAAGAATCATCTGTGCACCGTGAAAGTTTACATATTTTTAAGACTAACATTCAAACTGAAACTTACAGAAAGCTTGTAAAGTACTATTTAACATTTAAAAACTGTATCTTATTTTTTGAAATGAGAATTTCCCTCCTCCCCCCAGTCAAACTGCAGAATGCATTTCCAGAGCTGCAAAATCACTTTATAAAATCAATTCCTTTCAAAGTCCAGAAGCACAGAGGCTTGGTCTGTTTGGTGGGCTTTGCAAAAATAGTGGCATCAGGCTTCTAAAGAAAATCTGAGTCCTTCATGTTCAACTACACTTAAAGTTATATTTTTCTGGGTAGTGAAATCTCATAAACACATTGTATACAGTCAGGCACAAATCAGTTCTATTTTGCATGGGCAAATCCTGAAGTTTCTTAGTTGTCATCAAYGGCTGACACTCTAGAAATAAACCACAACGCTCTCTCACGTGGGATGCAGAACAAAATCCCCTTTTGGCAGCAGCAACACACAATGCCTTCTGTGGATTAGCTGCATAATAGTACAACCCCATAAATAATAGATAACATAATCCCAGTGTAACACCCCACAAGGCGCCTTAGATACATGAAGTTTACACAGAACACCTAAAACCTCCAGAAATCCCGGTGCAAGCTCCCACTTCAGCAATGCCTTTCCTGCTCTCTCCGGTACCGGAGCCGGGCAGTGCTGGCCCTCGCGGCGGGTGGCTCGAGAACGGGGATGTGCAGCACTCCCCAACGCCCGGCAGCGCGGCGGCATCCGCKTTTTGGGGCGGAGAAGCTCCACGCCGCACGAGTCCCGGGCCTTGGGCTGTCCCCAGGTTTTGTCCCAGCGCACGACAGGGTGCTACAGGGGGGTGAGCCCGTGGCCAGAGCACAGGGCACGTTGCAGGGTACACCCCCACCGCAGCATGGRCAGTTTTGTCCAACATCTGAACATCTCGTGGAAATTCAGTTACAAATAAGAAAGTAAGGATTTAAAGTGTTACGTTAATATCAAGCCAATGATCCTTGTATACAAGTTTAAATGAAAGCATCTAAGAAAKCATTTTTACCTGTCATTTCCAGGACTTTGGGGAAAAAATATTTCCAGAATCGACACTGCTGAGCACGTAATTTTGTCAGTATCTCTGAAGCGTTGGTATTTAACGTCAAATATTTTTGTTCAGTACTGGTGAAGACTGGCCATCTTGTTCCATTAATCAGGGTCCCATTTGGAGTTCTAGATGAGAAAAGAAACATTTCATTTGGAATGAGGAATTACCTCAGCATATCAATAAAGTATTATTTATTTTTTATTTAACAGTCAGCTTAAGTATGTTAGTTTGGAATTATTGAAGTATATTTTTGTAAGTAACAGGGGGAATAAAAGAAGGTAAATTTGATTTAAGTTCATTTAAAAAAAATATAATTTATAGTCCCCTTTTGGGGTGTCCTGGGTTGACCTAAGGGGAAAAAAGTTAATAAACGACCATACACAAAATACACTTGTTGAATATGGAGATTCCCACAGAAGCTGTAAATTATTACGGGTGGCTTAAGAAGAAACAAACCAACCAGTTTGAGAGGTTGAGCRGTTTATGTTTTAGTTTAAGCGTTGCTGGCCTCTTCAGACAGACAAATAGATTGGACTAAATAGCTCAGATAAAAATGCAAGTAAAGGTACAAATAATGTCTGAACTTTGGATGAGAGCTATGTTGGGAGAGAAAAGAATTATTCCTCATTAGAAGGAATGTTTTCTGCTTGAGGTATGCTGAGCCCCATCAGTGGAGTGCCAAACATGAGCAATCTCAAATCTTTTGGAAACCAGGAAGAGGTGCAGAGCGCTTGGCTCTTTATGAAACGGGCTCTGCATGTTAAAGGATCACAGCTGTTGGTATTAAAATAGTTGTGATACATATTTATAATAGAACAGAATTTGTAAGGTTCTAGGGACAGACGTCTGTTTTTTCCCCTCCAAAAAGGACAATGTGTAGTATCTATATGACCAGAGAGAAAATAATTGGTTTAAGTGTGTAGAAAAAGAATGAAACCRGGAGCCTTGCATAGAGAACAAATGAGACAGAATATGATTTTTAGAAAAAGAAGGTGATTTGTGACTGTTTAAAGTATAAATCTATGTTAGCCCAGAAGAGGTTCAGAATACAAATTAAACATCTTATTGCAGTGCAAGCAGGCGGACTCATTTTCCTTTCTAGAAGGTGATATCAAGGAATCTGGGGTTTAGGGCAGAACGACAGTATTTGATGATTCCTGGTGGGATAAGTTAAGAACATTATTAGCTAAGTTAATTTGGTTATCTCTACTTTACTTTTCACCAGGACTCTTCCCAGAAGGCAGCGGTCAGAGAGGAGTCCAGGCGTGTGGAGCTCACTTGAGTTCTGCTTGCCAAGAGTGGGAACAAGGTACCGGGTGTAGGTGGGATCGGTCAGAGCACAAGATTCAGCTGCTGAAATAATATCRATATCTCTTAGTTCATTCAGAATGAATCAAGTTTTTGGCCCATGTTTTAGTGTTCTGCTTTACTCTGGGGTCTTTAGCACCAGGCATTGGCTGCTTACAGAAACGTGATGTTAGAGTAAGAGATTCAGCATGTCATCTCCTGAGTTGCTCACTATACTAATTTTTCTTTACTAATTCAGCTCTGATTAACCTATGGCACCCTTTTTAACCGCACATTTATTTGTGGCTCATGAGAATGATGACTTAAACAGAGCTGACTTGCACTTCAGTTCAAGATCAGAACGCTAATGGTGCTGTCAGTATTCATTTAACAGCTTTTATGCTATGCGATAAATCATGACATTCCACATTATAATTTACAGGTGTGGGGGGGATTACACAATGGCTACAGATGTATTTTACTAAAAATGATTGAAAGAACTGTCAGATGAACACAGCATTTTAAAATACGTGAACCTGCTGATTATGACATTCACTCTGCATTTCTAGGAAGCTTACTGTTCAAAGAAATGTCCAGTAATTTCCTTCTTAGCTCCATTATTGAAAATTTCCCAAGTTAAAARGTAGCTCACAGTTACAGCAAAACAGAGAGATCACAGGAGTATRACTTTTAACTGGTAAAGAACAAGTTATGATTACAACCTCATTGTTCTATCACAGTTACTGTTCATCCCTTCTTGCTAATAACTTCATGATGAGAATTGCAGTGCCCAGAATAAGCTGTAAAATTCCCTGTTCTTTGCACCAAACTCAAAGTTTAATAATATTCATATAGAAAATTAAAAGTATTGTGAGAATATCCTTACTGAACAGAAAGGAATCCAATACACTGCACAACCTTGTCTCTGTCCGTCTATGTTTGGATGGACAATCTTTGCTGATACATTATAGGAACTGGCTTCTACTGAAACAAAGCTCAAAATTTCCGTGGAAACCTCCATCCTATCGTCTTTATCAATTCCTCAAACCTCTGCTCTTTCACCTCTGGTACTACTCAATCATCTCTYCTTCAGTACGTTCCAGTTTTGCCCACCTCAGTGCTGTCAATGGGGCCTGAAGGTGTGTCCTGAAAGGCCTTGGGCTACACATCTTCAGGACGAATCTCTGTCTTGTGCACCTCCCTTGTCAAATGCTAGTCACCTTTCTTAGACTTCTGTCCATATCTGTAAGCTTTAGTCAGGGAAGACCTTAATTTTTTTTTGAGRAAATGTGAGCATCTTTACTGAATATTTTAGAAAAAAACTAGTTCCTTTTCTGCGCACTTTTTAATGTTTGCAGGAGCAAGTCTTAAGAAATACAATTATTTGAATTGCTCCCAGAGAAGAAATGTAAGAGAGAAAAAAAAAAACCAACAACAACAAAAAAAACCCAAACTACCTATGTTTAAACTTTGGTGTAAACAGAATTTGTTTCATTATTTCAGCTATTTTTTTTCTTTACATATGCCCTGAAGTTATAGGYTGGAATCTCTCTACTCTCTGATAGTGGTACAGCAGCTCATTTATAGTTAATTATTTCGTTAAGATATGTCTTTAGGGCAGCCAAACTTATTTTCTCACTAACTCGAAAAACAGAGTATCTTTTTGAGCTCAATCTCCAGTAAAGCTGCTCTCATGTTCTACCTCTATACATATATGTGCTCTCAGTGAAGTTCACGAGCCTTTTTTAATCTTGTGCTCAGTGGAAGTTGCTTGATATTACTCACTGTTACTAAGATYGGGTTCTTTCCCCTTTGGGTATTGTATGTCCATAACTGTCAATAACATTTAATTCTCAAGRCTCATTTATAGTAAATAGGTTAGATTTAACATAGGAGTGAAGAGGGTTTTAGAGGAGCTTATTCACTAATAGTTTCTGTATTTTTAATGTTTGTGTGCAACAACTTTAGAAAAAGAAAGTTAATTTGGTTCAGATGGAAAATGCAACAACCTGAACACAGCTCTGTTAATCATAATAAACATACATACATTACCATTCTCATTAATATGATCAATATAGCCTGGAATACAATACTAGCTCACTGCATATTTATTAATTGTTACATAGCATTACCTTTACAGATGGTTTGTCAAACACACAAACACAAAAATTTAATTAATCATCTAACTCTTTTTTTATCTTTTTTTTTTTTGGTAAGCATTCATGATATGAAGTACCTGTAATATATTCACTTTATTTTTGTGAGTGAGCTCTGAATACTTTTCACTCTGCTGTAGTATCACCATTTAACAGAGAGGTTCTTTTGTAATGTTAAGTTATATTTCGATATAGTTGTCGAGAATGAGTGGTTTAGAGGCCACTCAAAGAATCACCGTTGAAGGTATTAGCAGAAAGTGATATTAATAGAAATGTATGAAAGCGCGAAACAGTTCAATGGCAAGGTTCACTCTATCACTTAACACACGGATAAAGCATAWAAAGGAAAAGAGCACGGGAAGCTAAAAAGTCCTTGACTAGTGTAAGCATTACTTAGCAACAACTAAAACATCAGTGTGTTATCAACATTATTCTCATACTAAATCCAAAACAGAGCACTATACCAGATATTAGCAAGAAAATTAACTCTATCCCAGCYGAAACCAGGGTATCATGTTAGAATTGAGTTGGAATGATTTATATCATTTATATCATGGGGGGGAATGCACCACCACAATAGTCCACAAAGAAAAATTTTCTCTGATAAGTCTCCCGAAAATGGTTTTAGGCATCATTTACCTTCCTAATGAGTGTTGTAAACACTAACTGTACCACATGCTAGCTGAGATTGTCCCAGGCTTTCACTATATTCCTATTTAGCTGCTCTATTTGCAAACGGATCAGGTTAACAGGTTGTGTTTTTCTCGAGAGGGAAAGAAAAACAGAACTCACATCATTTTAGCTGTCTAACACAGATTAATTATACCAACCCAAACTCACTAAGAGATTCGCAGGCTGAGACGCAATTTTACCCCCAGCAGTCCCTTCCTCCAGACAATCTCCCTAGAAGACCCCAGACAGATGAATATTTGTTCTGCCTGGCTGAAGCCGTTCATAGAGATATTGCTCCCTGAGAGGAAGCGTACACTAATTTCACCTGAGCAGTGTGTTATTGCTCTTAATTGTCTCTTCAGCTGCAGCTGGCTTCTCTCTAACCCTCTCTGAGAAGAGCTCAGCGAGCTCGTTTGCCTACAGTTCACCCCGCAGAGGATTTTCCATTCCTCCCGGTTGTGCGGAGCAGCGGGAAGGCGGCCCCTCCGTGCACAGCCTGCCTCCCTCCTGCTCTCATCAGGGTAGCAGCAACCCCACCAGCCGCAGACACTTAGCAAGGCAATTTCTTCCTCCGTGCCTTCTGCAGGTTATCACCAGACTGGCATTCTGCTGGCATGTGTCTCGTTAGCTGAACGGGTTGCCCACTGAGATTAATGAAAAGTTATGATAATGCCGCTGCTCCCTCTGCTTCCTCCGTGCGGTACGAATTGAAATCAAATGGAGACCTGTTCTTCCCAAGTGTGACTTTATTGACCTCACCAGGGTTGTAACCGCTGATGCTCATTTTCAATTTGGCCCCCTTTTCTTTTAAACAGCTGATTTAAAGGGAGGAGAGAGTGAATGTGAATCACGATTATTAGCTTTCATGATTCCTTGTAGCTATCAGGCAGTACTGGCAATCAGCTGTTTTTCATGGGATGGCATTTTACAGTGTGTTACCATGGGCACAAGGTAACAGGGAGGGGGAACGGCCTGGGAGCGAATGCAACAGCAGCAATAACCCCATCTCTTGCACATTTTCTACAGTTGCATTACAAAGTCTTTAAGAATTACAGAAATAGTCAGCTCGGCATCAAATAAGAAGCACGTTTCACCCCAGGGGTAGCTCTGGGAACGAGGAACGGTTCTGCACGTCTGTACCGCAATCAAAAGGAGCTGCCGAAGCTCGCGCAGTTGTGCCCGAGGTGGCTTCAGGGCAGCCACGCGAAGGCGACCAGCAGCACAGCGTGGTTTCCACCCCTGCAAACGCTCGTGCAGCACCCCAGTACAGATATAAAACCTGATAGGAGGGAATGTAATTAATAATGTCTTTGTGCTTGTAGAAACACATAATGAACTGGTTTTTCTGTAGCATTGTAAAATTTGGTTGTGTTGTCTCCTATATACATTTTCTGCCAGGTGCAAGGGAGTAAGATAGCACAGGGCAGAGAAGTCCAAGGTTCAGGCAAAATGAACAAAAGGATGAGAGGACATCAACTGGGCTATGGTATCAACAGTGATCTCGGTGAGTAAGGGGTTGGAAGCAGAGTTATGTGGTTGCAACAGAAGCAAAGATGCCAAGCTAACAACTGGTACCTCAGTTAAGCTGTCACCGCAGCACAAGTAAACATGCCTGCTTGCTTTAATGAAGCTACAGGTAGATTAAAACAAATGATAGGATGGTAAGGGTTCCTGGATAACATCATCATGTGACGGGTCCCCATCAAAGGTCTGGCCTCCAACTCTTYGCTCTTCTGAGGGATGGGCTATGCCAGCCGTTTGTGCTTCTTTCTGCGGTATGGCCAAAGCCTGAGTCCCTCTTGCTGATGCCTCGATCAATGATCAATCCCGTTGACTTCAGAGAAGTTACATCGGGGATATCATATGCTTTGAGGAAATGCCACAAGATTTGTATCTTAAAAATTTATCTCAGTTTTACAATTGCTTTATTAATGGTTGTGTCATGTAGAACACCTCCATTAATCATGCTGGCACTAAATAACATACCCAATCAAAATAYCTTTATTTATCTAATCCAAAAGGGTGAACTTCCCCCCACCCCCAGCCTGGAAGAAAACATTTTGTGGTTTTCCTTCTTTTTCACTTGGGCAGGAGGGCACTCCTAATTAGCAGGAGATCTGACGAGGAGCACCAGGCTGCTGCCTCAGCCCTCTGGAGCACCGCTCGCTGCAGAGGGGTGGGAAGGGTTTGCGGCATTAGTCAGGCAAACATGTCCAGATGTCTCACATAATTTCTAAAGGCCATGATGCATGATATTTATACCTTTGTTAATTTTCTCATTGCAACACAACAACTGCCAGGTTAATATCAATTTTGGGCAGTGGCGTGGTCCCCAGGGGCATGATGGTGTAGCAACAGTGCATGTTTGTGTAAGGCTTTGCTTGGATGGTACGGCTGGGAGCTTAACAGATACTTTCCAGCCCAGTCCTATTAAAAAGAAGACCAGATTTTACTGTTAACTACTGATTGAATCTTCTCAAACCCTCCAACTATTTGGCTTAATGCCGGTTTCTTCATACCAGGCTATTAGTTTCAGATGACTCACTGTTAAGTAGACACTGGAGAGGGCCGTGAGGTTGAAGACTCAAAGTCCTTAACCTGAAGAGCAGTCCTAGCTATTGGAACAAAGAAAATGAACCTGTTCTGGAAACTTTCCTTAGCAAGGTTAGCAAGGGAAAGGATGAAGAAATATCTGTAACACCTGTAAAAATAACTGTTACCTGTAAAAACCTCCCCAGAAGCATTAATTACTGTACAAGTTTTCCGTTCAGAGATTGAGGCCAGTATAAACCTGAAAGGCTTTCTCTGTGTGAATATGTGGATTGCCTCTGATGCAATATCACCATCAATTGGGTCCACCTATGTATGATTCAGTATAATGAATTTATTCTTAGATTTTTGAAATTCAGACAGAACATTTTCCCAAGTCAGCTAATTATCTACTACCTACTGAAATGATTTGGTGGACTCCCTGGATGAAATCTTTACATCATACCAAAATGTTTTACATTAAATTGTACACTTCAAGGCTTTTGTTATTAGAAGCTGCAAAAGCTTCTAAGGGGCACTTTTCTGTCCATTATCCAAAGTTTATGAATTGGCCCATTTAGAGTAACAAGACAAGGGGAATTGTCACCCCTAAATAAGTGAATGGAAAGCTGACATGCTATCACTTCACAAATGCATATATTACTTTTGACATCACTACTGCTATCGGTTGGTGCTCTTTATACATGATACCGCATAACAAGTTACTTTGCTAGTTTTTATTTAATTGAGACAGCTCTTCAGAGTATTCCTCAATATCAGCTAATCACTAACCATCCTTTCTGTTGGACTGATGGACCCTCTGTACAAATGCGCTGCCACGCTTAATATTTTATTTTAAAATGTTCTGTTAAGGTCTTTATCCTCTTAGACTAATGGAAAACACAGCAGCTATCTAATCTGTCGGCTGAAAAGGGTGAGTGGTGCCATTTATAATAACCAAGCTCTAAAAACTACCATACTGAAAGGTGACAGCTCAGACAGAGGTATTGTCAGCCTGTGCGATATTGGGTGATTGGAAAGCATCCATGATTATCTGTTTCATACACTAAGCTTCCTTGCAGCCTCGTGGCATCAGCACTCTCAAGGTATCAGGCCTGTGCTCCTGTGGCACTATGAAGAACTGGGGAATTTAGGAAAAAAAAATTGGTCATGTTTAAAAACGTTGTTTTATTTATTAGAATTTAATTCTTGCAAGAAAATAGTAACCAGTTTCTGAAAATGTGTAATAATTAACCTTTCTCATTTACTATGATGCAAAAACCATTGGTCCTGATTCTGCAACATTTCAGCCTTACTCAGATTCCCACTGTAATGAATGAAAGGACTCATACGATTGGGTACTACAAGTTTGAGAGAGGTTGCAGATTTGAATCCTTCAAATTACTTTTCTTAAGCAGCTGTTTATGGGAAGTTCATTATATTCTGTTGTGCTCAGTTCTCACTCATGGATCACACATGAGTTCATAATCTAGCGACTATAAAGTGCCCCTGAGCCACAGCAAAAGGAAACTGCTTTGCAAGTTATATCGTAGGTAAATATTATTTCTTCTGCTGATCCTTGAAGAAACCTGTAGTATCCAGCTGGCATACTTTTTAACTGGCAGAAATTGGAGAAGGACCTTTGCAGCTAGGCTTTCTTACACCTTCACAGGCTAAATAAAGCTCAGGATATTCCTTCCAGATTCCAGCTTGGTGACAGCAGTTGTGTGTTTAAATGTCTTGAACTATAAATCATCGTGGTATGCACTATTACAACAGATAYCAGTTTCAGGAAATGAAGCAATAAGCTGCTGCTTCTTTTTTGGTCTTATTGTGTTCTGCTCAAAACAGCCTCATGAAGCACCCATCAAGACRAAATGATTCTTGCTTGTGCATGTCTTGGTACTTATTTGTGAATTCCTGCTACATATAAGAGATTGACAAGGTAGGTCTTAAGGTATTGGCCATAAATAATAAAGTATTTGAGAACCAGGATGTTCTGCCTTAGCTCTTTGGGCATGCTTGCAATGCATTTAGGAGCTCAGGGTCCCAAATCCCTGCCTCCTGCATTGGAGTCTGCTCTGGTATCAGGAGCAATAACGAGCCAGCTCAGCCGAGCCAGAGCTAATGAGCCCTTCAGACCCTGGCTGTGTATTTCTAACCTCCTGGGCCCACGCTGGCACTCCTGCTCATAGGTTTCCTCCACTGCCAAAAAGTTCCAGCAAAGCTTGGTAATATTTCAGGAACCCCTGCCCCAAACTTCACTACCTTTATAGCACGTGATGAGATGTGATTATCATACAAGGTCTGGAACAGCAGTCCCACCACRCTAAGAGTCAGTAGACTAGAAACTTGAAAATGAGCTAAAATGTCCTTTCCCGAGCAACTGGTAAAGTTAAATATGACCTGACCTTTCTCTAAATTTAGCTCTAATTAATAATGAAGATCCACGTTGATTTAAATGAGGACAATGTTCCCCACTCCCTCTGAGTGAGGAMTATCAGACCTGTCTCCTGTCCTCTCAGCAAGTCCATACTACAGTTCTAAAGCCCTGACAGTCAGACATCCCTTCTCAGATGGTACATCCCAAATACATGCATGTTCTGCACAGTTTTGAAGAGGGTGTAAAGAAGAGACTGAGACCATGCTGAATCTCACCRCTTTCTCATCACAGAGCATTATTTCTAGCCAAAGAAAAGAAAGAAAGCTCTGAAAATGGAAAGAGCCTGAGATGCTGGAGGCTGCCATAGTGAGAAGAGTGATTGGCAAGAGGAAAAAAAAAAACCCACAACCCAAAACCAACAAAAAATTGTCAACCTAAAGGCATGATTTCAAGAATACAAAAGATTTGAAGTTAAATTGAGTCCAGGGAAATGGAAGAAATTTTGACATTAATGTGGAGATAATTTTAAAACACCAAAAATATTTTTTATTCTGTCTTGTTTTAAGAAATACTTATCACTCACTCAGTGTGATGCTCACAGTCACACTAAGYTGAATGTGACAAGTGTCTAACATACCTACAACATATAGGTATGTTATACAACTACCAGTTGTAGTCATTTCCACATTTAGATTATGTATTGTGTTAAAGCAGTAAAGAATTTTCAAAAGTATTTTATTCCTTCTGCTTAACATGCCTTGCATCTGATGTGTTATTTTGCATGGTGTTTGAAGACCAGTCCAGCACTTTTTGAGGTGAATCAACTTACTAGTTAGGGGATGATCCAAATCCAAACAAATGGAATAGATTGATTGACTTCAAAAGCTTTGGATCAGGTCCCAGCTGGAGAAATACCTGCAGCTGTTTACAAAAGAAGCTTCTCTCCTGGACAGAATTCACAATGATGATGATTTCACACCTTCTCCAGGACTCCAGGTTCTGGTGTGAATATTCACAGTTAGTATTTACGTCACTTTTGAATAGACATGAGAGAGGCAACACTGTGGCTTAGTCCTTCTTTATTGTAAAGGAACATTTTTGCCTTTTTTTTTTTTAATGTTCCTGTAAAGCATTTTGTAAGATCTGTATGCCCTTTCATATGGTATCAGTTTTAGCTTTCAAGGACCACTTTTGAAAGCTGTTATTTTTTTACACTTGGCTGCAGCAAGAAATCAAATGAAACTATAGGTTTTTAGTCTTACTTGTAGAAGTTGAAGAGGGCTATTTGGAAATGGAAGAAGGTGTTGAACACTATTGAGTCTTTGAAGGAGGAAGTAACTTYTACAGAAGGTAAGTAAAAGAGTAAGTAGACAGGAAGGCACTTGCCCTTTTACTCATGCTCTGAAACCATCTTATCTCCTCTACAACCTCACTTCTCCTTCTCATGACCTRGAAAAACATAAACTTACATAGTATCTTATCTAGAATTGCTCCCTGGGACAAACCTAAAGAGAGAATGTAAAGGGAGAGAAAAATGTTTTTATTGCCATGGAACTATTAATACTGTGTTTTAAATTCCCAGTGGCTTTGGTAAAATTTATCAGCCCAGTTGGTTGTGAGAAAGAGGAAATACTGTACTCATATGTATATGATTGCTGTTTCCATCTTTTACTTTTTCTCCCATTAATAGTGTTCATCCCAGACACTCAGAAATTGTTAGATAAATGGATTCAGTGATTTCCTTATGTCTAGAGACCAAATTTTCAATACAGACTGTGTGGTAGATACTATACTAGGATATAATATTTGAGATTTTTTTTTCAATTGTAATTGCCCTAATCATGATTTCTTTTCAAGATGGATGCTCCACGTAGCCCTGCACCAAATAAATAATCTAGATTCATTGTGTCCTGATGGACTTCATCATAGTAGCATTTTTCTTGATATTTTCCAGCACTGTCACTGTTTTATTTCTGTGAATGGTAGGACAAGYATGAGTCACAAACTTCAACTACCATGTAATCTAGGCCAAATTGAGCAGTCCTATAAATGAAACCATTAGGTAGCTTTCAGTAGCATGTATATGTGTTATTGCTTCATCTGAAACGGAGCCACTGATACTTCGTGATGGGAAATGTAAATAAGAAGGTATAGTGTTCATAAGCCCCCAAATAAGATATTTAAAAAATATGATTAAGTTATTTTCTTTTCTCTGTTATACATTCATTGTAGGTTTGACATCTACAACTGGAGGTCACATATCTTTCTAGGATAAACACATTCAAATTATGTCCCAGCGTTGTAACATCCCGTGAATCTGATTTTAACTACATTCTGGCACCAAGAGGGAGATCTCCAAATATAAACATTTGGACTGAGAGTCATGAAAGGCATGCTCTCAAGAAGAAATAGTATGTAAAGAGAGGGAGGATATCTGAGCGTATTCAAAGTCCTTCTCTTTCAAAACTGAGGAGGATTTTGTGGAAATTATAGTATGCAGACTACTTCATAGCTAGGAAAAAAGAACTGTTTAAACCTCTAAGCATTTTCAGTTATATGAAAAATTCACTTGGAGGCTACTCCTTGAGAACACCATGGTGAATAACTTTCATGAGAGGCAGATAATTTAAACCTAATTAGTTAAAATAAAAATCACAGTATTTGAACAGCAGTTCCAGTAGAAAAAGGATCTCTCTGGTGTAAATTTGAGGCAACACTCTTTAGAGTTTGTATTGTATGAAATTAGGAAGTTGACTTATGTTCCCTCAAGGAAAGGTAGAGAACACAGATGGTGGCCAGAGATGTCTGGGAAAGCAGACGGTGACAGCTTTTAATTTTACATCTGCACTAGCATATAATCGTGTCACATCACTAACTGTAAGCGTGAAATGCCTGATTTCTACTTATGCAGCTTCTAGATTTGTGGGGACAGAATCTCACAAATCCTGTGACTAAATTGCTAACTACATTTACCCACAACTGACTTCTCCTGCAGCTGATATTGAAAAAAAATTAAACACCATATTGAGCTACCTTCAAAAATATGGTGTTAGGTAACCTCTGCTGCTCCTCATTTCCTCTTTTCTCCCCTTTGCCACTTCCCTGAAACAAGCCAATCTCTTGCGTTGGGGAGTAAATTAAAATGTGTACTGAAAGGTTTCCATTCTTCATGTGAAATTTCTCAGTAGGACTTCAGATTAGTGTTCCAGAACCACCTGGAAAAATGGGGTTTGCAGACCTTTTATACTTCAATTTCTGTCTTTTGATGATGAAACAAGAACTAAGCTGCAGAAAAGTAGCACGGAAGAAGAGTGCCCCTAAAAAGAGGATTAACTGCAGGTGAACACTAATTAGAATTTCACAGTGATTCTGCAACTATGTTTACATGCCTGCAAAAGTTATGATATGGGGAAGTAACCACTAATCCTAGGTTATCTGTGAAGTGTATTGCTTTTGCATGTGAACTTGCCTAACACATAACTCATAATAAGTTCAAGCATGCATTTCCTTCATTTCACTGTTCACAGATCCTTTCACACTCCAAAATGGYTAGCAAGCCTCTCAGACATTTTCTTCTCTTATCTTTCCATCTTTTTTTGTTCTTTCTCTCTTCTTTATGTCTTTTCTTGTTCACCTAGCCTCTTGCATCAGTTAGCATTTCCCTCTCTTGTTTTCCTGTGTTCCTAACTCGTGTGCATTCCATCAAACACTRAATGATTTCCATCCAGGCTTCTTATTCCCACTCCCAAATTTGAGGTAGCAATCACACCATGATTTTAACTCAACTCTTGGAACAGTTGTATCTYTTCATTCCTCTCCTTTCCCCAAAAYATATCTGTGTAGGCTCTTTGCCAGGTTCTGGGCACAGCAGGGAACCATGTCCAGTACAGGATCTTCTACGTACCTCTGTTTCAAGAATAGGAAAAGCCACAGACAAGGTATTTCCCTCTCTTCTTTTACAGGGTCAAGCAAAGGCAGCATAGCTCTACAAAAACCCACCTCAGACAGACTCACTTCATAATTTCTTTTCTTGTGCCTGTGTGTGCGTATTTGTGTGTCTCTGCCTCCGACTGCAGACACGGGGAGTTCACCTTGCCAAGTCCCAGGMCTGTGCATTATCACTGGGGGTTTTGATCCCGGAGCCTTTGACAATTGTATTAGAGCTTATATTCAAGGCAAAYCTTCGCATTATAGTTTTAGATTTTAGTTTTATGTCTCATTCAATTACTCCTGTAATATTTGGACATTTCCTAGTTCTCATGTCATGTTTGAAAGTAATAGTTTGACTCATCTGTTGTAGAGAATAAAATCTGTATGGACRCAATTGTATTTGTTGCACATATGGAAAGTAACAGGACATCTTCTTGTAATTTTGCAATACTTGTAATAATATTAAACCAATCTAAACAATTTGTATCCCAAACCTATTTTCAAAAGATGACTGAATCAAATACTCGTGTTTTCAATTTTGAAATTCAATGACAGCTTGTCAGCTTGCAAGCCAGAAAGAGAGAGGTGACTGCCAAATGCGAGTCTCTAGTTACCGATTTTTTCCATGACGCACTATTGCATTTCCAAATAGATTCTTAAGAAGACGTTTCCATTGCTGCTTCTGAATATAACAATATGTATGGACCCTGGAAAGATGATGAGTCACTTTTAAGAACCCAAAAACCAAAAGTGAAGGTGGAGAAATAAGAGTAAGTTTCCTAAAATTTGACCTTTTTTTTGTTGATGACTATGATTTCCACCAKTTTTTTTCATGGCTCAGAAATTATTACTGTGAAAGAGCGTGAGTGTGAGAATGCGCATGCCCTTTTGGGTCAAAATTAAAGCTTTGCTTTTCCATAACATGGCAAAGGAAGACTTTCCATACATCTTTTTTTATCTTTAGAAACCTCTCTCATGCTTCATTTATACTCCTTCAGTTTTTACCTCACACCCAGAAATCTTTTGTTCTGGATTCTTGACTTGATCCAGTCAAATCACTAGTTAAGATGACAAATGACTTGTTCTAGATAAACGTGAGATGCCAGAAGCAGCAGCCTCAGGGAAAGCCTCCTCTTGGTCCCGCTGAGCTACAGCTCGGGTGTCTTTGAAGACCCTGYGAGTCCCAGCACCAGGTCTCAGCTGCATGGCTCCAACCCAGGCACCTGCCTCTGTCCCTGTGAACGTGGGCTAATCTCAGGAAGAAATACAACCCACAGTAAATTTMTTACCATGAAACAGCTTAGTGGTATGTAAAACTTCCTAGTTTTTGAAGTACTAGAAAATTAAAAATGGTTGGAGTTTTTTATTTTCTTTTTTTCCCCAGTATATTAATTCCTTTCCATACATAGAGTATATAGGTCCCCAGTTCAATCTGCTGTCTGGACTCTATATGAGGCTGTTGTTTTTGTTCTCACTGTTGTGAAACTACTCTATAAACATGTTGTGATAAGTTGGTAACAAAAGCACTGAAATTTATTATATGTCTACCAGTGGAACATCAGGGAAAGGCAATAATAACCAGGCAAAGTGCTTCAGAGCTTTAGTGGGACAATCAAAGCCTCACAAATTCCCCTAAACATAGGAGGAAATATTTCAAAGGCTTCACTTTATAGAAAAACCTGCGAAGATTTGTTTCAGCAGTTGTAAAACTGGCAGTGAGACAAGTTTTGCCAGTTTCTTTTTATCTGAAACATTTTTCACAAAGCCTTAAAAATATTATCTTTGTATGTTCCACTACATTCATATTTGAGTTTTCATCTCATCTGATTTGTCTGTCTCCTTGCCACTTCACGTCACTCACGTCTAAAGAACACGGTTACCAAATCTAATGAATAAAGTAACGCAAAAGGCATAACCTAGCAACCACTGATTTGGGATGCCATATATTTTTTCATGATAAATAAAACTTCCTCTTACTAGAGTTAGCAGAGCATTCTGCTGCTTATGATTGATAGTACCTGTTAGTGTCACTTGCTTACTTTCAAAAGCTTTCTGAAGAATAACAAAAGTGCAGCAGAGAAATGAATTTTAAAAGTGTTTAGAAAGAGAAATTTAAATTCTTTCACCATGGACATCACTTAAAATAAAGTGTGCTGGAAAGCATTCAGGAGAAGGCCACAGAAAACTAACGTAATATCGCTAAAATGAACTTTACCTCTACTCAAGCATAATCATACTGAGCCTGATCCACCCCCTTCCATATGATAACACACTATGGTTTTCTGCTGAATTCAATTTGGCTACATCTCTTTGCCTGTCTAATTTTGATGATGTCTGGAATTTTATCAAATTATTTTAAGTCTATTAACTGATATTCAACTGCCAATATTCTTAAATACAAGAATCAGCTGTGAAGACCCTAGCTCAGGGTAAATGGAGGAATTTTAAACCAAAGTGTAAATCAAGAACATCGATTTTAGAATCTGTTCTTTCCTATAACACAAATATTTTATTATACTTGATGTATTCAGACAGCACCAGTAATAAGCTTCTTTCTTYCCTTGCTGGTAGAACAGAGATTTTTGAGGGTGTGATGACAATGTTGTTCTTTCAATGCTCAAGTACATGCAAAARAAAGTATTTTATGAAATTATGCTAATAGCACTAAGAACAGCTGGGATACTTGGTCAACCTTACTTGATACCAAAAGTTCAGTCATTAAAAATTGTGATAATGAAACAGCAGAAGTGTTCAAGAGATGGAARAGGAAATCCCAGTCCCAGGAATTTACTGGCAGTTTAGTAATAGTTACCTTTCTCTGCACCTCAATGGACATCACTATCCACCACAAGACTGACTTCACACTGTTCAGCCAGGAGGTTCCTACCAATGCACTTTCTCCCCCAACGCATTGAATCCAATTTTAAAGTGAAAAGGTCATTGGAAGAKACAAGTGTCCAGCTGCCAGTAGACTTCAGGTACCAGGATTGTATGGGGATTGTCCCGGACTGGAGGGCAGGGGCACTTCAGCCACGCTGGGAAGGGGGGGACTGGCTGCATGTCTCACGGAATAAAAGACTAATTATTGGAGTGATGCTTTTCTAAACACTGTGAATCGGAATTTTTCTCCGTGTGTAGCACATCCTTGCAAGAGTCTAACAGAAAATCTGTACCACTGATTACTTAGATCTGCTCTTGAAATAAGTTGTAAGCATATTTTTGAAGGGAAGAAGTGCTGCAAGTGTGTAACTGGAGGGTARGTTACCCACATTGCCAGTCTGCTTGGCCACAGCCCCATGGTGGGCGCTTACCTGTGTCCTGTGGTCTATCTTTGAGCATCAGGGTTAGCATTAGCTAGAAATAATCCAAASGGCTGATCCTAAACATCACCTCCAGGAATCTTATGGTCCTCCCAGACTGTCCTTTCTTCAAGCTACTCCATGTGAACTGCTTCAACAGCCAGACCCACGAGGTAATTTGTTTTTTTCATTCTTCTCAGACTACGTGATATGAAGTAACATTATTTATATGGGTAAATACTGCGGGCAGTGATGAGCAGCCTGTCCCTACATGCAGTAACAGAGGTGATTACAGYAGTTCCCTGGGCTTCCCAAGCTGCCAAATCCTGTTCTGGATAATGAATCTGCAGGGAATCTGACTAAAAAGCAGCGGCTTATTGTCAAAGATGACTATTTCAGCAGGGTCTTCACAGATGTTACAGACCATGTAAATATATGGCARATTCCTAAAAATGACACTATTCACTTGGGTACTGAAGAGAGATACTGGTGTATAATACCAGCATCTAACTTCAARCCTCACAGGTGAAATGTCTCTTCACATCTCCTACTGAGTCATCTACATTCCCATTCCCCATTCATATTCAAAACCAGAATATCTTTATCCCTGTTAATTTTCCAGCAACAATGGTCAGTTATCACTGGTATTTATTTTTAGCAAGGATGTGAAATAAGAAGTGCCTAGAAACTTGGAAAATTGCATCAGCTACTGATGGGGGTGGTGGTTGAGTTGGATGGAAATCCTTGGGCTGGCTGACAGTCTCCTTTTGTTTACTGAGAAATGTAGAGATYAAGAATTTCACATACATTCTTGGGATCCTTTGAAGGAGTCAATTCTCTTTTTCTCTCTAACATCTTTTCTTTTGTTCTTACATGACATGAGGTATTTCTAAGAAACAGCAAATGTTCCTACAGGGCATACCTTTGACTTTTGATATCACCATTTTTATTCCCAGTGCTCATGTGAGAATGAAAACCAGAGATCATTAGGGTCAAAGTATGGGCTTGAAGAYCCCTTGTGAGAAACAGCTCTGCATGCGATGGGCTGAGCCACCTCTCCATCCCTCCCAACCAGAAAGTACAAGGAGAAAACAGATTTCTTTCAGCTTTTGTTGTCCCTACCTTATCTCCTTTCCTCTGCAGGCTGCTCTTCCCTCCCTTGTGCTTTTGTACTTCTGCACATTAAAATATTAGGTCAAACACCCTCACTAAAAACTGTGCTGTACAATATTTCTGAGCTTCATCTTTTRCTTATTTTCTTCTCACCTACTGGAGACATCAATGGCAAAGTAATTTTCCCCTCAAATGTTTGCCCTTTGATCATGCCAGAGTTTGCTGTAAACGTTATGTCAAATGGGSCTTCCCCAGTTCTTTATAAATATTTACTGTGCACTCAGAGGTGCCAGGAAAACTAGGATCAGCTATTACTTTTGGATTKATTAACAATTTTTATTATTTCCCCACTCATTGTACACTATGAGCCTAAGGGGTCTGTGTTCTGGACGACGGGGGAAGTGTCACATAATGGGTTAATACCGATCTGATCTTTTACTGGTACATAAATTGCATGATTGTATTGTCTATCCTAATAGTGATGTTTTTGATACTTGTGGTGGAAGCAGAGGGAGGGATTATTTGCTGTTTGCTGTGGAAACCACTTGAAATTCGATCTGTAGGCTAATCTAATTATAGTGCGAATGATAATCAGACTAGATGATGGGACTGTCTTCTATAAACTTAAACCTGAATGTACCCTATGTTGTCTAATTTTAACTAGSTACAGTGGCAGGGACAGTGTAGTCTATTTTGCACAGGTGGTAATTGAGATTTTATATATGTATCTAGATATAGATAAATATATAATATATTTTATATATGTTTATCTTTTTAAAGTATATAAATTTATATTTTTATACATAAATATATTTTTATATAATGTAGAATACATTTTTATATACTTATGTAGACATAAAATATATAATACATATTGTTTATATATATATATGTGTGATCCAGTGGAAACTGATAGTTCACAAAAATGTAAATACTRTTCTACAAAATGTAATATAGAGCTGAATTTCTCTTTTCCTGCTAAGAAATGGTTCTGTTTAATGGAAAGATCCATTACCTCTGRTGTAAGATCCTGATTGCAAACTCCTGTAGGGCAGGCTGTAAAGCTGCAGTATGTAATAAGGAGCCTTCACTCAGTTTGCTCTCCAGTAAGGRCCTAATGACACCAGTTTCAAAGCGATGTTGTCATAGCATGTCTTCATGATGCAGGAAYTGTTACCAAGCTTTACCTGACCTCATTGTGCAGACTTCATCCTGGGAATCTATCAATCAGATGCATTTTTGGCATTGATAAATCAAGCGYGCAGCTCAATTCCAGAACGTACAACCCCTGCTGAATGCTTTCCTCTGTGCTRCAGCCTTTCACACCGAAGTCATATGGAGTGGTGTCATCAGGCKCCGAGTAAAGAGGGAAGCAGGAAGAGCTCATAGATTAAAATTTAGATTAAATCGTATAAGAATAAAACCTGTATTAAAACATTACGTATTGATGAATATAACTATCTGTATAGCCATTTTCTGAGTTTTAACATGCTCTTCCCTTATGATAAAAAAAAATATTACAGGCTCCAACATGTAAAGGGGATAGAACTTGTTAATGTAATTAATATTTCTACAAATCAAGGCAAATAGTCAATCACATCTACTGATAAGCGAATCTGTTAAAAAAAGGATGCATATAAAAAAAAGCTGTTCACCATGGGGCGTAACGCGAAGGCACTACGCAGGGCTCGGGCAGCAGCCGGGCTGCCCGCGGGCCGGTGCCAGCCACCAAGCGCAGCGCGTTTCGGAGCCGAAGCAGAGCCACTGCAGAATTGGGGCAGGTCACAGAGCCACCTTACTCAAACGGGGACACAGCAGCTCCTAGCATCACACCACGGTCAAGGCAAATAGTAGTTTCCTCGGGTGAGTAAACAGGGGAATAGCAGGTTGAACTAGAGGAGATGGATGACGCCTGTAATTAGGACTCTTTGGGGATGACACGGTTTCATTCCAACACGGAAGGTTCCAACAAGGTGTTGATGAATCACAGTTTTAGAGAAGATGCATAGTTATTATTTAAGGACTTGAAAAAATGCATTATAGTGAAAGCCTCAAGAGTATAACCTGTTTTATTTAACCAAAAAAAAAAGGATTAAGGGTTATTTGAGTAGAGCCTAGAATTATCTCTATATGGAACAYAGATCATAATATAAAGCTTAGAAATTGTCAAACAAAATATAGCACCTGGAAAACATRGAAGTAGAATAGGCAAATTCAAACCAGACACAAAATTTCCTCTTATAACTGTAACTGTTTTAAGTGGAATTAAGCTTTAGAACAACCTACCAACATTTGTTCTAGATTTTTGATCACTGGAAATGTTTAAGTCCTACCTGTGTTTTGTGTTATGTACAAGGTTATATGGACTAAATAAGCACAGTGGCCTCCTCTGATTTCTAATCTATTAAGAAAAATAATTAGATCCTGTTCCAAAGTTGATTTCAGCCTTTACAAATCTACGTATCCTTCACAAATTGAAGAAAAAGTCCATCATGGAAGTAAAATTAATGCAGGATTTTAAAATCTAAGTTAATTAAACATTTTAAAAGTGTGAATTAAGTGTTTGGTTGTATGTTCTCACAGATTTTTACATATATCATTTTCTCAGGAGAGAGCACAAACCAAGCYTCTGAGAAGAYAAGATACCCCCCCATCCCATCAGCCTTGCAGCCTTCAGACTTATCRTACATGACTGTAGTACTGGCTGTTTTTCTTACCGCACTGAAATGTTTTCATTTCAAACCGAATATTGCATTGAGAGCCCCACAACCCTGCCAAGCAGAGCAAGGGCTGTCTCCCTTCTCTTGGATGCCAGCTAAATAGACTGAATGAGAGGTTGTGTTTAATCCATTTCAAACATCCAAATGAAATATGCTTATTTGCTTCTTATACAGGCTAGGACATACTTCACTTAAAGATGAGTCTAATGGAAATAGCGAAAGATTTGTCATCAGCTTCAGTGGAACCCAGGATTATACTTACAGTACACATGGGAAGATAGGCTTTCTGAAAAGAACATCCTGCAATCCCAATCACTTCGTCATAACATAATATACCTCCGTATTATACACCTGCATGTTCTGAGCAAATTGCATCTTAAAGGAAATTGGGCTTTTTGATCCTACTTTGACTTTTGGAAGTCTTTCCCAGAATTTGAAATATTTCGTTTCTACAACTTGAAACTATTACCTTCCTTTGTAACAACTGCTGCCATGGCAAAATATTGTTTTTATGGGTGGATACACATTGTTTTCTTAAGCTCATCCAATACAGTGAGATACGCATCACCAGTTTATTTTACTGAGACCATGTTTTTATCAGAACTAAAATAGGAATTCTAGATAGCCGAACAATTAATCCTTCCTCATCATTCTCATCAGGCTTCAAATCACCACCAAAAGTCAAGCTTTTTCTGCCTGTGAAACAACGAGCATCTGACCGATCAAAGAAACTTCCACAGTAAACTCACCCAGTTTTCGCAAAAGTTGCCCAGTATCTCAACATGGACCGGCTTAAGATTTCTTCAGCTTTGGTGTAATTCACTCTTCTTTCTAGGGGCAATCCAAACACAAACTCGATCTCATAACCATGCATTACTCCCATCCACTCTGGCCAAGGGAGCTTTGAGGACCGATGTTCAAAGAAATAAAAGAACGCGTTGTGTCCTAGTTGTGCAAATTTTTTGGTGAATTCCATTGCAGGACATATTATATTGTAGTCACCAATAACATCATCCATGGCATCACGGTAATGTTCTGGCTTGTGCTCATTTTCCCAGTCTGTGTACTGAAAAATGATCGATTCTATTGCAAGTTTGCTTGCTTCTGGGAAGCACAGAGTTAAAGCTGCTTCAAATTCTGTTTTATTGATCAAGCCATCACCATCCTTGCTGAAGCCAGGGACTCCATATGCTAGAAATGCTGATCCTTCATCTTTATTAACACCGACTAAGATCTGTGTTTGTTTGAAAAGACCATTCTCAATCAACGTTTCTGGCATGTCTGAGAGAAAATCGCCATCCACAGTTGGACAAAAATATACTTGTAAAATTGATTCATATGCTACAACAAAAACTTCATTCTGCAGTATATCCTTTGGGTCCTTGTCTTGGAGGCAGAGAATTAGCTCAGTCTCATTGCTGGTGGGACACTGGAGTTGTTTAGCTAAAGTCACTGTTCTGTTTCTGGCTTCAGATGCTGTTATTGCAGCCCAAGGGGTATTTGCAGATCCACTTTGCATGATGGCTCTTGTGAATAAAGGATGGCTTTTAGGAGAAAGGATATGGTAGCTGACAGAAGCTGAGCCAGCGCTCTCTCCAAATATAGTCACACTTTTTGGATTGCCTCCAAATGCTGCTATGTTCTCCTGGACCCACTGAAGTGCCAACCTTTGATCAAATAAACCTGCGTTTCCAGGAGCTTCCTTGTTTCCTGGCAAGGCCAAAAATCCTAATGCACCAGTCCTGTAGTTCATGGAAACTACAATGACTCTTTCTACCCTGGCCAGAAACTTGCCATCATAGACCGGTAGGGAAGTCGACCCAGCCTCGAAACCACCACCATATATCCACACCATGACAGTTGCATTCTTGGGTTTGGGAGAAGGAATCCATACATTAAGGTATAAGCAGTCTTCACTTAGGTTAGTTTTTGGATTCCACATCTCTGATCCAGGAAATCCCGGGTAAGCTGTATCTATAAACTGGTAACAAGAGTTTGCATGTTTTGTGGCATCCCAAACATCTGACCACTTCTCACGAGGTTCTGGTTTTTGAAATCTCAGTCTACCAATGGGTGGCTGTCCATAAGGTATTCCAAGGAAGGCTGTCACTGTTCCCCCCAGCACCTGCAGGTTCGTCCCTCTGATTCTGCCTTTCTTGGTTGTAATGATGTTATCTTCAGGCATTACCTTCCTGATGAACACAACCAGGAGAAGAAGCCACATAAGAAATCTGGTATAGAGGCTTGTACCATTTGTCCAAATCATGATGCCTGAAACACAGGAAAAAACAAATTCAGAATTAGTATTGCAATGTATTAGTACCAGAGCCAAAACATTTATGCAAAAAGGGTGTAGGTCATCCCAAGGGCATTGAAAATAAGATGGTGCTGCTGCACAAAGCTCAGCAGTCTTTAACCATAAATTCTTGTTAATTAGTTGTGTTGCAAAGACTGTGTTTAGTACTTAGTATTTGGTACAGTGCTTCAGAAAAACTGTCGCTAAAAACCATAGAACTGAAGAAGCCAGACCAGGGAAGGAACGTCATATAAGCAGACTCTGACTACTTCAGGTAGCAGGTGACTTAACCGCTTGCATTTCCACTGACACGATGTACAGGACATTTTAAGGTATGTGAGGGAAAATGCCATGCCCAACTAACCATTCTTCTGTTAGAGGTTACTTTGGCAATTTGTATTCTCAAATCAATAAAGAGTGTTAACAAACATCACTAGGCACAGGTTTTTCCACACATAAACACGCATCCCATGAACATTGAAAAGGAGCTTGAGGCCAAGTATTAATCCAAGGATTTCCAGGTCCACATAAGTTTTGAACTATATGCTTATGTCACAGTAGATGCCTGGGCTGAAGCAAACCATTGAGTTGGCATTGCTATAAACTCAAAGCAGTGGGTGATTTCACTGTCCTACTCCTATGTTTTAAGATCTGAAGTTGTATTTTAACAAGTGAAGTACCCGAAGGACCTCTGAACTGACTCKTAGTTCGTCACCTCCTGTGGGCGACTGCGTACAGAGGTATGCCAAGACCTAAATGAAACATTCCTTTCAAGATCTTTCTTCTCTAAAGCAACTTAACCAAGTTTACAACCACCATAGTCATGACAAGCAGTCATACTTCTACTGCTTAGAATGAACATTAAAATGCTAAAAAACTAAGGATTTTTTAATATACATAGGTGGTGCCTAATAATTTAAGTATGACCTGGTCTTGCTTCCTTAGAACTTTTCAAAGTGATAATTAATATTATCTTAAAGCTAAGGATATAGATGCTGATTATGTACCACATTTAAACGTACTAATAGTCCTATTTACCCCAACCTTTTCAAGTGCTATAAAAACCCCAGTATCTTCCCCTTGAAAGTGAAAAGTCAGAAAAAGACTATTTGCATAAACCCATTTCTATGGCTTCCATATTTGAAAATGCTCAACAAAGCTTCCTTCTATTTTTTGCTTCTTGCCCTGTCGTACATAGTGTACTCTGTCCTGCTACTTTAAACAGGGCATTCTTTGTTAATGAGAAGCACTTGTGTCCTTAAAAGAAATGAGGCTAATTTCTGTGGAAAGTACAGCTGTGGCCTAATCTGAGCTCCTCCTGCTTGTTTGCGTATTCTCGGAAATCATCTAAGAAAATGCAGGGGGGGAAAGGAAGATTTTGCGCAGAGATTCCTAACTTTGAGATAGCATCAGAGGAGCAGGGAAGAATCTTCAGAGACGGTATTTTTAGCATTCATCCAAACAGATAGAAAATAGACAAATTTTAGAAAACATAAACATTTAGACYCTTGTCATTTTATTAAAAAAAAAAAAAGGCAAGGTGTTGGATGGGGGCAATAGACTTCAGAGTTGGTCTAACAGTCCACCTAGCCTTCAGCTTGACTTATAGAAACCTGCAAATGGTCCCAYGTATGCTAAACTTCAGAGATGTGAGTAGTCAATCTGGATGACACACACGGTCCAGCGACTCCTGAGGAGTTTGGGTAAGCAGAGGCTCGCTCYGGCAGCCCGCAGGACCCRTACAGGAGGCTCATATCGTTTAGTGGCATTTAGCTCCCCTCTCTATGTGCCAATCATTCTTTTTTTCCCATTTGTTCCTGTAATAAAATCTTTTAAGAGCTGAGTGAGAAAAGGTATGTAAAGATTAGCTTAGGGCTAAATTCTTTCACCCTACTTCACAGTCAACCAAGGCAACTGGGGTGGCTGTGAGAAACGTTAATAGTAGAGATTTAGCTGGGTATGTGTGCACCCAATGCACAGCACCGTGAGACGGGAAAAGTAATTTCTATAAGTCTGTTGTTTCACTGACACTGTCTTTTTTCACATACTCACTTCTAACATACCACCCAGGACCGAACCACAACAACAAGCTGGAAATAATAAGAAATTTCAAACATCGTCATTATGAAGAAGAAAAAATGACATTAAGAAAAGCAAGAGATGTTAAAGTTCCTAAAGCTTTTAATATCTAAATTGTAATTAAAATTAATTTCCCTCTGCACTTTCCTGTTAATTAAAAAGGAATGGGATGGGAGGAAAACATTGTAGCATTGCAAAACACAGAGGCATAACTTTTGACCCTAAGAAGTTTTAGACAAGAATTTTATGAAGAGAAAAACTAACAAAAATTTCAGTTCTGTACCTTTTTAATTAGGTCTGCAAGAGAACAAGTGACATTTTAAAGAAAAAGTTTGAAATAGATCAAGCTTGAAAAACACAGAAGTTTTGTACTGCTGAATGAGAGGACTTCTCTAGTCTCAAGTTACTCTGCTAATATTAACGAAAGTAGCAAGCGACAGAGGATGATTATTACACCTTGAACGTATGGCAAATATTACTTTTAATAAGGTTTTTAATGCTGCATTAAAACAAACTCAACAACGTAAAGCATACTGAGCAAAACAAACATTACTTGATTATTACTATGAGAGTAAAAGGGTCAGAAGACTGCTTTAGCTCATCAACCTTAACCGAGCAGAGATATGTCATATAATGTATTTGCGTACTTTAAAAAGCTGTTTCTATAGTAGTTTCCTCCAGCAAAAGTTAAACAGACTATAGTTTAGTATTCTTATTCAGCAAGGGAACACAATTTATTTCAATAACTGTTTCCTCTCCTTGYAAATTTTCACCCAGCCAAAAAATCTATACACAAGACTATATAATCACTATTTAAATAGAAAAGATGGTTGAATTAATAAGTGATTTCTAGCTCAGCTTAATTTACTTAGCCCAGGATCCCTTGGATAATACCAAGGTCTGATACACACGCCTGCTTACTCGTTCCATTTGCAGAGCAGAGTGAGTTTTCCCAAGAGAGCAACAAATGGGCAGAGCGTAAGAGTTTAAAAGATCCCAATCCCCGTGCAAATCAAGCTGAACCGTAAATTATCCTGGCAGACAGAGACGTGTAAATAGAGAATCACTTACCCCACTTCTATTACAAGAACTACAAAGTTTTAAAGAGTCAGGATCTTTGAATACTTCGGGGAAAATACAGTATGCAGCTGCTGCTTTAAGCCCGTGAATTGGACAGTACTGACATTATAATCAACCGCTTCTGACACAAAGCTCGCGAGAGTTGGCAGCGGCAACTTGATCTGCAGGCAGCCGCTCCTTACTATCTGACATCTGCTCAAAGGCTGAGGGTATAGCTGTAGAAATGCTGCAGAGAGAAACCCRCTTTGGAGAAAATCAGGCATGAGCTTCTACAGGAAAGCAAAGATGCAGTGATTTGTTCTTAGCACAGAGCAACAATTTTATGATCTAGAAAGATAAACAGAATTATAAGTATAATAAAATCCTGCCTCTCTTTCCTGCATCTTGCTTAGAGCACCGCTCCCACCTGTACTTTTTTGGTGTTGTACAGCTCAAGATTAGCACAATTTTAAAGTACCTCAAACTTTTTTTTTCACTGTAAGATAAGTAGTTATTTTTGGTTTTAAGCAACTGTGGCAGATAAAAAAGGAGTGTCCTCTGCACAGACATGTCAACAACTGGCAAGCATCAGTTGTATTACTTGACTCATGGCCATCTGTAGGTTACGGCAGAAATCTGCGTTGTCCTCTTCTGATGCTAGGGTTAAAAATGATGCACATATGGTGTCACASGCTGTTTTAACTCTCTTATTAGGCTATAGAGATGTTTACTGAGAGACTATTCAAATTGCAAATGTTTTGAGGTACAAATGAAGGCAGAATAGAGAAGAGGAGTGGAGAAGATAAATAAATTACATACACTCCCGTCACAAAATCTCTCCTCAAACCCACATCCCTGAGCCATCACATGAAAGCACCTTGGTGGTGGGGCTGCTGGCCCCCAGCACCATCTGCTCACTAGTGCTGCTCTGAAAAAACCAAAGTTTTCACAATTTAGGGTTTTTTTCTACTGAGAGTCTTTGTTTCCTCCGTTAGAGCTGAAGACAATTACTTTCCCTCTGTTTAATAATCAAACTACAGCTCTGTTTCAATTACACAAAAGCAATATTTGGCAATGCATAGAACAAGAATCAAGCAGAAATAAAAAGTTAAGTATGAAGTTTATAGACCTTAACATGGAGACTACAAATGATTTTTAAAAGCTAGCATGTGAAATAGTGTTTTAATAGAGAAAAGCTCAAGAAAGCATGGTCATTTAGATTCTCCCAGYAATTTCACAGTCTACCTTTAGGATCAGACATTTGAAAGGTACACTGCAGGGACCTGTCCATTGGAGAGAATACGTCCCAGTCTAAACCTAAACCAGGTTATAAATCCCTAAGCTTTTAGCATGGAAGTGTCCAATACAGTTGCTAGTTGGGAATTCAGAATTCTTAGCCGAGATTGTTATCTCAGTACTGTAAATAGAAATATTTAATAACAAAATAGGATTAATWTGAAATCAACTCTAGTGGCACCTCTTGCTGATCAAAACTTTTCAAGTGCGGTTTCCGGCAGGAAACGCTAAGTTATGTTCTTTAAATTAAGGCAGTTTTCAATGTTCTCTGACGTGCGCATTCACTGACTTCCTCTAATACCTCTTCAACCCATTTGGAAACATGGCCAGGTGACACGCATTTGTGTCATTTCCGTGACATCAGAGGAATGAATCATAAACCCCAAATGTTGTTAGAGGCCACTTTTAAATAAAGTATTTCTGATGCTTATGACAAACCATTGTAYTCTCAACCCTCATCACTGCCTTCAGCAGTAGAGAAACAACAGGAGACTCAAAACACTAAAAATGCTCTTTCTGCCCTTGTCTATTTTCCAGCATTGGCCATGTTGTCCTACATCTGCCGTCACCACCGCTCCCTTCCCTCCCCCGGCCCCGCTCTGCTCCCCTTTGCAGGGCCCAAGGCRCCTGGAACAGCCCCTGCTCTGAGGCAGGCGCAGTTACTGAATGCAAAATATGGAACGTTTCTATGGGCTCTGACCKGGTGGCCCTGGGATAAGTGAATCGACTCGCTCGGGCTGTGTCTCGGGGTAGGAAACACTGAGTTCAGCCTTGGSGTTACCTGGATGTCTTCAGGGAAGGGGGACGTTAGGACAGACTGTTTAGACTGTTATACTTCTCGACCGTTATACTTTATTCTAATGTTAGATTATTATGCTGTACTAAGASCTCTTCTATAATTTTTTCCTTTAATTAAAAAATTAACATATAAATTAAAGTTTCACAACTGCGTGCTGYGAGAGGAAACACTTATTTTAGTTATTACTTAGCTAACTAAAAATACCTGCACAAAAATTAGAGATTAAATACACTTAATGCCTTTAGTAATTCTGTGTAGAGTGGTCATTTTCTCAGTTTTTTCCTTTGGGAGCTTGAAAGGAAAGGAGGTACAAACCAGCAGATGGAACACCATATATATATGTGTGTGTGTGTGTGTGTATATATACATATATAAGAGCTGTTATACATACATACATACATATATATATGTACATATACTGATACTTCTAAATATCTCTATCCATCTATCTACCTGTCTATAATACTGGGTTTTTTCGAGGTCATGCAAATTTTTATTTAAGGCAAGGTTCTTAAAAATCACCACCAAAGACAAAAGTGTCTTTTAATCATTTAACATGTAYATATGAAATAGATCTCACACTGACATAGGAATTTTGATAGGAGAGATGTCCAAGCCTCTTAAGAAAATGAAAGCAAAGGCCAGCTCTAGGAAAGATTGCCATTTAATAGTCTAAGAAGCTTAGAGAATTTAAACAATATGTATTATGGAAATATCAAACATTTTTTACATGATATGGTTCATTATTAAACTGCCCTTCAGGGTTTTACCTAAGCATATGCAGATGTTTACACTTATRAATATCCTAAATTATGCACATTCTGGGTTATCTTCAGGACTTACCTAATAGAGCTGAGAAATCTATGAGCGACAAAACTGTTTGGAAAAAGATGTATATCTCAGATATTTCTAGTGGAAAACACACGCCTCTCTCCCAAGGTGTCCTCCAAATTGAGCTTTTAAGGCCTATTTGCACATAAAGAGCCCCATTCACCAGATTTGATCCTGCCCTTCCAAGCCATCTACAGCCTCAGAAAGAGCACCTGGGCTCCTGTAAGGATAACTGGACTGAAAAGCTTTGTAAGTGCCACTTCAAAGTGAAGGGTATCACATGTGAAGTGTGTGCATGTGTGAGGAAATATTTACATGCAAAAGTAGGAAACATTCTTATATTTCTAATTGCTGAGAGGAAAATCGAAAGGTGAATTACAGCTAAACTATATGAGAGGTCATTTGTATAAAAATGTGGGGAGGTTTTGTTTAAACTCCAGCCTTGGCAAGCTCCCTCGGGGGGGCTCAGCCGTCTCCGATCCCYGGCTGAGTTTTCACGCTGAGTATCTGTGTGACCTTGGCTCGAACCGCTGAGAAAACTGCTACGTTGTGAGAAAAAGCTGTGAGGAAAACAAGCAAACTCAAGCTGTACAAGATACGAAAGGTGAAGTTGCAGACAGGGGTAAGATTGCCGAGATGCGGACAGTTAACAGCTCAAGGACTCAGAGGGAAAAACACCAAARCTGCAAGCTGTGAAATTCCCAGGTAAAAAACACACAAGAGGGGAGCTCAGCAACAGCGAGGAACTACTGTTGCTCAGCTTTGGGGCTTGCATTCACGTTATTCTACTGTGCATATTARGAAATAAATCATTGCCTTTACTTTTGAGTACACCGTGCCTGCAGAGCATTTTTCCATGCCCAAATGCATTAACCACGAAAGTTTACACCTTTCTCCTCTTTCTGTATTTCTTTTGCAAAACTCGTACTTGGTACTGCACACACSACCTGTGTATACCCATGAATGCAAGACAGGGACACCCTAAATAAACCTGGAGAGCGCTTAAGTATTGCTACACCAGGTGATTGTAGCTGGTGGTCAGACCCGTCTGAAATTCTGTTGTTATTCTGGATATTCAAAGAAGCCTCACTCCAGAGGAGCTTCCAGGACTAGCRGAAGTTCCCAACAATAGATCTGAAGGGTAATTTGATAATATCAGGAGAGGTGTCTTAGGTACATACCATCAAAATGGATACCAATTTATTAAGTATACAGAAGACACTAGCACTCATATAAGCCATTAAACCTGATTATATTTTCCTCTTATTGGTTCAATTATGATCCGCTGTATCTTTTTCCTTATTACTCTAATTATAGGTTGGTATAATTTCCTCTTTATTAGCACAATTATTGTCTGTACTTTTATAAAATTCTTGGGGAAATCAGAGCCAATGAGAAAATACAGCCAGTTAAAAGATAAAGGTGGTATTATTATTATTATTATTATTATTATTATTATTATTATTATTATTATTTCTTTTGAATGTTCACTTACACTTAATTCCTTATGGTACTCTTACATAATGCAGTATTTTGTGTCATATAGGGATCAGATTCAATAAAGAAAATAAAAAATGATTGATGTATACACAATATGTCTTGTATTACATTATTATAGCCTGGTGTTTAGCTTGTAAGAAAACAGGCAAAATTGGAGTGTCATCAAAGAGCTGGAATCTTGTGTAAGCATGATAAAGCTAATTAAATTAYAAGTTAGTTTTCACAGATTTCTGCAGAAGATTAATTAATTGACTATATAACTGTTTTCCATTTCTGTTTCCTTTTTCTKTCCTATGGATAGTAAAGCTCTAATTGTTTAAAATTATGTAAAGATATCTGAATAACCATGCTTGGTTGCTGGTAATCACCTATCGACAGCAGCGTGACGTTCACAACGATAATATGTCCTCTCATACCCAAAATCTGTTTGATGGAGAAATGAGCTCATTTGAATCTGCTAAGCAGAATTTGTAYCTGGAAGGTGGGAACTCTTCCCATTTCTCCCAATTCTCACTCTTTCTTTTAGGCCTTATCACCAATATGATGCTCCATCTTTCAGTTTCTGCATCCACAAGAGATACACATCTCTAATGAAAAATGCCATAGAGATGTTCAAAGGTTTAGCTTAAGCCACTGCAGTTTTCAGATTTCAATTTCATCCAGCATGCTGAAAATAGGAAGGAAAGAATTGAGCCTAACACCAGGACCCGCTGGGACCCGCGGGTGGGAAGTTATAGAGGAARCAAGTGCAGTTTGCCCCAGTCCACTCTCCCATAAATGGTTCACATTGTCACAACCATGGATTTTAGTGGAAATAATTAAGTGCTTGTCATGAGATAAAACTTCAGATCCACTGGTGCCCTGTCGTTGCTCTGCGTGGGTCGGAAGCCTGTGGGAGAGGAGGTTTGGGAGGTTACTGCAGCCCACGTGCAGCAAAGGCAGCTGGGCTGCACCTTTCCGGTGGCTTCGCTCAGGCAGGAGGAAGGCAGCGTCGAGGTTGGTCAACATCAGGTCACATGTTTTATTTCTCCTCGCTGTGACTGCATCAGGGCAAAACTAAAAAATATTCCAGAGCCTTTTCCTTTATTTTCTATAATTCACATCTGATTTGATCTCTTTGCCTATGTGTTTCATGAAAGAAATATAACTTTGGGAAAAACAAACGACCCTGGAAGAGGTTGTGCTTATTTTSTTGTCACTGCCTGGGCGCACGCTGACCATAGGGTCATGCCCAGCGACCACTACACTTATAAAACTCAGGCACTGCTGAGCTCTGCTGTAGTCCCATCAGAGAAGCAAACTTCTCAGACTGAGTGACTTWTCAACAGAAGGCCCCTTCGTTCTGTGGATGTGCAAGTGTTGTGCAATCACGAAAATCTCATTATAAACATCTGTGCAAATTTTTCAGGAAGATGCCATGATTGGTGAATATCTGGTARTTCATCACAGTGCCATCTGCTTGAAAAACAGAGTTGTCAGAACGGGTGGCTTAGTGGTAAAGTACAGTAGACTCCCTCAGGTCTTGCTATATGTCTATATATTAAGTACATAGCATTAACTTAAAGGTAATATGATGTTCAAAATGTGATGCCCAATATGAAGTTCAAGGATACAAGTCAAAATACTAAGGACATTTTGATTCCAACAGCATCCTTAAAACATTAATCATGTATAGCTATTAGGAAACATTATTTTATAAAAGAGTTAGAAGAATTCTTCATCAGYAACCTTCATTAGTTTATTAACAGCACATTCTGCTCATGATTATTCTGCTCTGTGCAGGTTCCTSATGGATTAACCCACCCAATAAACTTATCTGTTCTTCCTCTCACCTTTGTTTGCACCAAGGAGATCCTACAAGCCTGAAACAACACTGACTTTTCCCAGTCCCTATCATGTAGTAGCATTTTAACACTGAAAACAATCCGTAAGTGTATTTTCCCTTAGCAGGGGTTGCAGCAGGTTGAAACAGGAAAGGAAAACTTCAGTGCACTGATGGAGAACGTGGCACCACGGGCAGACCTTGCGGACCCCGACTGGGGAGCAGAGGCATTTGTAGCAGTTGCAGGAACGTTACGATTCTCTGCTCATTCTCTTGCTTTTGCCTGAAGGCAGGTTCARTACAAAATGCACAAAGACAGTCCGCAACCTGAAAGACTTCCTATTTAAGTTATCAGACCAAGGATACCGGGAAATTGAAAGATGTGCCCAAGATCTTAAGAAAGACTGACTTGCATTCAGACACCCAGAACTTTAAAACACCAGCCTTCTTGGTTTGTTTTAAATCCCCCAGTTTTATAGCTGCAATGTGGTAGGTTTTCTCTCAATGTATTACTAAAAACTGAAGATGTTTTTGATGGTAATCTTCAATAAAARCAGCATTTCCATCCATTTGCCCCAGTAAACAGAAGTCAGCCCTTGTGATTCGGAGGTTGCATTTTCTAAAAGTCATCACAGGCAATAAKCGAAGGAAGTTACTGCAGGATACTCCTGGGCTCCTGAGCTGGGAAGGGGAAGGGGAAGGGAGGATACCATGGGGAAGGAGAGCCACTTCAGAGCAGTCTGCCCAGGAGCTGCCASCACCTCTTGCTGGAGGCACCACCACAGCCGTGAATCTTTTGTGCACAATRATTAACCACAATAAAGGTTCTAGTGAGGATTTGGTCTGGAAATGGATTCAGAAGGCACAGATGGAATATCATGGCACAAACCCATGTGCCTTCATTTTTGCCAAAGCAACAACTCACTTGCATTGAAGAAAACCCGCAGGTAGCCAGGCAGGCACTGCTAAGTGGGTTTTACACGGTTTGCCTTTCATTGCCTATCCTGCAGGAACACAGCTTTAATAAAATGTCAGTCTATTTCCCAGTGCCGCTGGAGGAACAAAGTGCAATGRCTAAGACTTGCTCAGTGAAAACATTCAAGTGATTTTAATTTTCATGTTCATGCAAAAAAAATCCCATCACGAGCTGATGAAACCATCGAAGATTTTGAATGTCGCACAATAAAATGCAAGTGCCTGTGGTGTTGCCTTTCTGATTAAGAACACTTGTACTTATATCAAATATGAACTGTCCTCCCCAGTGAAAGGGCATTTACCAGTGTTTAGGATTTAACCATGTGAAAAGTGAAAAGCAATTTGCTAACTCTCCTATGCTGCCTTTTCTCTCCTCCTCCTTTTATTCCACCCCCTCCAAATTTTGGTCCACTATTCTTAGTGTTGTCAAAAAATGTGCAGCGATGTTCTGACATGCAGAGTATAAAAAACAGTTTTTCTAATAAAGGTTAACAGCAGCCGTAAAACAGCAAAATAAAATAACACTAAGAAAAACAATCAATAAAAATCTGTACAAGAATTAAGTGTAGGTGCATGAGATAGGAGAAGGGGCTGAATCAGAGTGYTTTAGAGAGAAACCTGGAAGCTATTTCAAGAGAAAATGGGCAGGGAGTAAAATTTATCAAATGTTGCTGAGATAATTATACCAGAACAGACAGGAAACAAGATGTTTGACCAAAGGGAATGTAAATGAACCGATCCAGATCTTTTCTGTGCTTCCCCAATCATCGTCCTTTTGGCTTAAGTGATCCCAGTGTGTCACAATGCAAAAGATTTTAAGCTAATGCTGAGACAGATGTTTCAGCAATGGGTGCCTGGACAGTAGGAATTTAGTTCGTGCTAAGCACCTGGTGCATGGGCAATGGGGATTCAGTCCATGGGATCAGTCTAGAGCTTCTCCAAACTGGGGGGAAAAAAAAAAATAAAGAACAAAAGAAAAAAAGAAATAAGAAACCCTGTAGTGTGTASCCCATCAGATCCTCAGAACTAGCTCTTTTGTTGCTCTCACCACGCTGCCCTACCTGCTATTGCAGCCACGACGGGTCCGTGGGTACCTCCCTATCCCAATGTGCACACCCAGACRTGTTCCAACTCATCTCTGCAAACAAACCCAAAGACCATCTGGTCAGCAAGCAGAAAATGGGACCGTGCACGGCCTTCAGAACTGAGCCAGGGTCAATATAAGCATTTATTTTGGATGATCAAATAAAGAGTCAATAGAATCAATACATATAAGCAGCTCCAAGCCCTGGTTATGTGGGCTTTGGTGTCCGTTCTGTGGACTGAGAGCTTTTAACCCCTGAGCAATGTGGGGTTAAGCATGGGAAGACAGCCCCTGCCTTAAGCAGTTGGAGGGATTTCCAAGCTTTCCTTCGGTATCTCTGGTGTTCTGGATGTGGGATTGCTATGGGATGAGGTGTCAAAGGGCTGTTCAACAGCAGTGTTACTGTCCATCTAGTATGCTACACTTGAGCCAAAACATGAGCCAGGAGCCCAAGTGTTTATGCATATTAAGCAGAGATTTTCCAGTTTAGCCGTTTCCGTTATATACGCAGATTCAACAGCAGAGGCTACAGAAGTGCTTCCTGTGCCTCAATGGATATTTAATCAATTAAGTGACTGAAAGACAGACACGTTCCCTCCTTCTTCTCACCTAAAGGTCTTGAGGGGGAAAAATACACTCTGCTAAAGCCAACAACCTCACTTGAATAATGGGTGTGAGTTTCTCCAAGAATAGTAGACCCCAAATATCTGCCGGCGATGGCAGYRACAYCACAGTGAATGCCCAACCCAGTGAYGATAACCAGCATTTGACACAGCAAACGTCCAAAGAGCAACTTTCATTTACTGATTTGTGGCACTTTAGAAACCAGTGTTCCCCCTGCCTCATTACTAAAGATCTTTACCAATTTATTGTAGGGAAATTTTATTGTGCATTTATACAGAGCAAACCTTTCTCAGCTATCTTTCAGATAGCTGTACTGGGTCTTCACTCTGTGACTGGAGCTTGTCATGATCAGGGCTTTTCATGTAATGGGATGTGCAAGGAGATCAGCTAAGAGCAGTCTTTCTAGTGAAAAAAAGCTTTCAATTTAAGAGAAGTGGCATCTGGTGGAAGCAGAAAGATGGAACACACACAAGGAAAACCACAAAGCAACATTTCTCAGCACGTACAGCATATACCCACATGAATGTAAGGTGACAGAAGGTGACCAAGTTGTGGGGAAGTGCTTATGGGAATCTCCTTCCCATGCACTGAAGAACAGAGAGGTGTTTGTCTGAGATACRGTCAGCCAGAAATGAAGTCTGGAGGTTTTGGCAGGAGCTGGCATCTCAACAGCAGTAAAAATAAGAGGTAAGCTGAGGGCAGGCAGTGAGGACAAGTTGTTCAGACTTGGAGTTCAAGCATCTGCCTGCTAGCTCCTGTTGTCCCCATGGTGCCTCAAAGTCGCATGAAATAAGCCTGATGTTGGCTCACGTTAACTCTTTACTGTGAATCTTTGGCATGGCATACAAGAGGATGTCAGTAAAAGTGGAGCTGTTAACACATGGATTTTTAGCACTCTGTACACTATGCCTGGCATGGCTGTAGTGCCGTTAGCAGGAGGGACTCTGGTGCCGTCACGGTGCAATATGCCAGTGCCTACCGCAGCTATTAGCATGTCTACCTTTGACAGGATGCCTTAAGAGTTTCTCCACGGGACAGCTGCTGTATTACATCATGTCAGTGCACAGGATAGAGCTATTAATGACTTTTAATGCGATACTCCGTATCCTGACAATGCATGCTATTAGGCGGTCCTTAATCACCGGATCACGGATATTGATATACCGACCTTAACAGCTCTAAAGATGTACRGTGCTAAAGTGTGCTACCCACGTCTGCAACAGTATATAGTAAAGCCATTAGGCAAAGACTCAAAATGTTATTTAGTTCAAAGGAAAATTATGAAATTTCAAACCTGAGCCTCCACAGATTCGGTGTGTGCTAAAAGTAATCTGAGTTTTCATTTTCCAGGTGTCCACCTATTCCTGGGTTAATGACTGAGTGTTACAACCAGCTTTTCAAAAATATAACAAAAAATATTGCTGCTCATTTTCCTGGCAGACTGCTTGCATCACTGTAATTTAGGAAGCAAACCATTTTACAATAATCACAGACATGTAAATGAGTGAAAAATGGTGTCTATTTTGTTGCTTTCCAAATTTAAGCTGACCTAAATAATTTAATACAAAATTTGTAGCAATGAGAACACAATTTGGTGGACACATATGGGAACACATTGAATTTGTACTACAGAATTGTTACTCCTCTGAGTAAARGATGATTCACYCTCTTAAATGTACTGTAAATGCTGATACAGCATTCACTTTGGTGGCATGAATGGCACTGTGAAAACAATACAGACACTCTCTATGTTCCCTCCATTTGACAGGGAAAAGGGGAGCTTTCTCTTACCCAAACGAGGAAACTGGGTACGTGCTTATTCTCTGAGTGGGTGTTTGATACTCAGTTGTCAAGATTGGCAGATGTCCCCACGCAGTATATTAAATTGTTGCTGGCAAATTTTTTTTGCTAATATGAAAATATGGAATAGTTTTAGCAAACAGTAGGGGAAGAAGAGTGGAGGGCTGATCCCTTCAGCRGTGGTGTGTGTCCGTGCTGCCCCAGACACTACACAGCAGTTATGGCAGAAGGAGACGATGGRGACATGTCGGCTCAACCCAGCTGATTTGAGGCTCTCCATCCAGTAATCAACACTGTCACCTACTTCGTGAGCAAAGCAAAAAGCAAYGTCTGAACTGATGGGTTATAATTAGTGGGTGATGAAAAGAAATATTAAGCGGGTAGACCTGACGTCACTGTGCTCACCAATATTTTTTAGCAAAATGAAGAATATTCTGGAGTCTCTCCACTGTGAAGCAGGATGTGTGGGAAGCTGGCACAAGGGCGTTTCATCTCARATGTGTTTGGTTTCTGTTCATAGTTATGGCTAGCTGTGGCAGAACTGAAYATGCTTCCAGCACCTGCTCCAGTGGGAAGCAGGGATGCGGGAACCGCATCACCTCCCTGTGCTTCCGTGGACTACAGGGAAAGGTTGTGAACAACAGGATTTGGTCTTTGACCATTTTGTCCTCTAATTCAGCACTCAAGGAAAAGAAAACAATTATTTCTCTTTCTTTTTTTTTTTTTTTTTTTTCTCTATTCTACCCTTTTCCAAAGCTCTTTGCACAGTTTCTCAAAAATATCTTCACTGGTCTTTGGAGTATTTTGTCCTATTTATGTAGCGACGTATATAAACTAATGCAGAGTAATAAGCATTTTCATAAATTTCAGCACACTTTACATTTCATATATATTCAATCACAATAAAATAAATGAAACTTAAGTGTGAGCTTAAGTGKAAGTTTAAATGTATTAACTTCCACGTGGACTAAAGTGTTTTTTTGGACCAAGATTGTAAGTCATACTTCAGCCACGAACAGGACTGAAGTACAAATATGAAGCAGTGAGAAACCTTAGCATTTACTTGTGGTGACAGCCCTATAGGAATCTTCACTGCATAAAAATAATGCTACTTTTTGGCTCAAAGTCCTTCAGTCTTTCAGTGCCTTGGTAAGCATCTCTCAAGACACCTTTTCCCACAGGTTCAAACCCACACAGGCTGAAATCAAAGGTTCTTTCTATCACATTAAGCAGGACTGAGGAGTCTGTGTTTTGGGCACAGCCCAAAGATGAAAAAGGCTTGCACAGTCTCAGAACCAGCCCCAGCRTTGGACTGGCACCACTTTTCTAGTTACAGCTAGTCGCTTTTGTCCCATTCTATTCGATCAGTAAATGAACTGAATATGTAGTTAGCAAGAATTTTGTYCAGTAACCACACCAGTGCCAGCTGCATTGCTAGTAATAACATAGCCCATTCTTCAGAATCAAGCAAAATAGAAAATGTAATTAATTTTATTTGAAAATTCTGTCTGAGAACATTTGGCACCCGCTTCATTTCACTGCCACATCAGAAGATACACTCTGACCAATGTCACATACCCTGAAGACACAGAAGACACAGAAGACAGAGAATAAATATTATTATTGGTGTTTGAATATTCAGTCTATGTAAATGTATTATCTACTTTTCTTGGCTTTGTCATAATAGAAAAAGCAAGCAAGACAAACTTGTATTTTTTTCTGCACACACTTTCCTTTTGTCTATTTTTTCAAATTTTGCATAGTGCATATTGCAAGCTTTTCTTTTTAGATATACACCTCTAGCTATTATCTTGGAACAAAAATTCAGACATATCCAGCACAAAACCACATGAAATGGCTCGTCACAACGGCGCCTCGAGGTTTCAGAATCATAGATGTTGGAAAGGAAGAGACCTATTAATTTATCTATTTGCATATGCCCTTGCAGTCTAGTTTTTTCTGTTTATTCTGGAAACCTCAGGTAAAATGGTATCTTACAAATGAATTAAAGAAAAACAGCTTCAGTTCTGTACAGGCAATGAGTTGGTTTCTGGGGAAGGGAAAGTCCTGTGGTTTCTTGTGCAGCTACCTGATCTGATGCATTAGAATAACCATAAACCACCAGGTTGTGCTGTTGCCCTTAAGCAATATGCATCACCACAGAGCTATGCTACTGTGTTCGTCTGGTGGCTGTTACTCGTCTGGGAAGACCCTAAAATCCTAGAAAACCAGAAAGAAAACAAGCCCCTCAGACTCATTTTCCTCGTGATTGTGCAGCTCAGTATTTTTCACAGGGCCTTGGCTCGCTTTGTAAACCACTGGCAGTGTTTTCCGGCGATGAAATTCAGGTACAAAAATAAATAATCCATCTGCACAGGCTTAGGATGCACACACTGCAAARCTGATCTGAGAATTGATGTTACATTCAGTGCAATTTCCAACAAACCATCCACTAACGTTCATCACTGCAGCTTACTTTCACTACTGCATTTCCCCCCCCTCACCCCCCCCAATGGACTGTTTAAGTTTTCCAAAACGATATACTATTTCAAAAATCAGGAGTGTACCGTGGAGAGAGCTCAGAGGACGCCTTGAATAAGTAGAGATTGGTGAAGATGCTGGACACYATGTCCATTTGCAGTTGGAACCTCAATGCTGCTTGCACTGGACTAACCCTTTGAATCTCTCCTTTGAATCTTATGAATGTCTCTGGCATGCTGGACTAACCCATAATTTTTTCAGAATATTTTTCAGATTACCCTTTTTGACAGTTTATACCTGAGCTTTTTCTTTTCTTGCTAATTTCTAAATAGATTTAATTCTTTCAGGTTGCCCATTACACAGCTTCTAAGTAAATCACCACTAAACTGAGCAGATTTTTTTTTTTCTACAGGACTGATCACCTCAGGCAGTGGCGTGACTCAAAATTGCTTTTCCACTACGTATGACTAAAGAAATATGTTAACTGCAGAGAAGTAATAACATCTTCCATTAAATAACAGAAATTTTACATAAGAAGAATGTGCAAGAATAGCCACGCCGAGCCTGACCGAAGGTAAATCAACAAATGCCAGGGAAGTTTGCAAAAGTAAAGTAGAAGACCGGGCTAAAGATGTAATGATACATGTAAAACTTCCCAGCCAGCAAAAAAATTAGTCTCAATAAGAGGTGATGTTTTTGTATCTTATTGCCACCCAGAGGCTTTTCTTCCTTGAATTTGTCCAAGCACTTTTTGCGAACCTGTAAACATTTGGCATCCGGAACATCTGGAGACAAGATCCATTGCATAAGTACATGAGCCATGAAAAACTGTTCCTTTCAGTTTGCTTTTGAACCCACCACCTGCTAGTTGTATGCGAGGTAGTATAAAGAAAACTGGGCTAAGATTCAAGGCTGGATCCTGATACTTTCCTTCATAAATCTAGATAATTAGATAAGATCAGGTTTAGGGGTTTGTGACACAAGAGACAAGACCATCCCACAACACAAAACCAAAACCAGGACCCCAAATCTTTAAACCTAGACAAAATAACTCAGAGTCACATTTGGAGATGATTTAGTTTAATTTTAACTTCCATGTCACTAAGCTTTCGACTGTGTATTCTCTTCTAAACATTCCCAAACTTTTTAGGATAATTCCCCAGCTGCCCTTCAACATTTTGCTTGGTGCTGGACTAGCTTTTCCATGCTGTGTGCTTTCCTCCTCCATTGATGCAACACATACTGTCTTCTACCTGCCCTCAAAGTACTCTAAGAAAAACAGCTTTTAGCTCTGCTTAAAAAGAAGAGGGGAAAAGGCTCCTCTTCTTTCATGCACTTCAGTGGGAATACRCCAGATCAGGAATTGCTCTAACACAAGAAACACAGCTCTGGTTATTCAGCTCCCAGTGGGGAGCTGGTACCGTCCTGGCTTGTGGATCACACTTTAGTTGCAGGTGACATGCTGCACAGTTACTTTCTTTCCCAAAATAGTCTCGCAAAGAATACAACCAGATTTTTAGCTACTGAAAATCACAGTAGCACTCTTACAGCCTGCTTCTGTACATCTATTTAGCTGAGATGTGGATCTGAGCCTTCAGAAATAAGGTAATTATATATTGGACTTTTTCAGATTTCCTACTATCTAARTTATTGAGAAGCAACTACTACTACGTCAAATCCAGTGTTTCAGATGGGGTGATAAATGTGAATATAAAACTCCAGAATATTCAGAAATCATGAAATAGGGAAAAATCCCCCCGGTTTGGAAAGGTTAAAAAGCTTGCCCYACAGATCTGTTCAATGCCAGCAAAAAAAGTTAACAGAGAATAAAAGCAAACTTAAGGACATCATTTAGTTGTAGTTTTAGAAGGCTTATGACACAATCCATCACCAAAGCCTATTATGGAAATTTGAAAACTACAGGGTAAAAGGTAAATTTCTGCCGTGGATTAAAAACTATTCATGAGATAGAGAAAACAAAGGAGAAGAAAAAAGACCTAATTCTTGACATACAGAGAGGTTAATATGGAGTGCCCCAGGACTTGCTGCTGGGACTGATTTTTGTCACTTTAAATCCCCGAGATAATGCAAAAAGTACTAGCTTACTCAGCAAATATTCTGCACTTCTCTAATGCAATAAATACTTGTGCTTGCTTGCTTTAGATCCGGCTCCCAAGCCTGTACGCCGTAACTTGTAATAGCACCCACAAGACTATCAAGGCACGCAAAGAGGGAGCTTAATCTCGATGTGGTTACACTTCAGTAGAAATGTCCCAAGGGGAGAATCTGTGTTACTTGTGATTGCTCATAAATSAGAACAAAGACAATTTTTCTTTTAAACCATTCAGTGAGTCTGAAGCTCTGCAAGGCAGATAAAACATATTTTTCCCTTGTATATTAAAAAAATGTGGGAACCGTGCTGCTGCTGTGGAAAACATTGCTATTGTGTTTGAATGAATGGCATTCAGCATCAAAAAGATTCTTTAAATCCCAAGTAAACACTGTCTTAAAGGTTTAAGCCATACCATGGATGTATGCAGATGTTCAGCATGGAAGTCAATGGTATACAACTCATTTTCCAGTAAATGTAGCCAACTGGATAAAAGGATAGATGAAGTTTCATGCAGATGAAGATTCATGAATCTACCAATACAGACACTAATAGATTCAGAGGTGGTTGTTTAACTCTCCAAAAAAAAAAAAAAAAAAATCTAAACAACAACTCAGTAAAAATGTCTGCTTATTCTTCAAAAGCAGCCAAAAATGGTTAAYGTGTTGCAGGCAACTGCTAGCAAAAAGATAAAGTCCAATTAAAAATTTTGCTGTTATTTCACACCCTCTTGATTTTTATTCCGTTTCAATCACATCACAGAAAACATGGAAAACATTGAGAAGAAGCACAACAGAAATGTCTTCTAGGCACCAAGAGCTTTGAAAAGTGTAAAAGCAGTTTTACGCACGGTTCTGCTCCTTTTTTGACCAGCAAAACCAGCAAAAATCTTTCAGCTGTGTGGCATCTCAAAAGCTGAGAAGCTGCCATGGTCACACTGATTAGCGAAATGACTCAATTATCCTGTGTACGTATATCAAGATAAAAATACTAAGTACAATGAATACTGATGATTCAGAACATAAATTGATTAACGGTCGGTTCAGCCAAAAAGTTGTCTTCATGGTGTATTTCATACTTAGGCATCATGGCAAGAAGAATTGGCAGAAAACAAAGTTGAACATTTAATTTCCATTGTCAGTTGATGAAGCAATGATCTCAGAAAATCAGTTGCCTTATGCCAACACGTATTGATATATGTGACTATGTAATATTTTCATTTGCATTATAAATAATGCTGCCTAGTGYAGGCCACCTAAAATATCTAATTTTTCTAAAAAAGTGATTGGAAGCCTTCCCAGCTTACACAGTACATTTGCCATGTTGAGAATAATGTAAAACTGAAATCAATAATTGTGTTTTATTTCAGGTTGTGTGTAGCACATGCAAAGCATTCGCCTTCTATTCACAATGCAAGATTTGCAGTTGTGAAGTCTTGATGATCCCTGTAGAGGAACTGATGGAAATCAACAGTTGATATCCACCTACAAGGGAATTCAGGAAGTATCCCTGRTCTTTATTGGTATTGGTAAGGATATCTACAAAATTTAAAAAATTATGTTCACAATATTTTTTAAATATGTATTTTTCAGTATCTCCTTTTCCTTTCTYTTGTTCTCAAATACATGGATTAAGGTATGGCTGAGGATACTGGCTTGKTTTTGTTAGAAATGTAGCATCTCAATTTCCTTAGATTCCTCAGTGTTACTTAGTTGATAAGAACAYAGTTTAATTAAGCTGGAAGGCCTACTAACTGTAATAACCCCCAAAGTATCTGTTTGCTGGAGCAGGCTGATAGCTCTGCCCACTTTTTTTCCTTCTGAACATGTTGTTTAATAAAAATCAATTTTTTTCATGGCAAAATTCTTTAAGACTTTCTGCTCATCATGTCCAGACCTCTACTGTTATAAGAAATCATTATATRTTATTTCACTCATTGCTTGATTAASAATAAYCTTGYAGTTTCTTGCCCACTTTACTCCTAATGGAAGAGCATTTAACAATCTCAATCACTTGTGATTAGAAATCTTACTSCCATTTCCAGAATAAATGTATACAAAACTATTTTTRTTATGAGTGTTGCAATTTTGTATTACGTTTTCCCCTCCTGGATATTTCTTTGTGGTTAAATTTATAAGAAGGAAACATCTGCCTCAGCTGCATCATTTTTCTAAGCTAAGCCAGCCTGCTTCAATCTATCAGGCTTTTTGGGGATAGGAAAAAATTTACTTTCCCCGTATCATCCAAGTAAACCGTGTCCGCCCTGTCCCTATTTGAAAGCATCAATCTTGACACAGAAGGATCAGAAATATATGCATCATTACTGGAAAGTACATCAATATCTTACACTTCATGTCTTATTTCTATACAGTTATTCCAATGAAACTACCCTAGATTAACCGGAGCTGTCAAATTCTACTGTTTGTCCCTGAGTGCATGACTTGCTTTGATTTGACATTACAAACCCAGATAAGCTTTCATGGTAGTTTGAGATGAACACAAACGCAGGAATACCAGAAAGTCCWCTGAGATGTAAATTCTGCTTTCTGATTACTCCACCACGTTTCCTTGGCTACTCCAAACCGGTACAGGGCTCGCTATCTCRGGTCTAGAAGTCATCAACAACAGCAGTAAGCTGTATGCTGGTAACTGTGTTCTTATAGTSTTATTTGAAAAAGAAACTGAATCCACAATGTTTTCAGCGTTGCAGAATGATGTACTTATCTGAAAATAGAATCTGTACTTTTTCTTCCCCAGCCTATCACCATTCTAAAACTTCATCGTGTTTCTTTGAAGTCAGGCTGGTAGAGAGCAGTCCATCAAAAGYGATAGAGCTTTTCAAATACTTTTTGAAAAGTAATTATTCTACACAGAAATGAAGGGCCACTGGACTGTCCAGAGTCAWGCCTTCTGCGTTCCTCGCTTGGTTTACAGGAACCCCAGTGCCTGCTCTTCCCTCTGGGCTTATCGACCCAGCCCTATTTGGGGTGAGAGAAATGAGGGAAGACCATTTCTTGAATCAGGGAAACTCTGGGAACATGGGTAAAGAAGCAAAGGCAAAAAAAGCAGGGCAGGTGGTGCAAAGTCGGGCTGGGATGACCTGGAGTGAGCCAGGAGTATCAAGATCTAATTTGTCCATTATTTGTAAGTGAGGTGGTAATTCAGCTCTGTCACTAAGTGGTCTACTAACACCACCTCTTTGCATGGCACTGAGACAGGAGGAATTGAGTACCCAGACTCTTTTTTTTCTGATTTCCTTCTCACTGCAGCTTTGCACCAATATTCCCCTCTGCTAGGTACGAAGTAAACTGCTTTCCTCAAGGCGGGAGGCAACCGTGTTCCCTGTCCCCAGGAATGCACCCATGGGCACAAATACACACACAYCTCTCAGTGGAAACTTCTTCAGATAATTTTTCTCTTCAGAAAGCTGCTTTGTGTAATTCCATATTGACTGAAAGGATTTTCAGGGGAAAATACATCCAAATTCAAATCAGTCACTTTAAAAACATGGAAGGAAAATTGCTGTGTAACAGTCATACTTCTGCCAGAGAAAAACAGGCGTAGAAAGGGAAGAAAAGCCTTTCCAAAGGTTTTAAAACTGGGAAAGCCTGGGAAGCTTRTTTTTCAGAATTCTTAGAAACGCAGTTATTTACTGCTATTGCTCACTAAAACAAGTCTGATAGTTACGGTAGAAGTGCAGAGATATTTATGCAAAGATTGAAAAGACGAGGAGTCCGGGGAGCCTGGGGCAGTCTGACAGACCAGTCTGACTTCTCCAGCATCCAAAGACCTGGACACAAATGCTGACTGTCCAGAAGCAAATGTATAAAATGAGATTAATCCCCAGAGGAAGAATACAAAGATTTAACTAAGCACTGCTGCAGGATCACACGTGTTAATCAGCTTAGTTACCCACAGCGTTGACCTCACCACTATATCAGCTAATGATTAACTTCACCTGGGCCACAGCCCATCTCCTGTTGCTGCAGGTGGCCTTGGGGTCAGTTGGGAGAGAAAAAGGGAGGGGAGAAGGGAAGAAGCTGAGCACAGCTCGTGTGTCACGAGGAAGCCGAAAAAGAAGGAATAGCCACTCCGCAGTGCTCGGCTTCAAGCAGCGAGTTGTCAGGCACGTTACATTAATAACTGTAATTTGTAACTGCAAAAGCCCTGGGATATCGGCGGTGCCTTGATGAGCTGTGACCAAGGATTAGCTGCAAACAGCCTCCTCGCGCGGGAGGAGCCTCCCCAGCCCAGAAAGCACACAGCCCCCCCAGCAGAGGCGAACAGCGCTTTGGAAAGGCACCATCAAGGGACGGTAAACTTCGGTGTCTGAGTTTTGCTAATCTCGTAGCACGACTGCAGCACAAAGGAAAATACTTTTGAAGTATCAACCTTATTGCCAACAGTTATGTGCCGGTGGAGTAGCAGGAAATCAGCTGAGAAGTGTTTGCTCTATTTCTTCTGTTTRTAACGTGCTTTGCACAAAAGACATCTGACAGCATTATCAGCTAGAGAGAAATAGCTGCAAACTGTGGGGTAATTTTAAGTGCATTTATTATGGCTGGATTTTTGATGATTGGAAAATTCCCAGTGGGATCTAGGAGATGCAAGCAACTGACATTTAAAACATTTTAATTCCACCTTGATGTCCCGCTAATACTTTAAAGAGAAAAGAGTACATGCAGTTTCATTCCACACTGATGCATGATTTTATCTCATTCAGTTTACTCAACCTAATGCTAATTCTCACGCCAATATTACTGTGCAATTTTAAGCCTGACATTTATTTCTTTGACCATGATAGATTTAGATGATGTTTTTTCCTCCTCTGCAGCACTGYTAATTCCTACACCAGTCCCTTTGCACAGGGGTGATCCCACGTAAGCTGGGTACAAACCATCTCCTTGTGTTTGCCTTTCCGTGTGTCTGTACATACTGCAGAGTCACTCAGTGYCCCCCCAGTGTGACACAGAGGTGTCTATATGCCCTCTTTGTGGTTGTCCAAGATGAGATTATTTAGTAGTAAAGTATAATAGTAAAATAGTGCAAAGGATTTAACTGCCTATTCATTCTCCTAGAGCATGTTTTGCATTTTCAATAATAAAGAGTAGAGAAAGGACCAACAACGTGCCGTTTTTAGCCATCAGCAATTAGTTAATGCTCTTKTGGGGTTTCATAGAATAGAATAGAATCATTAAGGTTGGAAAAGACCTTTAAGATCATCGAGTCCACCCATCAACCCAGTACCCATGCCCACTAAACCATGTCCCGAAGCRCCWCATCCACACGTTTTTTGAACACCTCCAGGGATGGTGACTCCACCACTTCCCTGGGCAGCCTGTTCCAATGCCTGACTACCCTTTCAGTGAAAAAATTTTTCCTAATATCCAATCTAAACCTCCCCTGGCGCAACTTGAGGCCATTTCCTCTCGTCCTATCACTTGTTACTTGGGAGAAGAGACCAACACCCRCCTCTCTACAGCCTCCTTTCAGGTAGTTGTAGAGAGCGATAAGGTCTCCCCTCAGCCTCCTCTTCTCCAGGCTRAACAMCCCCAGCTCCCTCAGCCGCTCCTCATCAGACCTGTKCTCYAGACCCTTCACCAGCCTCGTCGCCCTTCTCTGGACACGCTCCAGCACCTCAATGTCCTTCTTGTAGTGAGGGGCCCAAAACTGAACACAGTATTCGAGGTGCGGCCTCACCAGTGCCGAGTACAGGGGCACGATCMCCTCCCTRCTCCTGCTGGCCACACTATTCCTGACACAGGCCAGGATGCCGTTGGCCTTCTTGGCCACCTGGGCACACTGCCGGCTCATGKTCAGCCGGGTTCCCACAGAGGAGGACCCCCAGTTCCCCGCTTAACATCTTTCATCCGCCCTCTGTGCGCAGCCCAAAGCATAGGGCACGGCGGRTCTAGCAGCCTCCTCCAGGATTTGGCTGCCATTCGGTTCATTTCCCCAGAACCGCGCTTTGGGATTCGCGCGGCTGGCGGCAGGTTTGGACACCCTGCGGCTGTTCTGGTCCCCTGCCAGCGGCGATGGCTGCGCGACCGGCCGGCGCAGAGGGCTCTGTCCGGAGTTCGGGRCTAAAGGACACCAAAGCACCCGCAGCCCCCCCGCCGCCGAGCTGATGGGTCCGGCTGCTGCTGCTCTCATCATTTGTCCGCTAAAATGTCAGACCCATGACGTCAGCAGCAAATTAACATGGAAATGGCAGGGGGAAACAGCAGGTATTTGTTTATTTACTCTAACTTCCCTGTCTGATCAAACCAACACTTCCACCTCTCCTGCTTTTAACACTCTCTTATCTGAAAAGGAAGCAGAAAAGACCGACCTCAAAAGCTGAATTTCCCACCTTGCTGCTTCTTTCTTTGAATAAAAGAGCTTTCTCAGGCCAGGAACCGACTACCAAGTAGCCAAACTACTTATATCCGCAATTGCTGTTTACCTACTGTCAGATAAGCATGAGGTTAAGGAGCCAGGAACGTCACAACTCAAAAGATATGCTATTTTTGGATGTAAATAATGTACTTAAGTAATGACACTTTGGCAAACAACTGAAGGAAGCGCACACATTTCTGCTCAGCTTTGTTTACACAGTTGTTCATTTCCCACTTYGCTGAGACCTTTGCCTATCATAGCATATTTTTATAGTTGCTGGTAGGACTGGAGTTTTTTGTTTGCTTTGGAATTCTTTCCAAGATCCAAAACAAGTACATGTAGATTTAATGTTTTTCTTTAACTTTTTGCAGTTTTAATTCACAGGGTCGATTTGTCATTTGAGTGGAATGTGCTAGATTCCACATTGCTTTTATTAAAGAAGCATTAAAATCTAGTGTAACGTTGGGGTAGCCATCCAACTCATTTATTCAGTTTTCATATCTGGTATTACTTGGCTGTATGAGTGTGGGATGTCAATTCAGTGCTTGGGACTGAGAAAGGGCTCTGCATTCTGCTCAGCTAGCTGTTGTGGCATTGAACTACTTTCTTTTCCACTTCCAGCTTTCTGATGAAAAGGAAGAGAGTTGTGTTTGGTTTTTTGTTTTTTTGGTTTTTTGTTTTTGTTTTTTTTTTTTAAAAAAAACAACCTAGTCTTTTCTGTGAGTTTTCTAATTGAATAAAAAACCCCAAATTTCACTCCAGAAATAAAATGTCTGAATAATAATTCAAGTGGAAGAGACTCCACTGTTCGGTTCTCAGCAAATCTGTAACATCATCACTCTCACATTGTCACTCGACTGTATCCTTAGTCCTGTATATATTTGCCATCTGCATTATAAACTCTTAAGCCTGAGCCATTTATGTCCTGAGTTTTGGCCACCTAAAACAACACAAGGAAGTTAAGCTGGAGATAACATTTGACCTACTCCATGCTTATTCCCAGGTTAAAGAGCAGGTTGTTATTACGCTCTTGAATCCATTAAGTGAAACATTAAACATCTTAAAAGGTTCAGATGTGACCATGTCCTAAGCTGCAGAGAGAGACCTGGGCCACTTTTCATGCAGTGATAAACTACAAATGGGTGTTTGAGGCAGAAGTAGACGCAGCCACACCAGAACCATGTTTAGCTAATTAGGCTAGCCCTAATGATTAACTAGTAACACCAGAACTTGTGTGSTAACAGGTGGTGTGGGTGACACAGATTACAAGCCTTTTGAAGGTGAAAGGCTGCTGGGACCTAGGTGGGTCTTCCAGGTGCTGCTGGCTGGTTTTGCAGTTTTAGATCTGTGTTGCCCGGTCTTCGTTAATACCTGTTGTTCTGGGACCCCTCCTGCAGCCTAGTTAAAGCAGACAGGTCTTTGCCCCCATTGCAAGCTCGTGCCTTGCTGTAGCAAGCAGAAATGCATCCTAAACACAGTGTTTCTTTGCTCAGATTCTGGCCGGGTGCACCTATGCCATTTTCTGCTCAAGAATGATCCTGTTCAGTACCAGCACATCCAATCAGGATGTTTTATTTAAAGGTATGTGTATTGAAGATGTAAAAGTAAAGATGCATTTTTATCTTTCRGTGATATTGTGCTGAAAAGAGCTCAGGGACACCAAAGGAGTCTCCCGTGAGCAGAGTCCTGGGTGAAGCTGATGAGTGCAGCAGGCAGGTGATTGCCGAGCAGAGAGATGAGCGTACTCTCAGAGGAAAGCTGGCCCAGGGAAATGGTTTTTAGGGTGACAAACTCATTAGGAAACTGGATTGAAGTTTCTGTTTATTTCTMCAATTTAAAAAAAAAATGGCTTGGTTTATGTAATTTGTAAATAAATATTATTGCACCTAAGAAATACTTCACTTATGCCGACAGYGTATTATTTTATAGAAGCGGACTGCTGGTGTTACTTAGTCCGATTATTGCTCTGTGAAAAATGTTCACTGAGACCATGATATTTCACCTATGGATATTGGACTTATTTTATATACATTAAGATAGCTCTGGCTTTCAGTATTATAATTTGGAAATATAACCTACACACACTTCACAAGATTTTTCTGGCACTCTTGATCCTTGACATGTTTAYATAATAATTATTAACTAGCTTAATTCTGAGAACTGTGTTCACATTTTGTTTTTACACAAGATATTTTGGCATGATAAAACAATGCCTATTATAAGTCAAGGTTGTTTTTGCTCAACCAAAACAGCCACATTAATTCTAAATTCAGTGTAAACAAGAAACAGAATAAATGTTTTCCATGTAGAAGAACAAACCTGGCAAGGAATAAAACATATTTATGCTTTTAAGTGCATAATACCAGTGTGCAGAAATACAGAATTTCAGTTTTGAAGAATGACAGAACATTTTACTGTCTATGGTTTAWGTATTTTTTCCCTTTCATTTTGAGTTAATTTTTCATCTAAACCAGCCTTAGTCCTTAATCTGCTTAATTTCAGGTATTTCTAATTTGTGCATATAACCAAGCCTGAATTTTGTTTGAGTCTGAATTAGGACTGATTCTSAATGTCTTTTCAGACAAGTGCAAATCAGAGCAGTCACTGACTGAATTTACCTGATGATAAGCTACAAGCACAGAAATCCACCACTAACTTAATCTGACTCACATAATATCAAGACTCCATTGATGTCAATGATACTATCATAGCTTGTGTAAGGATCAGAAGATTTATTAGTTTTAATAACTTCCTATTAGATGATTTTTCACATCAGTGCTTCCTTGACCTCAAGTCAAGAAAGTCATCTCCTAAACTATACCTTGATAAACCAAACACATTCAGTTTTGTAACTTTCTCTCTAGAAAATAGGTTTTCCAGACATCCTACCATCCTTTTTCTGAACATTTCCAATTTTCATTATCAGTTTAGAAATTAGGCTGCAGAATTAAACAGATCGTTCCAATAATTGTCTCACCAATGCTGCATGGACATATGCCACCGCTTCCCTGCTTTTCCTTCTTCCTGTCCTGCTTATGCCTTCAGGTGTTGTGYCCTTGCTCCTTCTTGCAGCATTGTACTAATACTGTATATTCAGCTTGTTATCTATGATCCTTGTTTCTGCAGTGCAGGATATGTCGATTTTCTAAGCATAGATGTATGATATTGCAGATGTACAAAACATCTTTGTCTATATTAAAATACATGTGATTTACACTTAGACACGGCAAGCCTTCCCCAGTATTTCTTTAACCCATGATTCATTTTACGTTATTATCAAACCAAGACAGACCGTTGTCAGAAATGGCCAGAAACTATTTTTCAATATGTTTTACCATAGACTGTAGTAGTGTGTAAAGTCTAAAAATAGTGGTTTAATGTYGCCTAAGTCAACTTCTGATCATTAAAAATGGTACTGGTGTGAGTGAAGTCCTATACTTTAACACATACTGAAATATGACGTGGTATAGATCCTCCGGTAGTGTAAACAGTCATGCTGAAATGGAAATGAATCAACTTGTGATCATTTATACCAACTAAGAATTGGTATTTACTAAGTTTACAAATATTTGTCTGTATTTTAAATTGCCTCTTTCACACTGGAAGAAAAAACTTCCTTATTTGTCATCTAACATTTGTCTTTGCTTCCAACATTTGGTAGAGAGCTGGGAACCAAAATACAGAGGGTGGAAAATGGCAGAAATTGCTGAATGGAAATAGCTACCTCCCCTATCATGAACTTTGTTATTGAATAAAAGTCAGCTTTTTACATTTTCTCTTTGCTTAATATTTTTGAGTTGAACTCTCTGCTATGTGGATGAGTGGGCACATGCAAATAAACAAATTTACTAATTGTCTTTAGTGTTATCAATAATTTTAGAAACTAAAGACCTAAGAAAATAATGTGGCCAGAGATSAAAAACCTCTGAAAAGAAGTCTTGTATCACCTATAGACAGTCTTTCTAGCAGAAGACAGAACAACCTGAGACAAATCATGGTAAAAAATTTCCTCTGCTAACAAATCTTTGGGTTACTGCTGCAAATATCCCCATCTCCTATCACAGTAAAGCCTTGTTTGCCTCTAAGTGGAGCAAACCAGTTTAAAGATACTGACATGAATATTAGATTTGAGAAAAGACTATAATCTTAATCAGAGAGGGGTGAGTGTAGAGAGAAGATTACATGATCAAAAGATATGAATACTGTTTATTCGTTATTAAGAACAATGTATCTTACGCTATTTATTTCTGCATCTCTTGATGTAGGCTTTAAAACATATGGAACTTGCACAGGAAGAGGCTGGAGGAAGATACTAGTCTTTTTAAGACAGGTATATTTCATAGTGTCGTGGGGAATAGAAAAGATTACTCTGCATTTTAATTGCTGGCATTCAAGCTGATTTTTAAAAATCCCAAACCATATGACTTCCATCTCTTTTATTATCCAACAGGTTAATATGCTGCATTTCCTGATATTTRCATCAAATGTCTTTCATCCCTTACAATATGTTCTCCTCACCTGTTAAAATTGTATTTCCATATAACGAAGTGAATARTTATTATCCTTTCTATAGGCTTATGTCCTCAGACATTTGAAAACTGTTATTGTGTTCCTGTTTATTCCTTATTTGGCCAAATTATAACCACTTAATTCTCTTCATTTTTCTTCCCACTTCAGTTCTCACAAAAAAAMCCTTAATTTTTTATTCTGTCTCTTCTCTGATTTCCTTCCAATTTAACATCTTTCTGGGAAAACATTTCTCATAGTTTTATGCAATGGCCACGACAAGGTTGCAGAAAATCCTTGCTTTGTGACTGCCGTTCATGTCCAAAATCCTTTGAAGTCCATGGCTGAACTTCCATTGGACGCAAAGGGCACTGGATCCTAAGCTTGTTTTTTATTTTTTATGATTCTTGTAACATCCTCCAACTCTCTTATCCATTACTACTGTTCCATTTCCTACATTGCTTATTCTAATGGTTCATCTTCTGATTGGCTATGTGTTTTATGTTGGGTTTTTGTTTGCAGTCAAATATTTTTACTCCATTGATGAATCTTTTTTGGCCATGTTTCATCCATGTTTCTTATCAGTCCCTTTTTATTTCACTGTCTTTATTGGCATTTCAAATCTTCTAGAATGAGCATAATCTGTGCATTTCATTAAGATCTTATTTATATCTTTTTTTCTAAGTCATTAATGAAGATGTAAAGTAAACCCAGACTAACAATCACCATGTGTTACCCCACTGGACATTTCCAACCATCTTGTTACACAGCTGTTTATCATAATTTTTTTCATTTGTCTTTCAGCCAATATTCAATCCACACACAATTGTCTCCAGCCAAGCTGACTTGAATTAATTTTTCAATTAAGATTTCATGAGACAGTCAGTGTCAAATGCTTCACTAAAATCCAGATATCTGCCTGATTTTTTTTTTTCTTTTTCTTCTCATCTCTCTGTTTACAGCTCATTCTCTCAAGTGCTTCACACAAGAACATCAACAGCTGTTCCATGTGTAGAGCACTTTAAAAGTGTGCTTGCCAACAGGTAGACTTGAATTGCCTATTTGTCTAAGRACCATTTGGCTCAGGGTTTGCAGACCGTGGAAGAGACATCTCTCTCCTTGGCTCTTCGCAGGGTGACTCTGGCGTAAGCTGACGGAGTTACAGGGTTGTTCTAATTAAATCCACTCTCAGACTCGTAAGTCCCTCCATTATTTTAGTTTACACAGCTTGAAAATATCTTCTGTCCATTCCTCATCATCACACAAAAAGCAGCAGATGAATTTGTAGTTGCATTCACTGATCTTTATGCCAATAAGGGAAATTTCTTTCCACCTACAGCCATCATCTGGTGTCTGTGGTGTGCCCAAGCCRGCAAATGCAGGCTTCTTAAACTGGGGTGCTGTTCCCCAAAGGGTCTAAGGATTTGAATTTTGCCAATCTCATTCCTGTACATTAATCCTCTGGTATTTCTATTGCTTTCAGAGGGACTAATCATGCAGTGAAGAGCTGCTTATTGTTAATTTAAAAAGTCTGGCCTGGACATTTTAGACCTACTCTGTGTTTCTCTCATTGAGGGGAGGTGAGGAAAAGATGATAGCCCAACGTATTTACATATTATTTAACWTTTAGTTAATTGCTTTCATTCACTGAAAACAGTCATGAAAGTGATTGTTCTTGGCTGTATGAACTCAGTGTATCCTGGACCCTCGCTCATTACAAAGGAAGTTTTATGTGGTGAAAGGGACGGTGGCTTTCTATGAACCAGAACGTATCATTATTGTCTGAGCCAACAGTAAATCTCCAGCCACTAGGATGGATTTCAAATGAATTCATGGTGACTAATTATAAGGTGTTTATTCCTTGATTCTAGAAGAATATTACCAGAACAACATTTTATAATCTATTCAAACTTCTGCCAATGTAAGGGAACCAACAAGCAAGTTTTTGAAGTATTAAAATGCCTTCTCCTTCCATGAGAAAAATACAGAAGGACCATCAATGCCCACTTTTGTGGTAGTCAGAGACTTAGATCAATTGCTGAAGGRTTATGTGTTTCTTTTAAAAAATCACATCTGAATCTATGAAAGATTTAAAGAGGCTTTTGAATAATGAAGAAAACCATTGAAATTAAAGAAACCCAATGGCTTTTATTTTATTGCAAACATATTTTAAGACTTGACAACTGTTGCAATGTTCCCCTAATTTTTGCTATAAAAGGGAAGTAAAACAACAGTTTATTGTAGCAATACTTCATACGGCCCTACTTCAGTAAATTGTCTTTAAGCTCTAGGGTAAGGATGGAACATTCATGTTTTTAAATTGGATACAAAAGTAGTTTCTATGCTGCGGCTGCTGTAGCATAAATTGCTACACAGAGACTACCAGATATATCTAAACGTATTGATGATTAACAAGTTGTGAACATTTTTTTGCCTTGCTTTACCTGCAATGCTTATAGTTTGTGCTGTTTTTAAATGCTTTCTAATGTCTGGAAGGTATAATGCAGACCTTGAAAATCTTTYCTGCTTGTAGGAGGTTGCATAATTCTCCTTGAAACAGACTCAAAACTATCTGAGCCATCCTAAAGTTTTAAAATGTTTTAGCATAACTAATTTATAATATAAATTGGCTGACCAGTGTGAACCTGGATCTTACACTGCAATTTTTTTTTGAGGACATAATGTTCTACCCACAATAACGGAGAGAAAATAGTACTTATTAAAGTTTCATCTGAGAGCAGCAGCGGGTCATGCACCGTGTCACGGAGGTGATGTACTCTCCAGACCCCACAGAGGAGGGACTGAAGGGTGGCCTTGCCTCACAGGGTCTTGGACAGGCGATAAGAGGTTGATATATTTGACGTGCCGGGGGGGGGTGTGATGGCCCCGCAGCCACCCGGCGGGAGCAGTGTCAGCGTCTGGAAAAAAGGTCCTGGGACTGCTCGGAAAGGAGCAGAACGTTTTGCAGGTGGTAGAAGGCTGCTCGTATCTGTTCAATATTCCAGATGGCATCTGTAATAATTACATTTAGTGAGATGGCTAGGAAGGGAACTGTGCCATTAAGAAGCCCTTGCGAAAGCCATTTGAACTGACTGCTGTATTTCGCAGACAAGTACATAATGCGATACTGAGCAATTAGACATTGAATTAGCAATTAGATATTGAATCGAGTAGATCTCTGATGTAGATACCAACTGTCTCTGGAAACTCCTTCCTTGCTTGTACCTTCATTACACTTCCTTTGTTGTTCATTACAGAATACTTTTACATTCTCTGTAGGAAGGAAAATACATTTTAAGGCTATTAAGTGTTAATGATCAGATTATAAGGTCCTATTACTTTATTTATTTATTTATTTTAAGATATTCAGTGCGTGAGAGCAAAATGAGCAGCACAACTTGTACAGCAGTATCTGAGAAGTTTGGATGAGATTTGCAAATAGCCTCCCGCTAGAATAGAAATGTACCTTTCGCATTCCCAAAGGGTAGGAAGGCCAGTTGTTAACTGCAAAATTAGTAATGCAATCATCTGATATTTTAAATAATATGAGAGATCTGAAATATGAAAGCAAATTAAGCCTTGCTACAGATGAGAAAACATTACCTGAAAGTATGTGTGTGTTTAGAGCTTAGCTACAGCAACAGATGCTGTGTCTGAAAAAAGGTATTTGCAAAGATGTACGAAGCTGCTTATGCATCTTACCTCCAAATTGCTATAAAACTCACAATAATTACAAATTAACTTTTAAGAGAAGAAATGTGTACGCGCACAAATATGCAATGTGAAACAATTTTTTCCTGGTTCTGAAATTAACAAATATATTGAGGTTTAATTGGCAATGCTTTATAAGGAGAATAAGTTTGAAAGTAATATAGCATGTTCTTATTTGGTATTAGTGCTTGGGTACTAGATTTTTTGTTTTTTATTTCAAGCTGATGTTATGAAACTTTGAATTTGTTATAATAGGAAAAATGGCAGTTTTCTTTATTGCTGTTTTCTGGCCTTAGAAAAAAACTGACAAAAATGTCTATCATTCTGTTCAGTTCAGAAGACACAGCAAAACCTGTCTGCAGGATGCAGTGGAAACTCATTATATTTTTTTGAGGTAGGAAACATAGTTTCCATATCTCCAGACTAGTACCTAGTTTAAAAGTAAATGTTAAATTTAGAGCAAAACGCTCAGATTACTGTCTGGATTTTAAGCAACTGCACTTGTTGAGTCCTTTGAAGTCAACTGCATTTTCAGCCCAGTGGGTACATTATTCATAGTATTATGTATCATTTTGCTTKCTTTCCAAGCCATCTCCAGCCATTCTTCTTGAGTATTAACCTTTGTTTTTGTCAGCTCCAACATTTGCCATTTTCCTAACTGGCCTATAAGATGGAAACGAGAAGGCAGTCAAGGTTGATGCTAAATGCAATCAGCTGTCTTCTAAGCAGGACCTGGTGTTTTTTTAACCTACATTTTTAAAATCATATTTTGCTCTGCATAGAAAACTTGGCTGTCCCTGATTTTAATACTGTCCAAAAAATTATTTCCAACAAGACTGAAAGTCTTCAGATATAAGCATACAGTTATGATATACTGTTAATAATTGGATTGTCTCTTGGACACTCTTCTAGAAAAGACAGAGGAAGAACACTTTTTCTGAACTAGACTTACAATGCATTGAACCTCAAGGCTGTGTCTGAAGAGRAGGTTGTTGTGGCATGTGTAGCTTTTATCATCCTCACAAAAGATAAGGGCACACAGGAGAGAAAGGGTGAGGAGGTAAGATACCTACAAATCGGGCTCTAAATATACCCCCTTTAAAAAAATTAAACTAAAGAAAGAAATAGATCTCATCAAGTGATTTTTCTCTATATTTAAATATCTTATGATGTTCTTTATAAAATAACTTTCCTAAGCCTCCAAAGAAGCCTGACAAAATTATATTTTTGTAAGTTGTAAGACTCCTTACAGAGTCCATTCATTTCTAATGCTATTAAAAATGCGCAAATTATGGGCAGCACCACCAGTACATTAATCTTTCCCAAAAGAGTCAGAGTAGAACTGCAAACATCGGYACCTTATGCCTTCTTTATGTTAAGAAAGTTGGGCCAAAATAGTATATAAATAGTGTTCTGCAGCAGGTTTGGTTTTTTACATTATTAGAATGATTTCTCCTTGATATTGGATGTATTGTAGAAAAACGTGTTCACACAGAACTGCATACTCCGCTCATCTAGAAGATGATAACAACRGGGTAGAAGATATTGTTAGTTTGACCCTTTATCTTCATTGGGAATTTCACTAGGTAGATGTCCTCATATCTTTGTGATGATCAGATATCAAAGATATACTGTTATCTAATCGTGGCTGCTTTTGGTGGATAAAATGGACAGAATGAAGATAAATAAGGCTTCGCTTGCAGAAAACAGAAAAGCTAGGCGATGCTATATCATCCCACACTTACCACAAGACAAGCATTTTTCGCAAAGCTTGTTTTGAAGAAAAAGAAGATTTATACTTACAAATTTTATTCAGATGCAGATTCCATGAGAGATTAAGTGAATATAACAGACGTGGGAATTTCTGTTSATAAAATGATGATTCCTATCTGTTTGTCCCTAATATAACAGGAATTCCCAGAGATTCAGACGATATATTAAAGCTCATTCTTGAGATATCAAAGGTTAGTCCCAGTTCTGGATGACATCTGGATTGTAAGGTGTCCCATGAAACCATGGCAAAATCAGAATTGTCCCTCTCTCTGGACTTCAACTGGAGGTAAAGTATTTTCTGATCTCTCTGCTGAACGAGAACTAAATCCTGAAGCACATTTGCCCTCCATAGTCCGCAGGAAGATAAATTCTATATTTTCATGATAGATGAACTGGGAGTGCAGAGACATGGTGAATTTCTGTGAAGTTTTTCTCCTTCCTTGATATATTGTAGGCAGCTATAAAATTCCTGTGCTGTTTTGTTTTATGCTTTCTAAATAGTATCTAAGAAGCAGTTAGCCCATAGAGAAAGAGGTAATTTTATATTTTACTTTAAGTATGCAACATTTTATCTTCCTGTTGTGACATTGGTTTATATGTTATGCAAAAATAGAAAATCTGTATGGAAGGAACAGCAACATTGCACACAAAAGCAYTCAGTTCAAGCATTGCTTAGCTTGTAAGGTTACCCATGGGGTTTTGAATTGTCTCACGTGATTTTTTTTTTCTTTGACATTACCTTTCATTACAATATAATATATATTTTTTTCCACCRTATCCTGCCACCTTCAGTTGATATGAGTCTCACTACTCTTTAACAAATATAGTCCTTAAATATTGCATCTAATACTCGCTTTTTAGTGTATCAATTGCCATTATTTATTGCATATTCTTTAAAATGAGGTTGTTATTCCTAAGCAGATGGGTGAAAAAAATGTCATTACATGAGCTAGTTCTAGGTGTTGCCCTTGAGGTGTCATGGCCCATCCTTTGAAGGAAAGCTCCGTTGACTCCTGGCATGCCTGTCTGAGCATCTGCAGTACAAATTTGAGTTTGTCCCTCCAGCAAAAGAGGAACATCTTTGAGAGGTTTTTTTGTCAGCATAAAATACACGCTCTTCCACGCACACGCTCACAGAATAGTTTCCTAACCCGGGGCACTTGCATGCCTCCTTAGCAGTATGTGCCAGCGTGGGGTGGCYGGGCAGATGAGGAGCTACAAATTGGGTGTTTCTGTCTCTCAGCCTACAAGCAATGTAACCCGGTGAGCAGCCACAGGGTCTCTACTGGATAAGGCTCTGTGCACAACACAGRCATGGAAGGAGGGAGTCCAGTCTCTCCTTTACGAGTTAAAGAAACACCCGGGATGTGGAAAAAAGTTTAATCCCTCCCTTTATCTTGTTTATAACCAGATCCCTGCTTCCCAATTTAATACTTGAGCTACCAGCCTGTAACTTGCAGGAGGGAGGGGAAAAAAGACCAAAGTAATGCCTGACTTGACAGGAGGCTGRAGAGAGGGAAGGATGTGTGCTTTGCTGACAAGTTCACATTAGGAAACTTAAGTGGAAAGCTGTTATCTTGTCTGTGAACCTGCCGTGMAGGGTGACGTGAATTGGCAGACAGATCACAGCTATTTGCTAAACAAATAAGGGSGCTAAAACTCAGGAATAAGTTACCTGGTTCTTGTAGAGGTGCATGTTGCAGTGGATAAACATCTTTTACTTCTCTATTCCAGTTGTCTATAATTAGCCCTTTCTGTAACTTTGCGAAATTTTGTTTTACTTTGTATCTCTACAGATACTTTCCTATGTGTTTTTTTTAAAGTCTTTGAAGTTTTGGTAATTATACTTCTGCAAAACAGCATTGCTGCCTCCCTTCTTCCTCTCTCCATTCTGTCTTTACCTGCACCACCTCTCCTTCCTTTCTTCACCTGCAAATTTCCTTTTCTTCTCTCCATTTACTCCTGCTCTCCCAGCTTTTGTCACTCTTTGTTCTTGTTCACCATCGTCATTTTTGATACCTTGTGGGTTCACTATTCCCATATCTCCCTTTGACTCCCATCAGGAATTTCCCAYGCTTTTCGGGTGAGCCGGAGGACCAGGGAGAGCTCCTTGGTTTGTTTTGTGCCTCTTACCGCAGTGGGCCTGCCAACAAGAAATTACTRTTGCAGGAAGAATCCTGACCAAATGCTGCAGTAGAGTGCTCGTTTTGATCATGAGCAGTGTAATTAGTAAATAGGAGGTGAGAGAGGGGACAGCATGGAGAGTGGAAATGAACTGTCAGAYGCGTTAGCATCTTGTCTAGATTTCTAACGAGTGTCTATGTGCACACTGGGATTTTAGAAGCTTGTTACGGAGCAAAATTTGGATTTGGGAGATATTTTTCTGAGGGTTTCCCTACATTAAAAAGAACCGTATTACATTAAACAATCTCGTGTCAGCTTCCCATGCCCAGAAATACTAACTTAAAGGGTCCTAGATTTAGCAATTAGCACCATTCCTGACTAATGTTGCATTAATGCAGCATGACTAATTTCATTCCCTGCACTGTAGTGCTACATGGCTTCTGGTCAGGAACACAGTTCAGCTGAAACTGGCTCTAAGAAGTACTGAATCATGTGGTGCGGGTATCTCTTTATCTATATATTTATATCTGTATACATATCCATATTTACAACTCATTCCAATACATAGAAGTGGTGTTTYTTCATAAAACAGCACTGAAGACAGTTTCCCCTTTAACTCACAAACGTTTGAGGTATTTTAGAAGGTGGGTGCTCCCCCCCTTCAGACCCCCAAGTTTCAGTCTGATGTAGAAAATACCGCTGAATKATTTGGTTTGCAACATTAAAACCAGATGAAAGTGAGCCCTTCCGGTAAAAAATTCCAGGCCACCACAACTGCAAGTGACCCATAAGAGAATATGATAAAGCGCATTTGAGCTCTGTGCTACTGTCCGGTGTTTTGTTACTACATGTAGTCTTAGATGTTTTTCCTGTACTTAGTGTTGCAATTAATAATAATCCATATATAAAGGTAACTAGGTGTCAGCTTCATTTCCAGTTAAGACTGTATGTTGATTAAAAACTACTTTGCAATGACATTAAGCTGCAAAGAACAAGTCAAAAAAAGCATAAGCACAAGACACGCATTGTCAGTCCCCATAGATTTAAATTTAATTAAATGAGAAAACTGCAGGACTTTTTTTGTTCACACTGAAGATTCCCAGAGCTATCCTATGAATGGTGTTCAGTTATTGCAAATCATGAGCTCAGCTTCGAATATTGTTTTATCATTAACGCTGCCAGTCATTCCCCATTAGCTCTAGCATCTAAAATGCCATGCTGCCGCAATGAAAATAAAAGGCTTTGGTCTGGTATTACGTGTGTCCTGAGGACGCAGCCTATGTAATCACACCGGTTTATCCACTTATTAACACGGTAAGCCAGTTGTTTCAGATGTGCAATTCAACACTGAAGTGGTGTTATTTTGAGGGGTGTTGACCACCTGCTCCTGGATGCAGCTGAGCCTTTCATTTCATGACACTTGAAGTGTGGCGTTGGCTCCCCTTAGAACCAGACCTCCACGGCATGCCCTGGACCCGCGGCCACGTGAAGCAATGCCCTCTGCGGGTGTCTGCGTTCCCCAGGCAACATGGAAAAATGCTACACGTACTCCCAGTAAGTCTGATATTTTTCCCACTAAGCATGAGAAAGAACCGGACATGGCTTCCTAACCCCCACAAATAATTTGCTGTCCTTTGAAGTATGGAATTATTCATCTGACATTTTACCTTGTCTATCTACTAGCACCATCAAGTCAAATATAATATCTTCGAGCCCAGTTTTCATTTTTTGGAATTTTAGCTTTAATATWTGTAGGTTTTCTGTTCTCAAAGATAAATTAGGAAATAAATGAGCCTGCAGACAAAGCTGAGAATATACTATATGATAGCAGTAATGTATGAAGATGAACGTGAAAATGTCACCAGCATCATTGCCAGATATGTTCTTGTTAATATTTTTTCAGAAAACTGGCTTACAGTGTTGGGGAGAGAAATAAAAAGAGACCAAGGAGATGAGAAGAGAGAAAAGATAGGGGACTCAGAGCTGAACAAACATTCCTCCCCAGTGCCTCTTACTTGCTCCAGAAAAGGACATTGTTGCCTTTGTAACTGCTGAATTTTTTAAACTGGCCTGGTCTGTGTGTGAGGAGCTGTCCTTTCAAGCAAACACAGTGACTTTTTGAGATTAAAGGCCAAACCATGTGTTCATGAATTTTAATGTAAACAAAATCAGCTCTTCCCAGTTTTTAAGATCTCTCTTTACTTTGTTGTGSGGGGTGAGGGGTGAAGGAGCAAAACAGCCAAAGGGTAAACTGCAGCATGCTGGTACATATGTTTTCATCTCCAGCTGAATCTTATCCTCCATGCTCTAAAGAGATCCCATTTACAACAAAGAGACCTGTGAGACTGAGACCAAATAAGTACCTGGAGCACAGCTTTTCCCAAACACCACTAATAGAAAAAGGATATGAAACGAGATTAGCCCTTCTGCCTCTTCACAGGTTTCTCTGAATTTGCTGAAATATATGCTTCTACTTCAACAATAATCGTTAATAATATTATTCACTTTCAGAGCATTTTGCATTCCAGTGAAGCAGCTGAACGTTTCTGTCTCTGTTTTGTTACTTGGGAAGAAGCACAGAGAAGGCAGAGCTCGCTCCTTGCTCTGCAGCATAGTATTGACAGACCTTCGGCTAAAGCGTGGTAGCTCCAGCTCCATACCAATTAGCCTGAGCAAATATTCAGGCCAAGGTGACCTGTCAGAGGAGTTCAAAAAGGAGTCTTGCAAAGTGGCATCTGCAGAAGGTAGCAACCATGTTTTCTTGCATCTTTTTTGTCCTGTGGATTCCTCAGTCGCAGGAGTGAACGTGTTCCTAACACAGTTATTTTGAAGGAGAGCTGATTTTGCGGGGCACCTCTCATCCCCAAATTTTTACTTTTGAAACTCTCCTGCTAACTAATGATGCTGATGCACCAAAAAATGCCATCTGCCATTTCTGAACTGACACCTGCCCCRCACATAATTTTGAGCATCTCGTGTGGTAATGCCAAAGAGACATTCAGGCCTTTAATCTCCGCCATCCATCTCTCTCTCAATCCTACYTGAACATAACTTCTCCTGTAGTTAGATATTCCCGTATATACAACTCTATATAGCTACAGCAATATCCAGAGATACCCTCTGGGAATTAAAAATGCAGACTCTATGAATAATTTTTGGAAGGAGTATAACTCCTATTAATTCACAACTTCACTTTGAAATCTGCAAGACAAGAAGTACCTTCAATTTATTTTATCACTGTAATTTAAGGGTACATATATTTTTCTTATTTAAAACCAAAAGTCTGGATGAATAACCACACTTYAAGGTATATTTCCTCTAAAATAAAAGGAATCATGCGACTGGTTTTGATACCTGCAGTGTAATGGTACTGAAACTCCTAAATTGTAATAAACATTATACCTTCTCRTAATACATTGAAATAACGTTACTATTATGAAAAATTGTGTTCATGTCGCCAAAAAGTGACTGAATTAATGTTTGACCCCTTTGAGCTGAAAACGCTCGTTCCAGCCTGAAGTTCTCCAGCAAATGACAGTACTGTGACAAGAGTTTTAAGTCCTTTTTACAATCTTCTACCTATATCTCTTCAGATATTATTATTTTGGTCCAAAATCCACTTGACAACCCACCAACTGAAATATGCCTAACTCCAGAAGAAYGCTGCCTTGGCTCAGCTTCCCACTGAAATGAAGTTTTTGTTTACAGCCGCCCGTTACCTTGTACAGCACTTGCTCACTCTGCTGCATCTATCGCGTACGTGCTGGAAGAGCCACTCGAATGATTTGTAAGAGGTTCAGCTGAACACCTCTCTGCCAAGGACCGAGCTGTACCACACAGCACTGCAGGACGAATTCGGGCTCTTAGCCAAGCAAAATGCAGCAGCACCGTTTGATTACTCTTTTGCAAAAGGACCGCTCGAGAGCACAAAACTCTCTCCCGTGCCGTGGCTCAGTACCAGCACAACTGGACTATTTCTTACAGTTCCTTTTTCAATCGCCCCTTGAAATTTCTGTGCTGTATCTAAGTAGCTAGAAGTCAAGATTATCCACACAGACTCCTAACTTCTGTCCATCATCTTCTTTGCAACACAGTGACATATATTTTTGTTACCACATCTGGCACAGGCAAAAATTATTCTTGTTTCTCCATTATCCACTCTCTTTGTCCAAGCTTAGCCAGGTTTGCTTGTAGGGAAATGCCAGGCACACGTTCAAGAAGGAGGCTGTAGACTCCAAAATGTTCAGGCCATATGGGGACACCAGGGCTGAGGATGCACAGGAGCCCTGATGCAGCTGGGATGCGGTGTCTGCATCCCGCAGCCCTCACTTGAGAAGTGATTTGTATCCTGTGGCCACTCAGGCGTGAAAGTTCAGCACAGGGGGAACCCAGTTTTGGGGTATCACATTTAGAACTTGCTGGATATTTAAAGTTTCAGACCTGAGATATCAAAGTGACTTTTTTTTTTTGTTCTAAACAGGCTTAGAAGAATGAATTTCAATTCCCATCCCTCTCCTCTTCCATGGAGGGGATTATTTCAGGTCTGTGAAACTGATATGTTTAAAGTCGGTGGGGGGCGAGGTGTTATCTGTTGTATTGCACTTTTATATTCTGTTCATCAGAAATGTTATACAGAATATAAATAAGTCTAGTGATAAAAAGACATTGTAAAACAAACAAACATACAGCACCTGCTTTTAAATTACTTTTGCTTCTCGTTCCTGACACAAATAATGGCCAAAATGCAAAGCTCTTGCATAAATCATTTCCATTTCAATGAATCAGCAGTTGCCAACGGGAAAATATTTACATCTTTTCTTGTTCTATCAGCTTCTAGATTGCACATATCATCTCAAAACAACAACTAAGCAAAAAACTTTTCGGAAGCTACAAAATGATAAAGATTTTCTTGGTCAAGAGAGAAAACTGGAAGGATGAGATACTTGAACTCTAACATCTCTCAGTTAATGTGGCAGCACGGCAACAGTGTAATGCTGAATTGACAAAAATTTACTTCCATTCAGTTCAGCAATCCAAACTATTTTGGTTCCAATTAAGCAAAAGAGAAAATGTAGAAAATTGGACAAAAAACATTGACAAAAAATACTGATTAGCTCAACTAAAAAGGCCAGGATGAAAAGGCTCAACTACACCAGAGCAGAATAGCAAGTTGAATCTATATTTGGAAATGACAAGAACTATGGAATAAAATAAGAGGTGGTTATATTTATTTTGGTTTTCAGTGTTCTATCTTAACTTAAGATGTTTTGATTGCAAAGTCTAGGAAAGATTATCAGCAAGAGGTTCCATTTTACTTGTCAATTATTTAGTTCCTTTATATGGAAAAAAAAAAACCCAAACAAAAAAAAATCCCTGGCCTTTGATCTCTCATTTTCTCTATTGAGAAACTATATAATCATTTTATAAGACGGAGCAACTGTTCTTTTATCCCTTCATTATATCAGCTGATTCACTGTGCCAAGAGAGCAATGGAACCACAAGCTGAAATGCAGTGTAAATTAGGAAATTGGTCTGTATTACAAATCCCTTTGAGCATCTTGCTGAAGCAGTCTGGCAACAGCCACCCAAGATACTCTGTCATGTTAGAACAGCCTAATCCTCTTCAGTATTAAATGCCTTTTCTGTTTGCTCTTCACTTCATTGATGCAGTTATTACCCAACGGAAAGTGGCRTGAGGCCTCCAGGAAGAGATGATGTGACTCAAGATGCGGTCTCGGTGCTCCTTTAGCCTCAATAGTCCTTTTGAGGGAAGAAGGGAAACAAAAATGAAGGAACATATAGCTGGAGCTATCAATCAATCTATCTATAGCACATCTAAAAAAAACCCCACACTTTGTTAGGAATTAGCTAGTGGTATTTCAAGAAGATCCTCATCCAGCTGCCATTAATATTACATTCCTGTTATCTACTATGGAAATCGGATTTAATGCAAATATGCTGCTTGAAAATAAGTGTAAGGAATGAAAAGAAGACTGCCATTGAAAAYGCTGATTCCTCTCTGCACCTGCTTTTTGCCATGTGTTTTTGTATTGATCTTTTTTTTTCTTACTGACATTTTGGGAATATGGGTTAGTGTTCACCCACAGTGTGTTGTATCACAGAGTGTACAATGAATAAAATCCGGGCATAAAAATAAGAGTTACGAGCAGATGCATATACCGTCATAACAACAATATCCAGCTTCTTTCTGGTACTGTTTGCCCATTGAACAGTGTTCTTTACGGAGAAACCYATAATTATTTTCAATTTTACTGTAAGGCCTTGACCAAATCTTGATCTTACTCTTCTACTTTTGTGGATTAGACCTTCCTGAGTACCAAACTCAGACCCACTTTACTGAAAAGTGTCTACTGCATATATAAWTCCAAATGATGTTAAGGGCATTTCTTTATTAAGTTTACTGGAGTCCAATAAGAAAARTTTTTAATAGGACTAGTTGGGAAATAGCTTGTTCTGTTTTCARTTAACATCTCAAAACAGTAGCCTCACATTAAATTTTCAGTTAAAAAATGCTGTCTTTTATACTAAAACATTCCAACCGAATGTCTTAATCACTGGTGTTGATTGGTAATTTTGTGTTCCCTTTGCAAATCTTTCACAACCTCGGAACTTCAAAGCAGAACGCGTAGCCTGGTCTTCTGAAGCACGTAGTTAAAGAAACACAGAAGTGACAGTTTATTCTTTTTTTATTCTCAAGCATCTAAGTTTCTGTTTTTATTTAAATTTGATTCCACGCTTTTTTATTGTATGTTATTAATTTTGTTTCATACCATACTCTTTCATTTCTGCAGAATTTCTGKCTGGTGTGATGCAAGACATTTGATGGACCTAGCTTGCAAGTATTTATTGGCACTTGCATTGGAAATGAAAGTCCGAACCGGTTTCTGTGGCAGGAGTAGCATTTTTATTAGTTTATTTAATCTGCCAAAGAAGTAGGTGCACTCTGTTTGCTGCCATTCTGCCACCCTTATTCCCCGAGTACATTTCAACAGAGGTGAGGTACAGCAAGAGGTCTAAGGGGATCCATAACCACRCGCCTACAGACTTTCATCTCTAGATCGTTGTTCAAAAGCTGGCTTTTGACCAAAACCATGACAGTTTGACAGCTCTTTGGCCATTTATACAAACTGAATTGGTGGCTTCCATCCAGTTGCTTGTGCAAGTAGGCATCTGCATCCAAATATTTAGATTAAATTARTACCTTTATCTGGAAATCTTGGCAGAGCTGTCAGGATTGAATGTACCATGCCAGTGCCCTGCTAGAGCTTACCCAGGTCTTGCTGGGCTTCACGGATAACTTTCCAAGTATTTCTAAGTCTTTCAGGGCTGCATATCTTCCAAAAATCCTTCCACCTGTCTTTTGCAGAGAAAAGTATGATAGTGATCACAGCCCTCACGCTGGACCAGGCRTGAAAACATCAGCTTCTTACTGTACAACTCATTTAGCTCTAAAATTCAGAAGAGATAGTAGCACTGRGGATAACGTCAGTATCCTACTACACTGACAGTATATAGGATGTTTCTCATTTCAGTACCTTTTGCACCCCAAAAACCCCCTCCTTATTTCACAGGCTGGTGTATCGAATAGGGGACCCTTTCCCCTGGCAGCATCGCAGGGCATGCCTCAAAAGCAGTGACCCCACAAACGTCTCCGTTGGCACTTTCTCTTAATTCTCAGACTATGACATTATTTTCCATACCATGTGCAAGAATCCACACCAAATTTTATTTAATTAAACATTTATAGCGTACTAATTTAACGGTGCTGTTGTAGCAACGCTCTTGGCAATGACCCAGTTCCCTCATTGGAATAAACTGCGCAGCCTTCGGCTTCGTGGTTTATTCACTTGGGGACTGTGTTACTGCCTCATAAAACAGTGCGATAGTACTATTATCACTTAATTATAGAGCAAGCTTTTTCAGACTTCGGTGTCTGCCTTCCTACATCAGSCGCAGCATATTTCTCTGAACCCCAGAATGTTCAGGAAATATAAATTGGTCTGTTCGAACACGCATAAATATATCTCAGAAAGGTGTTTTGTCAGTACTTGGAGAATTATCAATATATTATACTCAGATGTGATAAAATACTACTTTAGAACAAACCAACAAATGTATTCCTAATAGAATTAATTCTAACAGGTAATTCTGAGTCACCACCTGTAATTCCTTACATAAAAAGTCCCAGCAACAGAAATGGGCTACTTATCTGGGTAATGAGTATTCACTGAGGAAAAAAAAAAAGAGAAAGAAATGCTGAAACTTAAACTGCATAATCATTATCACTAATTATTGGTATCTGCAATAGGTATTTTYGGACGTAATTTCAATAATAAAAATATCTAAATGTCACACATAACCACAATTTATTCCAGGAGATSAAGGTTCCTATTATTTTTTTCTATTTGATGACTAATGAACTTTTTTCTGTGCTGAGGCACTTGTAAAAGTGAGAAAATATTGCTAAAAAAGAAGGAAATACAAAAGCTAAAATAAAATAATATTAACATTTCCTAAATCCTGGTTATTTTAGGTAAATTTAAGCCACAATTTCATATAAATTAAACAAGTGTAAAGCATAGGATTATTTATTTTATACCTTATTTCTATAGTAGTTGCTATTTGTTAAATATAATCACTTATGCTCTTTTTTTTAATCTTCATGCTGATTTAATTAATGCCCAGAATGAAATTTGAGTTAGGTTTATATTAAAATGAAAGGCTATTTTCAAAGGCTATTAAAATGTAAGGATGTTAGGTAATCCATATCTGTCCTCAGATTGACAAAATTAAATGAAATGCTGAATGCTTAATTTCCCTTGAAACAGGTTTGGAAATGAGAACATTTGACTTATGTGACTAAACAAAAATCCCCACGCTTACGTTTAAAAGTTGCAGAYGAAGTGGCTTGTCCCACTGTCTCAGTACAATGACCTCATTCAACCCATCCGCTCTTTCAGGTCGCTCCTTTTTTGCTGACTGTTCACCATTTAAATCGCTCAGCCCCAGACAGTCACCCCCCACCTCCCAGTGGAGCACGACCAGCCAGCTCAGAGGCTCTCCTCCTTATAAAAGTTTTTCTTAGGAATAGTATATGCAGGGTGACATTGGAGCAACTCTTTAATGCCTTGTTCGTTTTGGAGGTTTGCTAAACATCAGCATCTCAAATATGAAAGACCGCAAGTATGCGAGAAATGGAAATATTGTGCTGATTCTGTAATTTAAGGTTTTGCAATTCTCCCTGTTGATATTAATATGTTTATATTAAAATAAATATCTAATTGTAAAACCGAGCGGTTTAGATTCTACCATTTTTCATGTGAAAAGGAGCAAGACTGAACTTCATCGCCTTTACTGAAATTATTAAGTTATATGCCTGTATTTTATAGGCTTTTTCTTTTATAACTACTTACTCAAAACCCAAAAACATAAAATAAATTTTAATTAGTTATGTAGAAGGGGAGAATAAAATTTTATACACTCCTTGGTATATCTAAAATGACTTTAGTTTATGGCCAATATCTTTTATAATTATTAAAATAGTAAATTAAAGTGATTTAAGCATAGCATGCCATTAAAATTTCTATAGCATGACACTAATAGTTCTCAATAATAGTGAGTTCATAAACACCTTTGAAAAGTTTGAATGATTTTACTTAGTGGTTTTCTCAGACAATGGAGCACATGGGAGTAAACATCTATTTTGTATTTCATTTTAATTGACTCTTATAAGACACCTGCATATGTGACAGTGAGGCAAAATGGGACATCTACTTCAGATATGACTGTTGCCTGGCAAAGAAATATTTATTTGAACATATAGCCCTTTATTTTTTATTTTATTATAAAGAGTTCATTTGTATATCCCACACGAAAACCATGACAAAAACTTTACCTATTTAAACCTTATCATTATGAATGCCACTGCGTTAAAAGTCATCTTGAAAAAAACATAAGACGAAGAGTATTTTATACATTTTTGTTATTCACAATACATAGAAAGCTTTTGGTGCAATTTAACTCATACTTTTGCTTCTTTCAACTGCTTATCAAATAATTGCGTTATTTCTATTGTATTAACTTCTCCAATGATGTGCACACCAGTTAAAAGTAACATCTAGAACCAAAATCATGCTGTTTATGTGCCATTAGGGGTCTACTTAGCATTTAAATACTGTCTTCAAGTGGATTTTTTTAAAAAATAAACACTGATTTCTTTTGAACATTAGAAATGCAGGTCTTTTCTTGGCTAGCAGGAGAGAGATTAAGTGGTGATGTCGCAGCAAAGACAATGAAAATGAAGTTCTCTGGCCCCTACTGATAGGAAAGGGGTGTGAAGAGTGTGTGATTTGTATCTCGTGAGTAGAAATTCACTCCTGAGATAGTGGCTTCAGTGAACCTTGAACAATTAGTACCCTATAAATCATAATCGTTCTCTTCCATCAATTTCTGTCATTCAGATTCCAGCTTTCTTATTCACTCTCAGCTGAGAAATAAAGAGAAAATACTGGGACTCTCCACTGGACTCCGTGACTTCTCCAGGAATAACCGCAAAGCAAAGTCCCCGTCTGTTTGCATCACAGCTGATGGCAGAGTCCCCGTCCCCGCACCAGAGCTGGATGGATGCCGCCAGGCTCCTGACAACTGCGCCTCCAGCCCCGGAAAAAATCATTGCAAGGAAATCCCCAAAGTAAATCCATACTTATGGATGTCTCGGAGCATGTCTCCTTTCCTGATGTGTTTTACTTCTGCTTATCTTTGTATGACTGTGTAATATAACCATGCTTTTTATATCGATGGTAGTAAGAAGTGGTTATTTTGTGTAGAATGAAATATTTATGACGCCTGCTGCATGATGCAGGGTAGAGGAGTACAGGCGGCTGTGCCAGCAGGGACGTCAAAGGAAGGGACTATAAAATGCTTCCCGTACAGTAAACTCTGGCACAGAGAGGAGCTGCAGGCCGCTAACGAAGGAGCACGGCGCACAGCGTGYCACACATGCAGCGCCATGAGACACCCAAATCTCTCACCCCTGGTCTGTTAAGTAGGGAAAAGATCCAACCTCATCTGTGCCCTGCGATGAAAACTAGGGCAAGAGGCTATGAAGGTAACTGCTGATACTGTAGCCAGCTGCTTTTTCACACCAGAAAATGTAAAAATAAAAATAAAAATGCTGAACTACAAACTTCAGTAAAGGAGTAAAGTTCAGCTGCTGCATATTCATAGCCCGTCTCTGAGTAAGCCTTCTTCCATTGACACATACGCTCCCTGCATACCAAATGCTGATGCATATTTATATATTCATAAAGCGTACCCAATAGTTCAGCATTCATGATTATTTACTACGCACAGGTATGCAGTCAAAATTCAGGTGGCATCTAATTTCCCATACTGTAAATTCRTCTCCAGACCATATTATTATACTCTCTGCACCTGCAGAATCATAAGGTATTTCACCGCTGAGGATTTTATCTTCAATTATTCCTCAGCCTCCATATTGCAATTCTTACAGCATTACGCAGTACACAGCCAAATTTATCTCCAGGTACATATTGTCTAAGCTTATATGCTTATAAGTGTAAATAGCCTATCATAATGCTAATTCTGGTATTAGGATATAGGCAGGAAACACAGCTCAAAAGATACAAGGAGGCTTCTGTTGGTTTTGGGTTTTGTTTTAAATCAGCAAAGAGTACTGGTTCTTTGAGTCTTTCTGACGAACTTGGAAGGTGAGTTACTGGGCCTCAGACAAACCAGTGCCAATAGCACACTTGGCAGAAATTATGAAATATCGCCTAAATTAATCTTTTACAGGAGCGGCCATTCAGTTGGGAGTGAAACAGCCCACTGGTCATTACCGTGATTTTTTTTTTTCTCTTTTACCCTTTCCAACACTAAATATAGAAACATGAATGCATGAAGTGCCAAATATTCATACTTTATTTACAGAAATCAAGAGGTATAAAAATAACTGAGAATGACCAGAAGTTATTCTCTCGTGCACTCCTGACAATTGAGCTCTCCTCGCACATCATTCGCAGTACCAGTCTAATTTTAAAAATCAAAGCTGTAGAAATAAGCTCTATTCTTTGAATGTTAACCTGCAAGTCTGAATCCATATCTAACAAACTGTCATAAATAAATACGGCTTTTTTTCAGCACTGAGATGAATATGTCATGCTTCCTAGATTGAATTAATATCCCAGGTAAAGTCTAATTTGATTATTTGTTCTCACAATGGAAAAATTTTAAGGCATTTGTTGCCATCTACAACAGGGGGATCTTGTCTTCCCTCTGTATCTGAGAATTTATTTAAAAAGAGAAATTCAGGCTATAAAACAAGATATCCAGTGATAAAGAAGTAAACCAAACCATTTCAGGTTACAGATAAGACTGGCAATGGCATTGGTCTACTGTAGAAAGGCTCCTTTTCTTTTGGAGGGGCATACACATTTCTGATGAGAAAATTCAGCAATTACTTTTAGGCAAAAAGTCACAAAGAGAAAAAAGAAAATGCTCAATAAGAAAATATGTAGATAAACATGGAGACGGAGGAACCTAATCTCAACAGAATCGTTTCTGGAAGAAATACATGCTGTTAAGGCTGAATACCCTGTGTATTTCTTACCACTGAAGAGAATACATTAAAAAGATGTGTGGAAGATACATACGTACCCAGATACATTTGAACATATCTTCCTTTAAGATTAAAGTGAAAATACAGATACATTCCACCGTACTTGCTGAAGTTTTGTGACAAATGCGAGGCTGAAAAAAATATAATGCTAAATTACAGTTTTACAGTTTGAATATGTAATCTTCTCTTCTCGTCCACTGATAGTCTAAATAATCCTTGCCATTAATCCTGTCCAGACAACAGGTAAGACCTTATCTTGTAAGCAGTCATAAGATGTTTGCATTATTTATTTCACAGTTATATATCAGATTTGGTCTTCAATTCCTTGAGATAAAAATGGTTTGTTTATTATAAGCATTGGCAACCTGTTGCTGTAGAGATTCGAAGGGATGCATGCCTTCCCTTTCATCTGAAATTGGAATACTTATTTGCCTTCTGTTTTAGCTGGGAAATAAACATTTAATGCCATCTGTAAGAAATAAAATATATGCTTAATAACATGTTACTATTTAGTACTACTTTCTAAGCTCTTATCGTATAGGAATAAGTTGTCATTTTCATGGTATCTTATTTCCATAGCTTGCCAGGATACTTTATTCATGAGGTAGAATTACTTTGTCAGGTAGCAAATGACAGTATATTTTAATAATAAATGTCATAATATTTAAATCATGATTGTAGCACCTGGATCACATAAAATGTGTATTACAGAAGTGTTACAATGCAAGCCAGCAAAACAGGCTATCTCCCCAAAACAGTGTTTAAAAGTAAACTTCACTAAAGAAAAACAGTTTATGATCTAAGGCCATCTCTAAAGTATTCCCATTACAGTCCATTTATATAAAGACCTTACTCATGCACTTAGCTCAAACATCATCAGACTTTTTTCCTACCCAAATTTCTGTAATTCCAAAGTTTTCTCTGTCCAGTGTCAGGTATTACAGGTGCTATTTTTGTTCTTGAGCAAAGACTGTTCAAAATGAAGATATTTGGGTGAAAGATATCTACAGAAGCAAATATAAGCCAGACTGCTGTTATAAATATGTACTGAAGAAAATGGAGCTCCTTTCATTTGCACCATGGAAGGACCTAGCATTTTGTATTCTGGCAAGACATCAAAAAGTTTCTTTCCTGTGAATCATCTACAACCTGCAAGAGAAATGTCTCAGAAACATGTGTCTTCTTCCAAATATTCACATCTCACTCTTACTTAAATAAAACTTCCAATAAAAGAAAAGTTATATCTTGGGGAGTAATGCATATTCAAAGTAAATATATCTCTGGAAATTGCTTTAGAAAAGCAGAACTAGCCAAACAGCCACTCTATAATTTGTTGCAAGAGTTAACTTTTTATTTAGGATTATGGACTTAGACCTACTGCCATTACTCACATGAATAACTTCTCCTTAAGTGAGTAGTACAACTGCATTTCAAGGGGTTTTCACTAAGTAAAAGCAATTGGGCTGAATCCTAACTGTAAGAAACGTGTTCTTTTAAATTAAAAAGTGTTTGTGTAGGGGAAGAATGTCCAATAAATTCCAGTTAAAGTCAATTCTGTTAAAACCTTGAATGTCTGCTATAATAAAGACTTCAGTGAAAATGAATAGTACCAAATACTTCGCAGGAGGGTTCAAGTGTTAGGTATATTTCCAGATAACTAGACAATTCATACCAAGATTTGTTTGAGGCAAAATGTGTTTTTTCTAATCTTTCCAGAAGCCCTTTCCAAAATGGGTAAGAGACTTGAATTCAGGCTGCTTTGCCAGGCATCCAAGCAAATTATCCTGAGCTCGATTATGCAGATTTTCCTGGACTCCAAGCAAATATTTATTCTTGCAAAGAAGTTGTATATTATATCAGGTTTCAGCCTTGGCTACAGATTTCCTAGGAGTTTGGAAATGCAAAGGACAGGAGAACATTATTTGCATGCCATCACCTAATAGTTGAATTTCAGAACATGTCCAATTTGCTGAAGGTTTCAGATGGAGAGCTATTTTTCTCTTCAAGAAAACTTGTTTTAAAGGACTTTCACCCTATAGAATCTTTTAATTGATTTTGATAATTCTCAGGTTAGATTAGTGCACGGTCTGTGACATAGGATGAGGCGGCTCAGTCCTTGCTAGAAATTTGCTCACCCTACAGTATATAGAAAATACCCTATGGCACGAGGGTGGTCTGAAAGGGAAATCCTCCTCCTCTCTGTGGGTGATGACATTCAAAACCTCAGTTTTTCGTGCTGGGAAATCAGGGTGTTTCCCCTTTGCAAACACAGCAGCGCAGCCCTTGTTTCTGCAGTTTTGTTTTCTGCAATTCCTTTCCCCTCTGCAGATGGCTGAGGTTGCAGATGGACGCGGGAGAGCCGGGCTGAGCAGGACAGCTGTGGCTTCGCATCACTCTTGCTATGATCCTGAGCGTTTGTCATTTTTATGTCAATGCCTCTTTGGTTTGCTTGGTTTGGGGTTTTTAAACACTTTGTTCATTGGAAAAACAAGGAGGAAGGGAGGGCTGGCCAGCTGGCAAATAGGGCTGAGCTCAAGAGAGAGAGGAAAGCATCAGGGCAATCACATCTCTCCTGACTTTTAATACGGGGTTGGAGATTTTGTGGTTATGTACTTAAGTAGTTAGCAATAAATCCGAGTAGGGTGATGTATGTAATGCAAAATTTAAGATAGCATTTTACATTTATACTCCTTCTTTTCATCTTTTGAACTGTTTACCTATTCTCCAAGTACAGACTGAAGCAATCACTGAAACAATTACAGAGAACATGAAATCCATTAAATCCAGGCAATATCCTTATTTTGCAGGGGAGGGAGGGCACATATTTTCACAGAGAAGGCTTTGGTTTTAGGAAGCATCGTATACCTGTAGTATAGTTTAGCTTTGAAAACTAATATCTCTATGGGGAATTTTTAACTAAAATTTGTAAGTGCTAAAGAATAATTTAATGCCAATAGAGTGTACTTGACTAAAATAACTACATGTCTCAAAACTTGCTAAGATTGTTACACTTTATCTTGACTTTTCAGTTCCCCCGACAAGACGGTTTGTCTGATACTGATAAGCTGGAATTGATTCCGGGCTTGTGCAAAACAAGTGAAAGTCAATGGGAAGACTTTGGTCTTGGGGTAGGGGAAATCAGAGTATAACATAACACAAAATTCAAGGTCTGATTTTGAGACCTTTAGAGAGTACATAATACAAATAAACCATCGCCTTCAATTAGTAAAGAATAAGTGAAATAGCAATTATGTTTTCGGCTGTATTCTTTCAGGGCTGGTTTAGACTAGTAGCCCATTTATTAGCCATCATGAGTAGTTGTGCTACGTCTGTTCTGTATGAAATTTAAATTTGCTAGTGTTCTCCCTGATCCATGTTGGTAGAGAAGTTTTTAGGGCTGAAAATGATTCTTTTAAGGCTGGATTTTCCTTATGTTTACTCTTGTGAAAAAAATAAAACATTTTTACTCTGGACTATGTTACATCAGCTTCCTGCCCAGGCTTACTACTTTCTTGGAGTCCCCCAAAAAAAGAGTCCTGATTTTTAAAGGAAGCTTCTTGTTTGCATTCACAATTAACTACAGGCACAAATATTCAGCTAGCTACCTGCCTGCCTTTAACGATCAGGCACAGTAAATAGATAGCTAACCCCTGGTTTTCTCTGCTCACATTTAAAAGTGGCTAAAAAAAATAGTTCACTGCAATAACAAACCCATCTGTACAGATCAGAATCAGGTTCTGCCTCCTTTTCATGGTCAATAACAGGTTTTTTGTTGGGTTTTTTTGGCAATCAGTACCACTGATCTCAATGGGACTGGCTGCTAAAGAGAGTGCTAATACTGGTAGGGGAGTAAGATTCAAGAAGGCGATCCTGTGTGAATAATAACCTAAGCACCCATTTAACTTTAAGCACTTCTTTATGGTCCTAGAAGTTAATAGCTTTATGCGTTTGGTCAAAGTTAAGCATATGCTTAATGCCTCCCTGAATTAGAAATTAGATCTTTGAACTTCAGTTTTGCTTACACTGTGTATTACTTTGTTGGTAGATTCATTTTAGGAAGATAAGAAAATAGTAGTCATTCAAAATGATATCTTTTTGCAATTAAATGTTACCCATACAGTACATTCAGCACATCAGCAATTAACATTTTTCTTCATAACGTATATTTGACTGTATAACAGCCATTAAATGGAACTAACYATACAGTTGTTTCAATTAGATTTTCTAGTTCTCTAATCCAAGCAAAACCACTYGAAGTTAAGAGAAAAAAAATAATACATCTTATTACAGACTCTAGTTTTCTATTATATCAATGTTTATTGTTCAGGCTTAGTTTTTGCTCCGTGTAACCTGACAAYTCATCATGATTTCCTAATTTGACTTAAACTTGCTGAGTCCTATGTAGCATGCACGTGGCACCAGATCTTACACCCGTATAAACCACAACCTATAAAAAGAACTGTGGAAAAAGCACTGTTTTACCTCATATACAGCTTTTATTTGTCATTTGAACACGCTCACCTGCATTATACTTACCGGGAATTAAGGAGATCAATGCCCTTTTCAATAATAAAAGGCCATTCTACTTGCTCGTAGTCTTATGCAGAGCCAGTTATGCCAGTCTTCAATATACACATCCTTCTAAAAATCTTCTTCTCTACATATGCAGTAAGTTTTTAGAGCCCAAATCCCACCATAAAGYCAGGTTTAGACTCATTAAATAAACCAGAAAATCATGTGTTACTAGACAGAAAACACAAGGTATCTGAAATTATACARGGTCAGCTGCGTTAGAAGGCTTCAATTCATCCAAATTTTCACTTGGGGATTTCTGTAYACCTATTTTCTGGTAGCGCTAAATGTGCTCACAATTTAGGGCTGTTTTTTTGGTAGCAGGATCCTGTTCAGAGATCTGACATTAGGGGATCCCTACAACACTGCCAGCCCAGGGATTTGGAAAACGGCATGCAGAAGCCATCAGTTGTCATAGGTAGCAAGATACAGATGATTCATCCTCATTAATTTCAGTTAATTAAAGCAAAGTAAGCAAATAAGCCTCATAACCCTTCTATTGGTTTCAACGGAAGTTAGATCAAGCACAGAATATTTTAGTATTAGCAATGCTCTTAAGACTGTGTGAAAGGTAACGATGGAAGTAGCAGATCCTCTTCATAATACAGAGCGCTGTAATACGGAGACATCCCTGAGGCCAGTTTCTGCTTTAAAACTGGTAAATCAGAATTATGTCCACAAAATCAGAATTTATCTCCACAGGAGTCTTGCAAGTCAAAYCTAGATATTAGCAGGAAGTCAGACTTCAATTATCCTTAACTACAACCTTTCCAAGTTTCTTTTCTTCTTCTGTCCCTATAATAACACTTGTGATATCTCATATCAATATTAGATATGTATTGTCATTCTAATAACTAATTATAGGACTCATAATGCTTATGATGGCAATTTAGTTTGTAATCCCATCTGTTCACTTTACCAGAGTTGTTTATTTTCTTTCCTGCTTTCAAAATACTCTTGATTTGCAATTAATCATGCATTTTGAATTTTTTAATTAGAGATTTGCAGGGTTTTTTTTTTTGAAAATAAAATATCAGAAGGAATAAACAGGAACTGGCATTGCATTGCAAAGAGAAAATATTTCTATGTTTTCAGTGACCAAATAATCAAAAAAAATATGGCTATAAATGACCGATGAAACAGCTGAGTAACTTCTGTCATAAAGAATAAGTTGACCCTTTGCTGTTACAAAGTATTCCTGGAGAAGCCTGAACAAATGTTCTTGCTCTTTACACCCTCAGTCCTAAAGTATTCTGCACATGGTGTATGTTGCATTTTCATTTGAGCAAAACTGGCATTCGTACTTATTCACACTGCCTGATGACTTGGCCCATTCCTTTGGAGAATGGACCTGTTGAAACACTGCACAGAGAGTTATCTAGGGAAGGCAAAATGTGGGGTATTGAGGATCCGAAAGTGCTGCAATGTGCTCATATAAGCGCTCATATATTTTCGTGTCTATATTGTTTATATTATTCTCCATAATTCTGTACTCTGTGACTCTCATTCATGATAGATCAGGAATTATTTGCTCATGTGAATTTATTTCTTAGTCTTATGGGACAGYTGGATATGAGACTGAAGGCAACATTGGTATAAAAATAATTATGTTCATTTTAAAAGGCACTCAGAGCCTAACATTCTCACACTTTTCCTTTCCTATTCATTGGCCATATGCTGAGGTAGCGAATAACAGAGTGAAGCAYTTTTCAGAAAACTGAAGCTGCRCAAGAGTACAAAAGGTGAAGGGACRTTGAAGAGCTTCCCCAAGTCCCATCTGAGTGAACTGAAGGTTTTGCTCATTTTAGCACGAATTTGCAATCACAGTCCCAGACCTTYCTGAAGAAAACTCAGCATTTGGCTCAGCGTTATGTGATGCTCGTGTATAAACACTTTCCTCTGMCATTAGTCTTGAAACAAACTTTTGAACTACTGTAATCTTCATTTGTATGGTATTGTCCTGAAAATGATAGTTGTTCTAATACTTAAAATGTCAAGTTTTCACATACATAAGTAGTCCAGCCAAGAAAAAATATTATTGTTTCACTATACTGATAMTTCTTGCTTCTTCAGGTAATATGAAGTATACTTTCTTAGGAACAGAGGAAGAAAAAGACAAGCTAAAATAGGATAAATTGAAATCTTGGTACAACTTATTCATGACACACCTCCCAGCTGTTATACCTAACAGTCTCCTTTGAACTTAAAAATTGATGCAAAGTCTGCTGTTAATTTCTTTAAATCTTTCTCCCTTTCACTAGGGATCTTTAAATTAAAAAATATATAATTTGGTGATATATTTCTAGGGCTTAATTTGACTATCCTGAAGGCAAAGGTGGCTAAAACAATTAGCTCTCTGATGGAGAAAGCTTCCATTGACCTCCCAGAATAATTAGGTTATTCTATCTTCGATGTATTTTGGTATCTTATATGAGTAMCAAAATAAATTGAAGGTAATGAAAACGTTCATTCTCTAGTTGCTTTATACATTTARCTTAGATACTGTTTCTAAAACTATAATATAGTCTAGCAATCTTTTTCTGATACGCTGTTTGCTCTTTAGCATATGTTTTCCCCACTTCTCCATAAGTGGTAATTTAAGCACTCTCAAGCTTAATCCTGTTTTCACTGAAAAAAAAAGGTAACAGGATTTTTGCGTTTGTTTGGGGTTTTTTTGCTATCTATACTCTTCTGCTTTGGTAAAGTTTCTACACTTTCTATAAACTGATTTTTGTTACAGTTTCTGCTTTCAASGGTGTGCAGCTATTACTGTAAACACCAAGAATTCCATCCAAATGGTTATTAAAGTCTCAATCTGTATTTTTGTTCTGTTGAATTTTAAATGTATCAGTGTTTATTTGATTAATCGCAATAGGTCATCTGCAATAGAGGACAGGAGAGGGATTTTTTTCCTAGCCTAGAGGCAGCAGCCACTGTGTTATGTTATTCTGAGTTTGAGTTTTGTGTGGTTGTTTKTATAGTTGCTTTCTTGACAGCAGAATGTGCACTGCTGATCATGATGCAAGAAGGTGATTACATAAGACAAGAAAAAATGGTCTCACAGAATCATAAAATCATAGAATCATTTAGATTGGAAAAGACCTTTAAGATCATCAAGTCCAACTGTTAACCTAGCACTGCCAAGTCCACCAGTAAAACATGTCCCTAAGCGCCACGTCTACACATCTTTTAAATACCTCCAGGGATGGTGACTCCACCACTTCCCTGGGCAGCCTGTTCCAGTGCTTGACAACCCCTTCGGTGAAGAAATGTTTCCTAATGTCCAATCTAAACCTCCCCTGGTGCAACTTGAGGCCATTTCCTCTYGTCCTWTCRYTTGTTACTKGGSAGAAGAGACCAACACCCACCTCTCTACAGCCTCCTTTCAGGTAGTTGTAGAGAGCGATAAGGTCTCCCCTCAGCCTCCTCTTCTCCAGGCTAAACAACCCCAGCTCCCTCAGCCGCTCCTCATAAGACCTGTTCTCCAGACCCTTMACCAGCYTCGTTGCCCTTCTCTGGACACGCTCCAGCACCTCAATGTCCTTCTTGTAGTGAGGGGCCCAAAACTGAACACAGTATTCGAGGTGCGGCCTCACCAGTGCCGAGTACAGGGGCACGATCACCTCCCTGCTCCTGCTGGCCACACTATTCCTGACACAGGCCAGGATGCCGTTGGCCTTCTTGGCCACCTGGGCACATGCCGGCTCATGKTSAGCCGGSYGTCGACCAGCAYCCCCAGGTCCTTTTCTGCCGGGCAGCTTTCCAGCCACTCTTCCCCAAGCCTGTAGCGTTGCCTGGGGTTGTTGTGACCCAAGTGCAGGATTCTTGTCAGTCTTTTTTTCTTTTAATTAAAAAACCAAGATCTGTACCCTTCCTTCGGCCAGYGTTATGATCAGAAATGTTTTCTTGCATCTGAGGATTAGATTGAGACCTTAGTCTACGTTCCTGTGTACCAACACAGGATCAAAGCAATAGGTTTGCTATTTGCTACAGATCTTTTATCCATGGTGCAATGTGAAACATCAAACAAATCTTAAATTTGTTTTCAGCTAACATATACATAAAGAGACCAAGCCATCRTAATTACATGCACGTAACCCAAACYGAATTCATTTGGAGTTTTRTCTGCACAAGTAAAACATATTCATACTTTCAATATTCACAGCTAATGCCCAAYCCTGTATACTGATGAGTGTTGGCTGTGAGACTTTAAACACCTTTAGGACAGATAGTTTTATTTTATAAGCATTTTTTGGCACCAAATACCCAGCCCAAGTGGCTGCACTAAGAGTGGTGAAGGAAGCATGTTTTATTTATTTAGCTGTCTTTACTACAAACAGCTTTCCACAAGCCTTGTCTATGGTTTGGTTCTGCCCCTCCAACTGTCTGTGTTGCTAATCAGGATTTCCAAATGTTAAGTGTTAACGTATAAAGCTTAAAGTTGAGAAATTCTGACTGTCATCACCAAGGGATTAAACAGAGATTTATTCAGGTAACTCAGAACAAATATTACTCCATGAGGTTTAAAACAAGTCATGCATCTAAATTATCAAACTTTCCCTGCATAACAAAACACCCTGCTTGTATGCTGGCATACGTACTGCCCTTTTGGCCAAAGGACTTTGTTGTATTGTATCCTCATTATTTTAATCTTTTAAAAACATGCGTGGAAATGATGATACTGATAAATTAAAAGTATTATTTTAGCAAATTACCTGAAACACCAGTAATCACAGGGAGACCCCACTTTCCGAGATGCYTTCATAGCAGTCAGCCCTTGAACAGGGTTTTGCGTCTCCTGGGCCATGCGAGCACCACACAGCTACTTGGAACTTATCTCCACATCAGCCCTGGCTATCCCTTCTGTTCAGTGATGGACTAGCAACTGGGAAGTACGAGCAAGGAGAAAAGTGTTTGCTTACTAATAAATTTGAGGTTTCCTCAAGGACCACTCACCGGSTGCGAGCATGTGACAACGGTGCCAGTGTGCGTGATGGTGAACGACTGAGTGAGCATCAGAAACACCTGGACACATATTCACCAAAAMCAGTGACTTTTGGCTTCCAAAAAAACAGGGGGAAAAAAGTATAAGCACCATCCTGCTGACAGATAAGCTGTCCATATTGCATCCCATACAGTCTGTCCTTGCCTGGGTGACTTTCCTAATTTTGAAACCTGAGCGCAAGAGGTCAATGAATTCTTTAATTGCATGTAAGAGATGATCAGCTTTTGGCACAATTTATAACTAAGGTAACTAGTTCAGAAATACATGGCTCATTTAATTTTAAAAAGAGGGTCTAGTTTAATTATTTATGCTGTATAAATAATGAGATTCCAACAGTCTGAGAAGTCACTGAAACATTATGATATTAAATCTTTCCAAAGAGACAAGAGGTGAAGGGAGACACGCTTTTGTGTGAATTATAAATTGTGAGGATTAGCAAAATGTGGATTAGTAAGGGTCTGCTGCATTCAATACAGAATTCAGGGTGAATTATTTACTGTTAATATTACTTGCTTTCAGCTTATTAAAACTAACTCTGCAAGCTGGTAAATAATAGAAAATGTGTTTGATGAAAGAAATGCTRGGTTTTTTCTAAGAATGTTACTTGAAGTTATTTAACAAATTCCATTTACTATTATCTATTAATAAACAGTAGGAAACATTCARTAGGTCATGTTCAAACCTTGAAACATTTGAAGCAGATGGATCATATTTTGGGTTTCATCATTAAATATTTTTATATCTCTAGTTAGATTTGTTTGAAATAYAACCCATGCAAGAAAAAGGGTGTGGGAGAGAAGAAATACCTTTTGTCCTGGGCTCCTGAGCTGAGAACTCAGCACTTGGTTGGCTATGTTGACTGCACTAAAATGAACCAGAGAGTGCTCTCCTAAAATAAYGTGGGGTCTATTACACCGAAAATTAGGCTGGAGTCTGACAGCCAGGGGAAAAGCGCGTATCTGTTCCCAGTGACAGTCGGAGAAAGTCCAGGAAAGTACAGTGGGGATTGTGAGATCTGTTGTGTTACGTCAGGAAAAGCACCACCAAGGTCYTTCACAGTTACCAAGGAGCTATAAACCCGTATATGATGTGACACAGTAAGGGGAAAAACGTGGGGGAAATAGGAATTGACTGTTTTGTTTTACAGGAGACACGTAAATCTGGCACCAGAGACATCCAGCCAACTATTATTGTTATGCCTAAATCTTGGACCCTTTCAGCAGAATTACCGAGTCAACATTTATTCATATTTCACAGGTCCTGTTCCACGTTTTGTTACCTTGATCCTTTATTGCTTCCATTTAATTACAGGGTAATCGCAGCTGAAGTTTATGTTCCTGTCAGTTGTTTTGCTTCTGTAGGAATATCCATCAGCAGCACAGAAATCTCAGACACTCCACACGTCAGCTTACACCTATTTTTCATTTTGACATGGTTTATAGCAAATGTCATTACAGGATTGCATTTAAGCTGCTGGTGACAGCATGTCATTGTTCAATTAAGTTTTTAGACACCTCTTCTAATTGTATATTTCAGCACTTCATATTCCTCTGATTGCTGCTGTTTCTCACCTTCCCCAGTTGTTTAAAAGGCACTAAAAATCTCTCTCTCCTTACCTCAAAATGTGAAGATTGTGTTGACTTTATTTTGTAAATGTGACATTAGAATTGCACTCACAAAATCTGCAGGCTTACAAGCCTGCGCAATGCAAACCTCTATCGTGAATCGGAGGAACAGGGTAATTCACCCATCGCTGGAAAATTGCAGCAGTGTCTTGAAATTTCCCCACAAAATTTGGGGAAATTTCTACACGGATAAAGGCACATTTCAAACATTGTTATAATGATGTCCTTGACCGCTCTGCTGAAGTACTTATAGATCGTCCCGATTTCAATGTTGTTTTTTTTCCTCAAATAGATGTTAATTGTTAAACATTGGTAAATGGATAGATAAGTGAAATAGATGCAGAATCCAAAATCTGTTTGAATTCTCTTGCTGAATAGAGGTAGCTGACTGTTTTGACCATAACTATAAAAGAAAAATGGATTTATTTTTTTTAGTAAAACAAAAGAGTGGTTTGGTTTTATGTGTGTATGTGTGGTTTTGCGGTTGGATTTTATCTCTGGGAATGCACCATAACAAAACATTTCGGAGTCCTAGAAAAGGAAACCTTTTATTGCTGAACCTTCATGGAATGACTGTCTTTGAATTACAGTGATTGTGAATCAGCTGGGAAACTAAGTAAACCCTTTTAATCACATAAAGTTAGTTTCTGGATGTCCTTGAAGGGTCCTTGACTTTGAAACCTATCTTCCAGACTGGTTAGACAGGACTCAGATACTATTTTGGGGAGAATGATGAAAATGCTGACCTTCTCTTTTAAGTTTTTGCTCGATGTATGCAAGCAGTTAGACTCTTCCTTAGAACTGAAACAGATTGTACTTCCTTGAATAAGAGAAATAAAACTATCTGTATATAAGAAATGTAAACCCATTATAACTAAGAATGTATATTTTTCATAGCCACCATGTAAAATGTTTTTCAAACAAATAGAAAACATCTGGATTTTTTTTGTTCCATAAGCCAGAACTCCATTTAATACCTAAGACAGCATATGCAGGTAGGATGCAACACTGGGGAATAGGTTTTGAATCTTGGATCTCTGTTTAGGACAACTTTCTCTGTAAGCAGAAGCATCATGAATTCCCTTTTTAAAGCTGATCTGTAATACTCAGCAGTTTGATTTTCCTTACACTTTCACACATGAGGTAGACTTTATAATGTCTTCCTAGTGCTTGCAGTAGCACTTTACAACATTAGGCTATTTTTCCATGCAGTGTGAAAATACTTTTTCATGTCACACTATTTATTTTACGGGGGAAAAATACACCTGTTCAGCACCTCTGTGAGGTGCTCTATGATTCATAGAGTCATAGAATCATTTAGGTTGGAAAAGTCCTTTAAGATCATCAAGTGCAACCATTAACCTAGCACTGCCAAACCATTAAACCATGTCCCTAAGCGCCACAGCTACATGTCTTTTAAATACCTCCAGGGATGGTGACTCCACCACTTCCCTGGGCAGCCTGTTCCAGTGCTTGACAACCCTTTCAGTGAAGAAATGTTTCCTAATGTCCAATCCAAACGTCCCCTGGCGCAACTTGAGGCCATTTCCTCTCGTCCTATCACTTGTTGCTTGGGAGAAGAGACCAGCACCCGCCTCTCTACAGCCTCCTTTCAGGTAGTTGTAGAGAGCGATAAGGTCTCCCCTCAGCCTCCTCTTCTCCAGGCTGAACAACCCCAGCTCCCTCAGCCRCTCCYCATMRGACYTGTGCTCCAGACCCTTCAMCAGCCTCGTCGCCCTTCTCTGGACACGCTCCAGCACCTCAATGTCCTTCTTGTAGTGAGGGGCCCAAAACCGAACACAGTATTCGAGGTGCGGCCTCACCAGTGCCGAGTACAGGGGATCGTACAATCACTTCCTGAGGCAGCAAAATAAATGAAGTGGTGCAGTGAAGCTGATATCAAACAGCTCAGCCCTTTCATTTACCTGATGAAGCCAAACAAAAATTTCCACAGAGGCACTCAGACAGTTAATGGCACTGTTGCAATGTAGTCCTCACCAGCATGTTCAAACTGAATCATCTCTTAGCATACAATACACATGCCAAGGATTTAAAGAAATACTTTGTTACCTGCTATGATCTTTGATTGCATGACACATTGGCAAACATCTTTTGAAAAAATAATTTTGCATGTGAAATATTAAAAAAATTAATGGTAGAAACCTTCTTCCAACAATATTGCAAACTTATTTAAATGCRTGTGCAAAATAACATCTTTTTAGAAGGTAACATTTTAAATTAAGAATTATTTAATTACATTTCTGGAGATTWGGAAGGATTTCTAGCACTAATGGAGGAGATAAGAACGTATGATAAATCTGTGCACATCAGTGTAGAATACATCTAGATATCTATTCTTATCCTTTCTTAYATTTTCCTTTTGCCATTCTCTTTCTGTTCTTCTAATTGCCATCTCCTCCTAATTGTATTCATATCTTTTCCTTGTAGTAGATAAATTTTATTTCTTTTAACAGTATCATCTATTTTAATATTGTGAAGTCCATATCTTCTTCCTTTTTTTGATGTTTTGTTAATCTGAGTTATTTCTCATCTAGTACAAATCATTATATTTTCAGAGCTTTTGTTGTCTCTGAGCTCATATACATCAAGATAAGATCTGAGATTCTTTCTTCTGTTTTTCCTTTTACTGGCTACTTTTTTGCTGTGGTCTTTGGGTTAGCAAAAGAAATCTTTCMATGCGATGGAAAGAGTCTGACTCATGCTACTGCATCTTAATAGATAATAATATTGCCTGTGGCCAGGATTTTCAAGATAGTTAAATTATACACCCATCTCCCATCAACTTTCCTTGGATCCTTCATGATCTTTGAAGAAAATTGAATGTGCATTAATTTTTATTCTCATGCTTTTAGAGTATGTACTACTTTTATAATAAGCATCTCAGACACCAGTGAAAGAAGCAGTGATAAGCAAATGTTTATTTAAAGAAAGGTGAGTGTGCAAGGGAGCAACAGGCCAGAGAACAAGCATATTTACTCCTGAGAGAGAACATAGGAATAGAAAAGATTAAAAACTTCAGCAGCAGAAACTCTCATAACAGTATAAATTATTACAGGAATAAATCTAGAAGGAGAATAGGTGTTCACCTTAACACAAAGTTTGTGAAAAAAAATCTAACAAAAGCCAATATTTCTACAAAATTCTACAAGAAGCTGAAGACATTTTGGGGGAAGCGAATTTAAAGGTATGCAGTCTCCACAGCAGCATTTGTTAGTTGTTAATTTGTCTGGGGATGTTAAAGGTTTTTCATTAYTTGAATTCTCTAAGTCAATGTCAGGCACTTTCATGAAAGATCAGGTGTAGCYCAACAGCGTGAAGGACACGGTGGAACCGCTGAAAACTTTTGGCTGTGCTATTTAGAGGTCAGACTGGAAAGTCATAAAGGACCCTAGAGACACAAAATAAGTTTATTTAAACTAACGTTTAAATCTAACTAATTTATTTTCTAATTTAAATCTAACTAATTTAAATAAATCTAATTTATTTAAATCTAACGTTACATGTATGTTTAAGAAAAATAGCTTTACTAAAAAAAAAAAAAATAAAAATAGAGAGATTTATACCTGCTTTGGCCAGACCTACACAACTGTTCCAAGCAGATTAAACAAACCTAAACAAATGTGAGAAACCCTCTGCACTGTCCTCAAGCTTATCATGTTCCTCAAAGCAAGACAGGGGAAGAAATAAATAAGGTGACAGCTTGGGRGGAAGTGTCTCTGGAAAAGATGTCATTGTCATTGGGAGAATAAATGAGGAAGGATGACATGTAGGAGAAGAATTAGCAAAACAGCTSTTGACGTTTGTTAGGAAGGAAAGAGCTCCCAGCAGCTGGAGAAAATGCAATACTTCAATGCATGTAAGAACACCACATGAAGTGAAGATCTAAYAACTCCATTGGCAAAGAGGGTGGGGATTTAAAAAAAAAAAATGTTTTAATCACATTAAAAAAGGAATAAATTTCAAATTTCATCCAGTTACTTTGTGTGATTTGTTGTTACTTAAAACTGTGTCTTAGGATAAATAGAAGAAAAACTTCCAGTTGTAAACTAGAACAAGCTGAATCTAGCTTAAGGACATTGTATTTGACAAATTGTAAAATCCGCTTTGCAATACGACTTAGGTTAAAAACTCTACAGCCTTTTACTAGATATAAAATGCTGTTTCTGTGAATCCCTCTCCCTGAATTCATTTTTGCTTCTGAGGGCTGCAGAGTGATGGAGAATGRGAAGTTCAGGGGTGTGATCAGTTATCCTGCTGCTCTTGAATCTGAGRTTTTTGTTTCTGCTCATGCTCAGAGCAGTTGCAGCAGACATGTTTCTAGATTATACTGGGCAGTCAGAGCATGAAAGAAAACTCTATGCAGGAGCGCAGACAGGAGAAAATTATGGTCYTTGACTGAAACAAAATAAGCCTGGAATTTGTCAGATTCAGGTGTGATTTCTGGCAAGTCACTGGTCTAAATATTCATGGAAAAATGAGCATTTGATTACTTTTAAATTGAGTCCTTCATCTCTGTAGACCTCTTATGTTCTTTTCCTTACAGAARAGGGTTTAGGAAGTATAAAATTACATATTCTTTTAAGTGCTTAGAACTGTTTAGAGAAAACTTTTTGCTTAGGTATAAAAGAAAAAAKTTTAGAAATATGTACTGGTTTAATTTAAAGCAAAATAAGAGAACTTTGGAGATTGCAATTCGTTTCATTCATGGAGGATTCATTGAGATTTGTATCAGACCTCATAAAAGCAGGAGCTAGTGTTCCAGCTTTYCAACAGTCAGAGAGTGGTAGTGGCTCCTCAGTTCGGAATTTGCTTTAACTGCCTGAAGTCTCACAAAGGAAATTAAGTGCGGTCGACCAGATAGTGTGTTGCATTGGTCACCACTTCTGCATTTGTATTTTAGTTGGATTTACCTCCTGACCATCTTTAATCTGCAAATATAAATGTTTATGACTACAAAATTCTGCAGACAAGTTACATTTGTGTGCACTGATGGCAGAGTTGGAAATTCACGTCTCCGATTCACTTACGCAAGTCCTTGTTTCTGCATATCAAATGGTTGGGTATGAAATACCATTACCAAAAACCTTGCAAATAAGTATTTTGTGAATAACTATTGGAACACCAGGATAAATATTTGGCCCTTACTTGACCAAAATCTGCCACAATAACAGGCATTACCTCTTTCTGGTTACACACCTATTGATATTTCCAGGATTCAAGGGACAATTTGCTTATGTTTTATCCCATCTTGTGTTTCCCAGGAAGCCAGTATTAGTGTCAACTACAGACTATTGCTTTCCTTTTCTCATGAACTGCTATTTGGGCTGGATTTTAGGGAAGGGGGGAAAAGATTCTAGATTTTGGCATTACTTTTTCAGGTCTATATTTTCCAGCTACTCAACACAAACTCATGGGTTAAGGACATATTTTTCTGTGAAAAGAAGAATGTCAGATATTGGAATGTCAGATATTTCCCATTGGAAAGTGGGATAGATAGGGAAGTGATGTTTGGAAGCAGAAAATTCCAGTAATTAGATAACCTCAGTCCTAGCAGCAGGCTACTCCCAGCTACCCCATTCCCCAGGCAAGCATATGAAAACCAAATGGAACTCGTAAATATTTGTTTCCAAAATCAGTTAGTTAATGACAGAGAGCATAAAAAGCTCACGAAATTGTAATCTGATGGAACATTATTTGAGATCTCCAGAAAGCACAGACATAAGTASTCAGTTGAAATGAAATCCAATATACATGAACTTTACTTCTCAGGAAAAAAAACAGATGTGGAGGAAAAGCTGTACATATTAGACAAGATTGCTAATTTATAGGAAATAGCACATACAGTAAAAACCTTTGCTTTGTGTGATGATATTACCAGAGGACCAGTGCGTAAGTAGACTCCGATCCATTATGCTTTACACTTATAYAATTTGTTAGACTTGTCCTGTGATCTTTATTCATGCAAAGCTCTCTTCTGAATTTATGGCAGTTTTGCAATCATTACTCAGCCTGTATGGAGTTATATATTCCTATGAATTAAACTGAGAAGGAATTTTCTAATTAGCTTTACAATTATTAATGAAATGAAAGATTGCATACATTGCAGTGAACAGAGAGACGTGATACTATCAGGCATTCGAGTCAGACGTATTTAAAATATACACTTCCTATTTTCTGAAATTTCCACTTCCAACAGTCTCCAGAGTTTAGCAAGATCATAAAACTGGAGCAGCATTTCATGGAGTTCCTTTTAGTTAATATCACAGTATTAAATAAGATCTTTCCTGCAAGGGAAAGAAAATGATTGTTCTCTCTCCTAAGCCGACTGTGTAAAATGTTCTTCAATAAAATCCAAGAAATTAATATTCAATGATTTACAGTAAATCTCCTGAGCACAGGAGGTTTGCTCTAGACAGGAAAAGCAAACACTTGTGGGGTACGTTATTATGATGGCTTATGCTAATTAAATTGAAGCAGAAATGCTTAATTTATGCTTTACCATCAAGTGCAAAGGGGAAAATTCTTTCTTGGTTCAAGCTTTATCTTGTTAAGAAGATTTACCTCCTTATTTCCTATAATAAAGAGCTATTTTTGAGACTATACTGAGAAAGCAGAGGCTTGCAGAGCTTTTCTGCTAGTTGCCATGACACTTTGGATCTCAACCTACGGTTCAATACAGTAGCTGCAATTAGGTTAATTAGAACATTATCTCAAAGTACACAGCTATTGTACAAAAGAAGAAACATTCTCACTGAATATGCTGCTTGGTCACCAATAAATTATTTTTTTAAAATTACATTTTCTAATTATAATGAATTTATTTCTCCTGGGGGTGCTTGACACATAACTCAAAAAAATAAATACAGGATCCATCTAATATCATCTTAGGACATTTGAAATTTTTCTGAGCTTTTAGTTATTTTCTTTGATAAAATAATGAGAGAAAAAGAATCCCTATAATAAAGGATTATACTGTTTTAGCTCATTAGTTATTCCCAAATTCAAAGTTCTTAATGAAAAATCATACACATATATATTAATCTTGTTGAAGGAATTTTTTTGTTATAGTATTCCGTACTTTTGTCTGCAAAAGTTGACTAAGCTTTTTTTTTCTTTTTTTTAAACTATCGCAGCATCTAGAAGCTCTTCTCTAGGGAAAGGAATGAATTGTGCCAGGTGCTGTATAAACCGAATAAACAAAGCTTTCAGCCTACACAAAAAATAACAGGCAGGTGCAGGCAGACAAAGAAATACAGGAAATAAAGAATGAAAATGATTAGCATGACGAGTTGGGGTGTGAGTCCATCAGGAGYCAACTTGTCTTCATATTGTTTTTGTAGTAATTATGAAAAGGAAAGCTTTAAGGAGAAAAATGCAATATTTTATGCATTCTCTGAAAACTCAGATTAAGCATAGAAGGAAATGGCAAGGTACCAGGAGCGTGTGGATGAAATGCAGCTCCACAGAAATCAACAGGACTTTTGTCACYGGTGTCAAGAGAGGCAGATCCGATTTTTGAGTGCCCTACACAAATTGTTGACTTTAAACGATTAACCTTCTGAGATAAATGCTCAACTACCTACAACTATTTTGTCCAGATGTCCCTGAGCAGCACAGCTGGCACCCGGACCATGTGCGTTACGAAAAGGGTACCTCTGTGCTGCGTGACGTGACCAGCCGAGGTTTCAGACTGCCCTGGAAAACAGACCGGACCGTCGGTGTGTTCTGTAGTCTCTGAAACACATTCAAGTGCGCTGCCTGTTTCCTGGAGAAGCCGTACACGCTGTATAAACCTGCCACGGGCAGTGACTTAGCAGCATACATCTCATGAATGTCATAGCTGTCGTTGTGAAATATCAAACGCCAAGATTTTCATAATTTATTTCATCATATTTGACAGGCAGGGACTTTTTGAGGACAGAACACTAAATTTAAACATTTGTTTCTCCCTTTTGGTGTCTCAAATTTGTTCCCATTCCCCACCCCATTTATCAATCATTTTCACTAATCGTTACTGCCTATATTTATCTTCCATAATCACTAACACTCTCTTCTCTGCATCTTGAAGAAAAGAAAGTTGCTGTCAGACATTATGCAAACTATGAATATCTCTGAGGTGAAAAGATGGAATACCGACCCCACAGAAAACGATTGCAAATTTCCCTTAACTTCAAGAAAATCATGTTTTCACTGATAAGAAATGTTATCAGCCAGATGGTCAGCTAAGCACATGAGCATAACTCACCTAAGAGTGAGTTATGGTGCTCTTAGCTTCTAGGATGTTTGCCCAAAATCCAGGAGTACAGGTCATGTTTTCGGGGACTTCTTGACTTTGTTTTGATTTGATACTTACATCAGTTCAAACCTCTCAAGTTCATTCTTTCTTTTTTCCTATTCCTTCACTGATCTGCAAAGGATGATGATTATTATAACCTAATTCTTTGGTTCTGTGAGGCAATTAGAAGTTTGCTGACCTGGCACTTTAGGTATATCTGACACAAGTTAGAAACAAACCCAGAAATAAATACAAATGCACATAAATCTCAGCTAACACAAAATTCTCATCTCATATAGACCAAGTGCACCACTAAATTCCAGCTCGAGCCYAAATAAATTATTTTGCATTGTGAACAACCTTGAAGACTAACAGAGCAAAGTATTTCAGACCACAAGATGAAACATTTTTACCAAAATGAGATCTTTTGGTTTCTTCTTATACAGAGGAAAGAAAGAAAAGAAAAAATGAATTGCTTTAGATTTGTCTAGTATGCCTGCATTTAAAAGAGGTCTTCAGTGGTCTGGTACTTCATGGCTACGCCGTGCAAATCCTCCCAGAACCAACCTGATGTAAGTGGCCCAATATAATTCATAACTTTTTTGTGCCTGTTTCTTCATTCAACCTTTTCTATTGTTCTACCTGTTCAATAGTAGTGTCTGTTCCATGTATTTACAGGATATGTATACAGTGTATCCTACATAATAATACAACACATGGTATTATTAATTGAGTGAATCACAGAAGAAAAATTAAAGTTAATATCTCCTTCCTGTCCTTAATCAAAGAACATAACCATACCCTKTGTAATCAACACAGAGAGGCTGAAAACCTGCCGTGGTAGGTGCTTTCCACCTCAATCTGCAGCACTTCGTCCTCTCAGTTCTGTTCAGCTCCCCACTGTGAGAGCCAAAACAATAACAGTCGCCTAAAGTTTGAACTCAAAGTAGCATTTGGACTTACAGCTGAAAGTCTTTAAAACAAATCTAAAAGGAAAAATCTTAAATTGTGCTTGTCAAGACAGTGGAATTCACATGTGAGACAAGGATATAAGGATAAAATGCGTTGATGTGAGTAGATTCACAAATATCAAACAAAGTAAAATGTTAATTTTGCAATGTTACTGTTTGTTTCTCTTCTGTTTTCACTAAGTTTCAGTAAAACATATCTCCTCTTCTTTCAGGCAGCTATAACTACTGCTGCCAACCCAGTTTCACATTACTGTGATAGTAACAGATTACATGGATATTTCTCTCAGCTCCCTATTTCTGCTCATACTTACTCTAAAAGCCGTTCCACCAGAAGCAAGAAAGTACATCCTCACCTTATCTAATGCCTTTTCTCCTTCTTCTCTCACCCTGTCACACTGTTTGTGCCCTTTCTTACATTTTTGCTTCTGTCTAGCTAAGACCCTGCTCACTTCACCCAAAGAATCTGACAAAGTGCAATCGCTCAAACCATGGCAGTAATATCTTCTGCCACTTSTGATCTGGAAACCATCAGATGTTATCTTGTCTATTTATACTGCAAATGCTTCAATGGAGATATTATCCATTTGTACAGTGCCTGGTGCAAATGGAAACCTGTTCCCAACCGGCATTTTGGCAGACTGAARAAAGGAAAATCCACTTATGTGGGCCTGAGAGTTGGTGACATCCTTGTGAGATATAAAATATCTTTTGATTCATTGCTCTCAACCTTCAACTGATTTGTCATGCAACGTCTGTTCATAATCTCACAGATCATCCTCTAACAGGAGTTCTCTCTCCAGGTCTTTTGCTAATAATAATCCAACACCCTCATTTCTCTGCAGAGCTGCCTCCTCACCCAGATACACTTTCCTCATTCTGCTGCACTTAGACTTAAATAGGAGAAAAGGATGCAATGCTTCTCAGGAGAGAGACAAAGGAACAGGGACAGAGAAAGAGAAGACAGACCCTCAAAACTCATCATCCCTGCATCATCATCAGGAGCAACAGAAGCAGCAGATAGCTGGGTACTAGAAGGTGGAAATCTGGCAATGCCTCTCTCCTGCGTGATACAACAGCCCAGTCCTTGGTTTTACAGCATGTTAGGTGCCCACGCCTCAGACTATCAAATTACAAAGTAATTTATAACAAATGGCAAATTTCAAAGTCATTTATAACAAATATATCATTAAGAAAAAGGAACATTTAACCCCACCAAGGAAATAATGTGGTTTTTGCTAGAATATCAAAAGCAGTTTCCATTTTCTTATGTGAAACAATAATTTCTCTGTGTTTTACAACCATTAGTTGACATCATTGTCAAAATTAAGGTTTCTATCCATCAACTCTCCAAGCTTCTGTGTTTCCTACAAAAGTGTGTAGAGGAAGTTACAGCTTCCTCATASCTGTAATCTTCTACAACATCTTTGAACAAGTAGGTGTCAGTGTCCTCGGGTATGATCCTGGGTAACTGAGTCCATCTATTTGTGTTAAAAAAATGACAAATGTGTATTACATTTACTTATATTTTAAACCAGGATTTCATTTGGTTTACAAGTATATTTACTTATACATTAAACSAATATACATGCCATGTATTCTTACTTACAGGAGCAGTTCGTGTTTTTCTTGAGTACTCTGTCTTTAATTCACTGATGCAATGCAGCRATTGTTGATTTTTTCCTAAATTTAGTAGCAGCAAACATTACTTCATTAGTGTATTGGCCTAGGTTTTTCTTCGCAATAAATTCTGCATAAAGGCTGCAGGCAGGATACACACGGTACAGTATTTTTATTTATACTAGGGTTCCACCCAGGGGCAGTAAAAAGCACCAGGCCCTTCAAGCGTACAAGGATTGCCTGGCCTTTATTCCCCCTTTGCTTTGTTAGGCTCATTCGCCCCCGGTCCAAGTACACTTGGAGATTAAAATGAAGTGCAGTTTTTAGAGGGGGGCAYGAGAACAGTTAAAACTGGAGTTAGAGAGGGAGAAATACAAGCAAGGAAGCAAATTCTCAACATCAGTTCATTGCTTCATGACCTATGACTTGTTCCTTGTGAATTTTATGTGGGAACTGATTTATAGGGCAAATCAATCACTCTAGCTGAAAGAAACCTGTCCTTAAAACTGTGTGAAAGCATCTGTCTGTGACAGCATACATGCAGCATGAATAAAGATAGAGTACAAAGTTCTCTGCTTTAGAGGCTTGCCAAAGGTTTATAGAAAAAAAAAAAAAAAACAAACCACCCAAAAGAGAAACAAAAGAAACAAACCTTAAAACATTTGCCAAAACCACTAAAAAAAGAAATAAATATCTAGTCATTATAAGTCACCTCTGCCCTACGAGTACGGTTTGCTACATACTTAACACGTAAGTACTGGAGAAAGGGAAGCTGGGTGGAAGCACGTATTAGCGTACAAGCAGATATTTTAAGAGGTATTTTGCTCCTTATCGGTAGTATAGAAATACTTACAGGGCACAGTTTGGGGAAAAGCCTTAACTACGCTCCACATTGTGGTACAGGTTACCACAGCAAGGCCTTACCTCAAGAGCAGACCCCTGAATTGAAAGAAACGTGTCCCAGTAACCAGCGAGCCCTTTGCAGCGGGTGCGCACGTTCCGTGCTTACCCCACTAGCCATAGGGCTGGGTCCGGAGGCGAGCACAGACCTACAGCCCAAGGACTTTGTTCTTGTTTGAAGAGGTCTTCAAGCATCAGCRACCCTCGTAACTGTGATGCCTCCTTTAACCCAGATTGCCATGCCCAGCTGAAAAATCCAGATCTGTTTGGTCCTCTGAAACAGATGAACCTAAAATAAAACCGGAAAGACATTATCAAATTCTAAAAACTCATCAACTGTTTTTTCCACCTAAGACTATTTTTTACATTRAAAACGGGGAAGTGCCAGAGGCTACGTTATTCCCATATAAAGTCCAAACTATTTTATTACTGCAGACTTTAAAAGGTTCAGGCGTGATGATGAGGAATAGCTGGAGATGGACAGATGTGCACCTACAACTCCGACACGTGCACTCAATATTGGTGTCATCAGGTACTGAAGCAGAGACAGTAAATCAGTGAACTAAGACACTTTGCTCCAGTAAGAGAGAAGTATGGATTTCATTATCCGAGGCCTTCTCAGGGTAAGAGTCTTAATGGCTGCAATGAGCTCAGTGGGAAAGGATAGTGTCTGAAAGCAAAGGAAATCTCTGATGATTTTAAGTACTTTAATTTTTATCCCATAAACAATTCAGATGGGATGAGCTATGTAATAGCTTTTTTATGATAATTATGTCTATTTGTTTGGTCTTTTACCAGATCGTTAAAGCTACTGAGGTTGCTGGAGAGCCAATTTTTTTCTTGAACTGTTTTAACTGTTCTTATTTGATTGCTGGAGTTTAGTGATGATAAAGATTTATAAGCAGCCAAGAAAAGCTATTTTTAAAAAGCTTGCCTTCTGAATATAAACAGTCCCTCCCTCTTGAAACAATTTCAGTGGCAAAGTTTTTCCTTTCTTAAAAAGAGGAAAACAACACAGAAGAAGCTATCTAGAAAATAGATAGCTATTTTCTAGAAAATATTTTCTTTTTTCCCCGTAGTGTTACAGGGAAAAGGAGAAGGCAAGCAGAAAGCAAAGCATTTTATTAATGAGGTYTGGCACAAGTTCAAATATAAGTGTTGCTTCATGCATTGGGACTGTAGGATCAGGTCACAGGAATGAAATCAAGAGTAACCTCCTTCCACCCTAAAATTCAGCTCTGGAAAAAATTATTAATTTGGCTTAATCTCTTGCATGGGATTGCTGTTGCAAAACCGTGGGATGGGGTCAGTGGAGAAGTGTAAAGAGATGTATAGATACATATACCTATAAGTGCTTCCACCAGAACACGGAACTCTGAACTCAAGTTTAAAACCCCATCTCCAATATAACCCAGGAATCAAAATATGACAGAAAAATACCATTTTACTCACACACTTACTGCCCGAAGTTTTGAACACACAATTAGGTTTAGATAGGCAGATTTTTCTAATTATAAACAGTTGTGTGTGTTTATGAATCTTAGCAGCTTTCTGTAGCACGCTGAGTCCAATGACAGCATTTGCCACCTGCGTYGCAATTCTCAGAAATTTAATTATAATACCGTGCACATATCCCTGCAGTTTCAGCATCAGTTACTCTACTATCACATGAATATTATTTATTGTACCTGCTTAACCTTTGTATTTTCTAACAGGTTTTTCAAAGTGGTTTTACATACACCGCTTTGCATACTACACAGCACTATGAAATTTAGACAGAAATTTACATAATTCTCCAAGGTGTAAACTTATCTTCCATTCAAAGCCATTAAATATCATCTATCAGTATATCACCCTCTTTTTTCAAAGTCTCAATCACRTCTATATGCAATTCAGTTTTCAGGAAGCAGAAGCTCATATAGTACCTTACCATTAAAACWTTCATTTACATTTTTAATACCACAGATTTTCCAGAAATGAATGCATTTTAAATATAACATATTTTAGATTAGTATTGTTAAAAAAGGAACATAGGTTGGTTGTGAGGCAACTGTTGTATATGACCAGTCATTTCTTAACTGATCTCAAAATTGACCCAACATCTGGTCTTCATTGCCAAAACCACAGTGCTGCTGCCCCAGAGAGGGCAGGTAGGACCTGAAGGTGGACAAGATTCAAGTTTTAGGAGGAGGTGCGATAACTGTGGATCCATTATCTCCGTAGCAGAGATACAGCAAAACCTGCTTTCTCAGGACACTCCTTTTCTGCCAACTTCCCCTTCCTATGCCTATATAGTACTTCTCTGACCTACGTGCCTGATGTGGGGCTCACAGTGCTGAGCAGTTTTGACACAGCTCTGGATCAAAGCACAGGAAATTTGTCTTCTGCTTAAACACAAACTGTGTGATGAAAGGTAGTCCCGGGCAAAACATTCACCTGAAAAACTGCTGTTGATTTTTTTTCTCTACTGCCATCATAAAATACTCAAGTATTAGTCAATAAAAACRCAAGATATTTTTTTTCTGCTTCTTTTTAATAAAAGCAGCAGCTACTGAGAACTAGAGAAAAAACAGTGTTTATACCCACTGTGATTCAAAAAGAAAAATATTCAACTTCACARCATTAATTGTCCTTGGAAAATAAAAAGGAAAAGTTTTAGTAGTAGAAATTAAAAATAAAGCCACTGTACGAACCAGAATGAAATTATTATTGACATTACCATTTAAGATAGTTTGGTTAGGGGCAGCATGGCTAAATTATCCTGCTGACACTGCTTSTCTTTGTGGTGCCACCAAGGTAAATTCCTGGATGAAACACCTCCAGCCCCCTTCACCTGGTGTTTTGGATGGCTTTAAGCCTTCAGAATCAGAGGAAATTTGTTCTGTGTTCACAACCTCAGCAGGAAAGGAGAGAAGAGGTATTTGTGCAAGAGATCTTCATCCAGGTCCTATGGTGAAGTTGACATACAATGGCCCTGGACACTCTTCTAGAGAGCAATTTGAAAGTCCACAATGCTTCCCAAAGCCCTGTACCTAAAAAAAAAAAAAAAAAATCATATCTGCTACTCCTACTTTAACTTATCTGCTTCAAAAACTAATTGCTTTCCAATTGAGTTTCTCACCACTTTTGGAGACAATTTAAGAAAACTTAGGAAGTACATAAGAAGCACAAAATTTAAATATGTCTCATGATTGCCTCAATACTCTGAAGTGGCTAAATTCAAAACCGTAAGTTCTGACACATAGAATCTGTAAACTTCCACCAACAAATTTTCATTTATTTCTTTTATTTTTTTCAGAATTTGGCTGAAGCTACAGATACTGAATACCTCAGAGAAAGAYCTAGGATATGGTATAATGGTATATACCTGAGCACAGACTTTAGGTCTTCTAAAATAATTATCCCTACAGGAATTTCATTAGGTTAGAACTAATTASTGACAAAAAAATAAGATCCACTACTATGAAACTCATTTCACTGTTCAGGCAAGTGGGCAGCATTTGCTCGTATGCTTTCATTGACCCAAGAAGCTGCACATCACAGAAGTCTCAATCGCTGCTTTTAGTTAAAAAGTGTGCGTAGGGGAGGAAAGTAGGAATTAATTTAAGCGGAAGAGAAGGGAAAGACATAAGCAACTAAGATACGCTCCAACCTGCAGCACTTCCGCCTGTCATCCTCAGACAAAAATAAATAAAGCTCTTGATATTTCKTGTACTGAGGTGACACGAAAAATAGCTCATGTAAACCTCATATCACACAGATGAGCAAAGCAAACAAGCACATCAAATCTGAGCCTCCTAGAGAGACAGAGATGCTTCATCCTATCAAGTAGCTACTGCACCTCCTTTGGCCTGGCAGTCACCAGCTCTGAGACAGTTGGAACAACAAGATTTTATTTCTGTCAAAGCAATTGCAGGAGGGGTCATCAGTGCTGAAAGGGGTGATGAGACAGAGATGCTTGAATATGCCARCACTTACACAGGAAGGAACGAGACTTGCATATTTGGGACCCARCCCCAGCACAGTCCCAAACTCCACGTCCCCAGCGGGGTCTACCACATGTGCCACCACTGCAAGGWCAGAATCCGACCCCTGCTGACTGCCCCACAGGAATAAACATCTGCAAAGCCCTGCATATGTTTATGAATGTCTCCTAATCTCCTCCAAACCATAACAATTTGCAATATTTTTTAGATGTTTTTCATGCATGAGAACAAGAACTACAGTGCTCTGGAAGTGGCTGAACTCAATGCATTTGCCCTTAATGCCRTTTTGACAAGGGAGGGCCAATGAACACAACATATGCTGACAAAGGAATTGCTAATGATGAGTAGAAGAAGAAATGACATTGTTAGTTCTGCAAGATTCTTCACTTTAAAACTGCTTCTGCCAATACTGGCACATGTTTCATATCTTTAATGTTCAACCTTGTTTGCCATTATAAAGCAAACATTTATCAAGTCCCGGTACTCTCTGAAGTTTCCCTGGGTTTACGGCAGAAATTTCTCTGCTGCTTTAGACACCGATGTGTCAGAGGGACACTGCAGGAATTCAGAGCAGAAAAAGGCGAGGTCAGCCCTAGGTGGAAAAGGAAAAAGATCTGAAGAGTTTGAGTCTAACCTGAGTCAAAGGATTGGCTCAGTTCACCAGGTCCATTGCCATCACGTGGTGTGATCAAAGGGARGGATGTGGAAGTTTCGAGACACTTCCCAGGGTGGTTCAGAGTCAGTCCCTTTGGGAGCTCAATTAAAAACTGATAGAAGGTGCAGCCTATTCAGTAATTTCTGTTTAGGCATTTCTATCTGGCCACAGATCTGCAAATATCATGATGTGTCTTCCCCTACCACCTCTCTGCAGTCCTCCAAAAGCTCAATTCCTCAATAAATCACCTCGTATAACACTACCATAAGTGACTCCCATATTACCAGATGGTCAGTTACGATTCTAAAATATCAAACAACATTTATTTTAATGTATGCCTAGGGCTGAGATCTTCAGGAATGAAACAAAGCAGAATTTTAAAGCTGAATCAAAAATTTGGAAGCTTTCCTCCCACTCATTTTGTTTTCAAAAATATCCRATTGATTTTCAAACACAAGTTTTATTGACTTCAAGTGTGCTCCTAAACAACTTTGGCAATTTCTGCTCTGGGCATTGAAATGGCTTAAGACGCCTTTGAAAATCACAGTTGTAATGCTGAATACATATTGTTTCTGTTTACATGAAAGTGTTTTGCCATTTTCAGAGCTTCCTCACTTGTTTTCTTACAGTGATGGCAGGGGATGGGTGCCAGAGTGTACCAACAAATTTAAGAAACAAGCAAATGAACAAGGAGAGAAAAGATGTAGAAAAGTAAAGATTTTAAAGTATCCATGTGTCAAAAAGTTTTCAAAAAATGTAGATTAAAGCTACCTTGAAAGCAAAAACATTTAAATCCATAATTACAAAAATAAGAATTTGAAGCTAAGTGAATTACCAGAATAAGATGGCTCTGACTGTGTTTGCCAATATTTCCTGCTTTATTCCAATTAGCCATAACTTTATAATATTTTTTCTTTGCACTAGTCATTCTGGGACAATGTCAGTGTTGAGTCCATAAGCATTTTGAGAATTAATTAAAATGTCATGAAATAGTTCTTTCATTAGCATATATATGGTCATAAAAATAATTATAATTACTTCTTAGAGGTGGAGGAGAGTTAAGTTTGATTGATGGAATTAATGAAAACATGGACAGTTCCAAAATACTAAATAGTAGAAGCTTGGAGTATTAACTATCCACTATGCAAAGTTATAATAATTACAGTAAGAGCTAAAAAGATTAGTATTCAAAAAGAATGATGTACCTAGGAGCCTAAAAAACCCATTGCAAATTATGAATGTATTTTCAACTGTTTATATCATTATCAGAAGAAAAATATCATTTTGATTAACTTCCAAAGTCTGCTAGATTAATAGGTATTTGCAGTCTTACAGAGAGTACAATCAATCCCTCTAATCTTGTTATCAGATGCTAAACAGCTGGGTGACCTGATTTAAGTGTTATGATTTTAAGGAAGTAATAACGTATAATAGTTTCCAAATGCCTGCTAAGAATTTGCAAGCTGTATAATACACCAAAAGATATGCAAATAAATGACATTAAAAGAAACATTATAATTAGCATTGGAATGCATATAAACTGCTTGTGCAGCCATAAGCAACATAATCTTATTTCAGTTGTGTTTCTTTTCATTTATTCTTGCTTTTAAAGACCTGCAAAACAGTAATGATATTCTTAGAAGCCCAGGTGAACCCGCTCTGCAAATGGGTAGATTGTTAAGCTGAATAAAAACTTCTCATTCAGTAGTTGAGACCCTCTGAAGTAAAGTGACCGCAATTTGCAAGAACGATAGAAGGAGATTAACACGCAAGTGGTACATTCACGATATTTACTGTTCTTCTCCAGACACTCACTTAATGTAGAAAACAAACCCAGAAAGAGGGGTGAGTGGCATTAAACTCCCTCTGGGCGGTCCAGGCTGTGAGCAGCCGCCTTGGCGATGTGGAAGTGGTCAAAGCAACACTCAGCTCCTGCGTGAGCAATTACCTGGTGCCATTGGCAGATCCCTTTGGCCTGGCTGCTCTCCTGTCCCTTGCTGCTCAGGCCTGGAAGGCATTTGCTGGTTTTCTACACGATTCTTCAACCTTCTGCTCCTACCTAAGGTTCTGTAGCTCAAAGGCAGACCAAGATGCTAACCGCTTGCTCTGTTATTTGATGGCCATCCGAGCGAGGGGATCAAGGACCTGGCTCTTCTGCCTACCAAGGATTACAGTGGGCAGCCCCGCTGCAGCTCACCTCTCTTTTAAACACTGATTTTTTTTAAATAAAGGCAGGRTGTGAAAGCTTACTGGTGACAGCATAGCAGAAGACTGACAGAAACCGTGGGCCAAAACCCAGGAGAAGAATCAATCCAGSCAAAGCCCAGTCAGGCAGCTTTACGTCCTGACGAACATTTAAGAAGTTCCTGATGCCTTTTAAAAGATAGGATCATTAAAGACATGGGCAGGAACCTCAAATGAGCAGGGAAAAAGGAAGTGGAGCAAGAAAAGGAATCATTTTTGGAGCATAAAAGTAACAAAGGCAAGCCTATAGTATACTAGACAGGAATTTCCAATTCCTGTCAATGAATTTTTTGTTTCTAGCTTTGCTTGTAAAGAAAAGCCATACTATCCCCAGCCCTCACTCCGCTTTCCATCATGGATGATTGCAGACTGAGGCTGGCTGGACCTGCTCCAGGAGCTTGTTTAGCCTCCTTGGAGTTATTCTGTAGAAAGATCAAGGCTTAATAATTTATCACGCAGAAACAATTATTTTGTAAATATTTCATTCCTTTGTCGTTCACACACAGCACTACAATGAGATGGCACTAGCTGAACAGCATGTCCATGCCACTACCCAGGACAGAGTGGATGAAATCATTTTGCTCTGTCCTGAGTCTATCCCTGCTGGGAATGCTTTGTCTCATATTAGCAGGACAAGGAGGATTCAGCTCTATTACAAGTTATCTTCTGCACCTACTGATGTTTTTCTGAATTTACCCCTGCTCCCAGCGGGTGGGTCTGAGCTTCCTAAACAGTGCTATTAAAAAAAAAAGAAAAAAAGAAAAAATGTATCCAACCTTACCCTAMTAGGCAGAGTCTCCCTATTACCTAGAACACGTTATGTTTCATGGCAGTCTGTCCACAATAAAAGGTGACCTGCAAGTTCTGCATGCTATCCCAGCTGCAGCCAAGGAGAGGCTGACAGAAGAGATGCTTTAACAGGTATTAACCGTTCTATCTGTGCCTAGGTACCACGTCATTGTATGTTGTTTCCAGATGGCAGGTTGCTGATTTTTTTTCTAAAGCAACTGCCAGGTTTGTGAAGAATTATTTTGCAGAAACATTGACTGCACTTAAAGGTCTTGTCTTTTTTTATAAGACATTTCTAATCTCACATCCCCCCTCTAATCACACAAACAGTTTAGACTAAAAAAAGCACTACATGGTAGGAAGAAGCAGGAGGGAGTGGGCACACACAGCTGTGCATGCTGCTGCCAAGGAGTTTGTTTTCCATTCTTGTATTGATATAGATGCTCTGACAATTGTTGTGCCAGATTCTCACAAATGCCATGTTTTGCAAACTGCCAAATTAAGGAGTGAAGSTCTTATTTTTTTAAGCATTATATTTTAAACATTTTTTTTTCCCTCTTAAGGGAGCATATGGTGGAAAGTGACACATTTAAAATRGTCTTACTGATGGCTGAAGGATTACTCTATCAAGAAGAGTACTTGCTACTTGGTGTAGCCACCTGGCATTATTGATCAATAGGTAGAAGCTTCCACCAAACGGTGGAAATAAGTGTAGTTTCTCATTGCAAGGGGATATAATTTGCCCTTTCCATTCTGCTTGAAAAGAAACTGCTACCATGGACTCTCATCCACCCCTAGCAATCCGAGTGCCCCTTTTCTTGAGCCATGGTCCTCGTACTGGCAGTTGTAGGGATGAAATTTTACTTTCTCCCTCTCAGACTTGTTTTATAATCCCTTGTATATAAACCACACATGCTTCAGCAGGACTGATTTATCTTCAGCACTGCAACAGAATAAAAGAAGGATAAAATGAACCTGGAATAGAGCACTGCTATTTCTAAATTAAACAGCGGCAAAAAGACAATCATAGGGTCCTAAGACCTATTCTGGGGTTCATTTTAACTGGAGCATTACTTGATTAAATAAGGAGTCTCTAATCTAAGGGAGTGCTTAGTCATTCAAAGAAATATTTGCAACCGAGTTGCAAAGGATGATCGGAGAATTCCTCCTCGTACAAAAGATGTCTTTGCAGCACATTACCGTCCCTAACCCAGACCTTCACATCTGTCTCACGCCTTGCGCTGGGGCAGGACCGCTCTTCAGCGTGGGACATCTGGGGCTGGCTGGCAGCTTCTGTTTCCTGCAGGCTACCCTGCCTTTTACAGGGGAACTCGGGCAGCTTGCGTTAATTTATTTCTCTGTCTTTCTGCATTTATATGGCCAGTGTTTTAAACCTAAGAGTTTCTACCCTTCAAACAACTGTAGTCCCATTGTGAGTTGAGCATAGGTCTTTCATCAATTATTCACTGTTCTGAAGACATAAGAACTGTCTCAGGGCAAATTTGTGTTTCTTCTCACTCCTCAGAAGYAGATATTAGAAAACACGTGCACCTCACCAGAGAACATACGGGAGCCACGCTCACTTTTGGGGAAGGAAAAAAAAAACACCTCCAGCATGCTCTCATTGCATATATGAATGAAGACGTCCAGTTCAACAGTATTCCAGACTTATAAATAGGGATGTTTAAAGACACTGACGTTTTTCAAGTAGAACTGCCAGAATTATTTTATATTAACTTCACCATCATTTTTTATTCTTAGTCATATTTAACCCTTCTCCATAGAGGGTTCCTACCTCCAGAATTAAGAAAACAGAAGTAGAGGGATAGCAATGAACTCAATTTTTTTAAAATGCACACTTTTCATTTCTTTCTCTTTGGTTTTTCCCCAACATCATCTTGATTGCAATTGCTAAACCAATGACATTAAAAAGTTGTCATATGATTTTGTTTTCAAATTAAATATTCCTGTCTGGGATGATGTATATTACTTGAATTTGGCACAGAAAATGATGTATTCATTAAATAACATGCCATGAGTTGCACTTTTCAAAATCTCTCAACCCTCCTACAATAATTTTTCCTAACATTACCACGGATAAACCTTTCATTAGGCTCACTTTAAGCTTTTCTGATAATCCTAACCAATGCTGTGATCCCACTGTTTATCTTTGAAAGTATTTGCCATGAAATAAGAACTGTAAGGCTCAGAAAAACTTGAGCAGAACTATGTTTCTTAATTTTAAAAAATTAGGTTTTGACTCTTTCTCTTTGCTTCTCTCTATCCTAGGGAAAAGAAAAGAAACCCAACAACAACAAAAACCTAGAAATGGTCCTTATAAGCATAGCTTATCCTATTGAGGGGATTTCTGCGTGCACATTTTTACAGAAAATGTAATCATTAAAAACTAACACTAACCAAGAAAAAGTAAAAGTCTAAGGAGCTTATGGATAGAGGATATTGTTGTCTTTGTTTTTAACAAGAGACTGATTAATTTTTTTAAAGCGTTTTTATTCTTACCCATATTTTTACTCAGATTTAGTGTAACCTAAGTTATTTTCTGACTAGTTCTGTTAAACGGGACAAAACCTTATATCTCCTGCCAGTTTAGAAATATGCAGGTGCTTGCATCTTTGAGAGCCTTTGTGAATATTGAACAACTTTCAAGTCTAACCTACTTTTCCTTCTTTTTTTTTCCTGGAAATATTTTATGGTCYCTTATGAATGTTGCAAAAGATTCACAAATTCTAACTGCTGCATAAAGCAGCAAAAATTAACATCTCTTCATCTGTCATTGAGATGTGCAGAGATTTCCCTCCCTGCCCCAGTAGGCTACGCTTTGATGGGACAGGCTTTAAAAGGAATTTTTAAGCCTCTCAAAACCTATAKAAAAAAATAATACACATCATTAATTTACTGCAAACAGTTACCTGTTCTCCCACAGATCAAAGTATGTTGGAATAGACTGGAAAATACTGCTTTATACCCCATTAAGATTATACTCTGCATCCCTGAAGTACCATGTTTCCCAAATGGCAGAGTGTAGGAATTCCGTGGTGTCCTGGTTTTGGCTGGGATAGAGTTAATTTTCTTCCTAGTAGCTGGTATAGCTCTGTGTTTTGGATTTAGGATGAGAATAATGCTGATAACACACTGATGTTTTAGTTGTTGCTAAGCAGTGTTTACACTACTCAAGGACTTTTCAGCTTCCCATGCTCTACCGGCTGAGAAGGCTGGGGATGCACGAGAAGGTGGGAGGGGGCACAGCCAGGACAGCTGACCCAAATTGGCCAGAGGGATATTCCGTGCCATATGACGTCATGCTCAGTACATAAGCCAGGGGAAAGCTGGCCGGGGGGCCGCTGCTCGGGGACTGGCCGGGCATCGGTCGGCGGGTGGTGAGCAACTGCATCGTGCATCACTTGCTTTGTGTATTCTTTTATTATTATTATCATTACTATTTTATTTCAGTTATTAAACTGTTCTTATCTCAACCCATGAGGTTTTTTTCAACTTTTACTCTTCCAATTCTCTCCCCTATCACTCTCACCCACCACTGTGTGGTGCTCAGTTGCCAGCTGGGGTTAARCCACAACACCTGGATACTCCTTTTTTCTTTTTCTTTTCCCCTGTCCCTGAAACAACCTAACAAGTAAGCCCATAAATAAAACATACAGTACCTCAGTGGGTGGAAATCCAGACTGGGTTTGAAACTCACATAGTAGTTTATTGGCTCAAAGCATATGATGCTAGGAGGTAACAGCTTCTTCTGATGTCCTGAGGATCAGGGCTGTCCTCCATTCACACCTTCTAATGCTGCTGAATTAAAAAAAGCTTGCAATATGTAATTAAAAAATAGCCCGTAATATATTTCGARTCTCGAAGGAGAACAGAACAAAATTATATCCCTATTATAGAATTTGATTGGGTGAGTTATTAAAGCCACAGAATAGGAAACTAGTCCCACTGAATTCTGCAGAGGTTTAGCATATGCATCTCATAATTGCATTTGGCCAGTCATAAGAATAAAAATAATCCTTTGAAGGGAAGGAATAAATCTGCTAAAAAATCTGGCCATAAAATCTACTTTGGTTATGAAAACACAAAGAATATTCCTGTCCAAAGATCTAGTGACAACTGAGAGTGAAAAAAACATTCATAGCCTCAGAGTACATGACATATTTAATTAATAGAGGCCGCTGTTCACAGAAAATTACAGAAAACTGCATGGTCCTGGCTGCAGTACACAAGGCTATTATGTTATCAAAGATTCATTTCTTAAAAGTGTATTACTCACTTTCAGCTAGAAGAAGTGTGAAGTATTTCATGATACAATCCATGTATGACAGGTGAGTTAATAGTGTCACTACAGAAAATGACAGGCTTTTTTGGCTCTAACAAATACAGCATTTCCTACTCATGACCACTCAGAATGTGACAAATCATTAGCTTCAGCATTTCCGTTTAATTAACTGAATAKTCCCCCTCGAAAGACATGCATTTCTTTTAAAAGGTAACCAGCAGGAAAGGCCCAACTCCATACTTTACTAAAATTTTCCAGTCTTCYTCCGGTGCTTCCCCCCCGATGTGCAAGGTGTTCCCCATCCATATCAGTGAGGCTTACTCCATACCAGCCTGTAGACCCTCCTCTGCTGCATTTCCTACCACGAAATATGGTACTCGTAGACCTACAGAGAGTGTAACTCTTTAGGAAATCTTGAAGATAATGTTATTCTCCGGCCTCTGAARGAATGAGCCATTTCCCCTTTTAGGGTGGGCATAGGGCACAAATTTCCTCTGCTTTGCTGCTCTGCACAGCTGCAGGACAGAAGGGCTGGAGGGGACCACCCCGCCTGCCCCAGCTTTCGCAGGCATCTGCTGCGAGCAGGGTACCGGACAACTTTGCCACGGCTGAATCCAGAGAGAATGAAATAGAAGTCTCTTATCATCCAAAGAGGTCTCTATTCTGTGACTGTTTCATTACACACAGACAAACTATATAGTAAGGTACAAGTTTAGGAATGGAATATCAAGCTTTTTCATTTGAAAAGTAAAAAGTAATGTTATTTATTTTTCTTTATGGGCCAGAGTTGAAAAAATTGTTTTCCTAGGTTAAAGTGTAAGTAGGTGGGAGAKCTGCAATTTTCTGCTGTAGCAGAAACACTGGGCCCCTAATCTTGGCACTTTTATAACTGTTGAGAACTTAGATCTAAGTAATAAGCCCTTGAACATTAGCATTTTGCCAACAYCTTAAGAGAGCGGGCCGACTCGTTTGGTTTGGCTATAATACTCAACTGGTGAAGCAAACATTTTTCCCCTCCTTTTTATATGAAAAGAAATGATAAATTTTTAGTTCCTTAACAGCACTAACTCACCCAGATACCCGATTGTGCAATAAAGTGTTGATACACACAAGGAAAAAAAACCCACAAAACTACAGGTTATGACACATACAGTCTGTGCTAAAATATAAGTAGCCTTCTTTTATGGGCCGCTGCTCTGAGATATATATTTTTACTCAGCATCTTTGATTATGCTGTCACCAGCAGCTTTCAAGACATAAAAAGGCAAATGACAGGTGCTGTCAGTGACTCGAACAAAAGCTGTGGAAATTCACTGAGCATGTAATGCGGTAGATTTTAGCAAAGCTAAAAACACACGGTAGCTTTGACTAACTTGATTTTTCAGAAAGCTATTGGAGGAAGAGAGTCACAAAGTAATGAATTGGATGTAGCGTTACATAACGAAGAACTCCCTGGGGTCTCGTCTGCTGCCTTATCTCATAAATTGTAATGATTTTCATGTTAGATCAAAGAACAGCATAAAACAAAATTGAGATGAAAACAACTATTCATTGCCCTCAAGTGTATAGCTTTTGTTTTAAGACACTTATAAGCAGCTCTGTAGAAGGTATTTCTCTCTTTACACAAATCATTGCTCTGTAATCTTTTCTGTGACAGCATGAACAAGTCCGTTGTTGGAAGTATACACCTCTTAGGCCGGTTTTATCTAACTTTCCTCTCAATTTATAGATAGCCAGGTGGAGCCGATATTCCCTTTTGGTTTTTCAGGAGTAGGGGGGGGGGGGGGGGGGGGAAGAAGGAAAGAAAGGAAGATTGTCTCTATGATAAAAGCAACAGGAAAAAAATACACCTTGGGATTTGAAAAGAAAAACATGCAGTTGGTAGAGTTTGCAGAAGAAAAAAGGGGCAAGAATACATTAAATTGCATGTACGCAGCAAGAACGATGTTTGCTGCCATGGACTCGGCTGCATTACAGGCTGCGAGTGCAATGGGCACGCTCTTCGATATTCACCAGAAAGAGCCTTGGCTTGGGGAGAACACCATGGAACAAGGATGCATCAAAGGGTTTTCCTTCTCGGGTGTTAGTACATCAGAAGGAAKTTATGGAAAGTAGAAAAGTAATTACGATGCAACCTTGGGTGACAGGACGATTGAGCACCACCATTCATGGCTCACCAGATCTGGAGTATTCTGGCTCCAGTTAGGCTCAGGAAACAAATTTTTGAAAATTAATTTATACATAAGGACATCATTAACATGCTATCAATTTCCAAACATATTTTCAGCAGAGATCAATCCTGCCAGAATTAAAATATTGTTAAATTGTTAAGGTCAAAAAGGGCAGCAGTACTTAGTTTAACAAGTTGCAGTAAGTATGAATGGAGAGAGATCTTAGCCCTGTTCTATGAACCCCAAGCAATATAGAAGACAACACTGAAGTCAGGTATATTTAAAAGGAATTTTTAAAAGTGCAAAAGTCTAGGATGTTTCTTTTCACTAACACCATAACCATATATTTACAACAATGTAACAATTAAATTTAATTTCCACACAGGGATACAGTGACATGGAGAGGTGATTTTGAGGAATTATCTACTAAAAGAAATCAGAAATTATTTTTCAAACTCAAAGGCAAGTAATTTTTTCCCTTCATGCATTATGAATGAATTAATTCCCAAAAATTTCTTAATACAGAAATACTTTATTACAGTTCAGGGATAAAAATCTCACGAAACCTAAAATGAAAATGCTTATTATCAGAAATGGAAAAATAATAATTTGCCAAACTTAGCTTCATCTTCAGTTCATGAAATATTCATGAGCAGATCTYGAGTCCTTTAAATTTGTTATTTGGGCTTACGTGATATTTGCTCCCTCCAGCGTGTTTTGCTTATTGAGCATCATAGTGTTCAGCACTCTGGATCTGCATGGGATCTTCTCTGGTCAGCTGTGATTAATCACATAATTGCATTCATGTAATTTCTCTTCCTTGATTGGATGAATATGATTCTCTAAAAGAAGAGAAGTTCTTGATGTTGTCTCAAGGGCTTTGAAACAGAGAGGGCTGGAAGATAAGTGGGTTAGGAAATGATAGAAAATGTTAAAGCTTTTTCTTTCTGGCTCACTGAGGCCTCAGAGTCATAGTTCCCACCAGGCTAATGTAAGATTTATTGGGTGGTTACAGAATTTGAATTTAATTTTCTTTTTTTCATGGTCATATATGTGCACATGCTGAGATATGAAGAATGGAGGCAGATTTTTTCCCACATGTGTTAATTACATAGCTAAGGATCTTAGGATCCAGCCCCTTGCTGTGGTAAATTGTGCACTAACAGTGTCAAAACATATTTTGTTCTGTTTTCATGAGCTTAAATTCATTTTGGGTTAAATCTTTCTGTATTTAGTGAGTCTCTTAGCCAGACTGTACTCTATGAAAGTTCCACAAACGCTCAGTCATAACCAAGCTTTTTATACAAATTTAGTCTTATTGTAAGCATTTCTCAGAGGACAGCTTGATCATACAAATACCTGGGGGAAAGCCAACCCACAAAGAAAAAATCTCTTAAAAAAATATTTTTTTAATTTTTCCTAATAGTCACTTTATGTCTCTTACAATATTCACCTGGTACTACCCAAAGCTAATGCCAACTACTGTAAGTAATATTGGAAAAATTGCTATTCCAAGTACTGGACTTATTTAAAGCTAATTTTATCTAGAATCAAATATTGTAGTCAGAGTGGTCAGCTATGGAGAAGTCTGATAAAACTAGATAAAAGTATATTCAAGTTACCCTCRGGAGTAAGATGTATACATGAGAAGAAGGAAAAAGAAAGAGTATAGGATGTGACATATAGGGTAAAGAAGAATATAGGGTGTTTTCCCCGGTACAGACCCAGAAGAATTAGATTTAAAATTTCTTTAATTAAAAATAGGCATCGCAMCAAAAAGTCTTAAAAACTAGACTACTTCCCATCAACACTGGTAGTTTCCAGTTTTGGTAAATTATTAGACAGCAGATAAATAATCCATAGAATAAAAAGAGAGAAAAGGAATTCCTGTTATTAAGGATCTAAATAAATCCTTAGATCAGTGTGCATCTCAGTAAATTTAAAGAATGAAAGTCGTGTTCAGAGTAGAAGGCTGCGACTCAATTGTACAGAAACATCTCCAGCAAATTTGTCATCTAACAACTTCATTATTCTGTTTTGAAGCATCTCAGAAGTTGGGTGTTTTTTTTTTTTTCCTTTTTCTATTCTTTCTATTCTGTTCCCTGTGAATTAKCTTGATTGTACATGTAGCACTTCTATTCCCCATTCATTACTTGCTCACCACTGAGCATCCTGGCAGCTTTCCCACCACTGCTACACCGCAGAGCGGATCTAGACGGGTGGTTAATCCAGCCAGAGCTGTCTCAGCAGCAGGAGCAAACCCGGCTAGTTAGTGAGATCCTTAACGATGTAATCATTAAGTCATACCCTAAGGACACTCACTTTGSATGATACATTTGCCTTAAGCAACATTTACCCACACAAAGTGTGAGATTTGTATTTGGACTTAACTGGTTATGTGAGCTTGTCCAGCCACTCCCTCTGCCCCTTTTGCTTGCCAGTCCTACAGATAATACATTTATATGATTATTTAAGTGTTTGCTCACTATTTTAACAATTTTATTTTTAATAAATGTACTAATTGTTAATATTAATGCTAGATTGGTACTAAAATTAGTGCTAGATTTAATCTATATAGGTAACAAAARTAATTCCTCAAGTTCACTTTATGCAAATGTTTCACTAAAAAACAAAAATCTGAAAAAAAATTAAGAAAATGAAAAGTTCATGYCATTAAAAAATATTCAGTTAGGCAATAAAGCTTTCTTCCACTCCTTTTGAGTGAGTACCCTGTTAATATATTTTCTTCTTTGAACTGCAAACCAGTGACAAGTTTTATGATAGAAAAATCTTTATCATGTAATCTAGCATCCTCAGAAAGTCTCTACTTTCCATTATTTGAGGAGAAGCCCCTTGATTACATAATTTAAGAGGYCACTTCTTGTTCAGCTAAAGTAATCCAAACACTTTGGGTTGGGAGATGAAAGTAAACTTTATATGGACTATTTGATCATAGACATAAATTCTGCACTAGGTTACATAAAAATACTATTCTAACATTTTTTTCCTATAGCTTGTCAGTTGCTGAAAAGGTTATTCATGCCTTGAAACATTTTATGAACTTAAAGTTTATAACAGGTAAAYAGATTAATTGAAAGCAGATCCTAATCTTGAAGACAAAGATTGACAGTCTTGTAATAGCAAAACTTCTTTAATTCTGCCTCTAGAGTTAAAGTGTGGACAGCACACATGAAACTTTTGCCATTGCTTTTGCTGTGTGGATTCCTTCTTTTTCTTCCCTGTTTTGGAGCTGACATTTTCACCAGAAACTGAGTGCATTTGCTGGTTTGTTGTTGGAAAGCCAGGAAAATATTTCAGTTTCTTAGTGGAATCAGCTGAGGAAGCCCAGTAGAGCCTGTGTGCTGCTTGTTGCATTTTGGGGGTTGCCTGGATCTGGAACTTGAAGCTAAACAAGAGGACATAAACCATGAAACAATGCAAGAAATGTGAACCACAGTGTTGGTTGATACTTGCAGAAGAGAAAGGCCGTGGTGCGGTAATGAGTTCCCAGTGGAGTCTATTAAGYCAAATGTGCGGGGGTTTTGTTTTGGTTTTCTTTTAATACATATCAGGCTTGGGACTTTATTCAGCAGATTTTCAGATAGCTCTGGYGGTATCATGCCAGCAAGACCTCATCTGACAGCCCTTACTGAAATCCTCCAACTTCAGTTAAGAGGATTAGACTTCAAACAAATCTATGCAATGTAAAAATAAACACTCATCTGCTATGACTTGACTGTCTTTCTGTTGCTTCCAGGTTAACTTCAAGCCTACTAAACCATCAGTTTTAGAGTTAGCTATTAAGCRTGGCTCCAGAAATGAAGACTTTGTGCTTAAAAGGTCCTAGAGACCACTCCAAGCACTGTAGATGGAATTATTTGATGACCACTTTTTGCCAAAGGTAGGTTAAGAAGTGACTAGGAAGGGAAAGGACACTAAGATATGAGTATCTCCTTTTAAGTTGCACTCCCATTCATTGGCGTCRGTGAAAAATCTGGCTGGGAGTATTTTATTTGTTTTCCCCCCTCTTCCCAAATTTTGGATAGTGACATGTTTTAATGCTCTGTATTCATTAGTTATAGTCATGATCTTCAGAGTTCAGGCTACACAAAATTCATTCAGATCTAGAGAATCAAAGACAAGCTGGAAGTCAGAATAACATTCATTTGTATTTGTGTAAMGCATTAATCAAATCCAAAGTTGTTTTTTTTTTCTTCCCCCTGAATTATTTACAAAATACATGACAAGCCATCGATGTGTCAAAGCTTGGATAATGTTACCCAAATGAGTTTCCACGGAAATAAAATCAGGCAGTATCATCTATTATAACTATTCTTTCAGAGCTACCAGTGTGTTGATCATAGGTCCAAACAGCAGAGAGAAAGTGTGAAAAATGAGGGGTCAAAGAGAACTTCCAAAAKATACCAATTTTAAAATAAGATATTAAAAGTATTGCACTGTACCAATAAAATCAACAATTAAAAAAAAGGCAAAAAAATATACTTTACCTTTAACTTTGCAAACAAGCTTCTAAGATTATAAAATGGTTGCTTTGTCTCAGACCATTTACAGGTAGCTTCTCCCCCCCCCTGCGCTGTTATAGCGGTGATTATTTCTAAGTGTATTTTGGAAAGTGAATGGAGTATTAGGTTTTCAGAGCATTAGGTTTTCAGAGCAGTCTGAATTGAGTATATCTGATTCAATAATCTGGAGATTTAGTTTCATCATGAAGGYTTCCTAATTGTACTCTCCCCAGATAGACCAGAATTAATTCCTGCCATTCTTCCCCTGAAATGTATCTGAGCTGATACACTGATAATAATTTTCTTATCTCAGAGACAGATAGCTAAGGAAAGAGCCTGGAAATATAAAGGGAAATGTTGAAGGTGATTATCATAATGAGAATATTAATTAGTTCCATTTCAGGCACCAGTTGTTGTCACATGAATGAGCAAGCAACTTTCCAAGTGTTTTTACAAGATTCTTCTATTTCTTTTGCTGTCATTACACTCAGGAGGTGCCTTGTCAATAAGGAAAATCAAAGTTGATTTCAGCAGTTGGGAAAAAAAAAAGCGTATAGTTGGGAAAGACCCATATAATCTATTTCTTTACTCCTTCAAACACTTCCTATACATGATCACATGAGTTCTTGGCAATTAATGTAGTTAAAGAGAAGCACAAATGTGACTTTTATTTCTTCTGTTCAATGGCCGGGGGATGCGGTACCTAACTGGGCAATTGTTGTGCACGGTCAGCACCAGAAATCTGGATTTCAACCTCATCTGTGGACTTGTCTACAAAGAAGAAAAGCAGAGGAAGCAACTTATCTCCTTTTGTCTTTTCTGAGAGGTTTTTCAAGCCCTCTTTTTTTCTGAACTCTGCCTTTTCTGGACACCCTCAGAACAACTCATTTTTTATCTTGTTACGCCTAGAAAATACCACTATATAGAGATGCAGCTGAGGCTGGTGCTCTAGAGAGAAAATGTTTTCCTCTCAGCTCRCTGCTCTGATGTCCTTTGTAAACAAGGGCTTTGGGGGTAGCATTAGGTTTATTTTTTTAACCACTTTGCAGATTAGTTTCTTTRAGCCACACTCTCAGCGCTACTCATCCTCAGTTTTCCAGCAGCCATCCGGTCTTGTAAATTGTTTATATCAGAAGGCTGTCATTTTGTGTTTTCTTGCCGCGTGTCTGATCTCCCTCATGCTCTTATATTAAGTCCCTGTTTTTGGGCAGGAGTTCTCTAGTTTAATATCAGACTAGAAATTTAACAAGCTGACATTTACTCCCACTCCTAGACRAGTCATGAAATGCACAAGTTTAAATTCAAGCCTGCCGTGCCTTGTAGGACATCTCCCAGCACAACAGGGTCCAACGCTACCTGCTGCTTGCATTTAGCCTCTTCTCAAGAGGCAGGTTAACCCTGTGCTAATTTAGGTTATAYGTTCCAGTAAGTTTTCATTGGATGTATCAAGTGCTGGTTAAACTCTGATAAGTTATACCCACTTGTAACTCTGCCCACTCATTACTCAGCCAAATAACACAGCTGAATTTATCTAAAAAACTCTACTCCTCATAAGGTCAAGCTCATTATTATTAAAAAACTTAATTGTCAGTTTCTGGGTTTTGTTTCCTTGAAAATTAGTGGCATGGTAAAGTAAAGTAAAAGGATCCGCTTAGCCACACAGACTACAGATRACTGCTACAAAGAAAGAAAACAGAAGTTTGAAGCAGACTTTGTACTAGATATGAAAAAGGTATGAAAGGTACAAAACAGGGGCTCTGAAGAAAGAAGTGAAGCTGTATTTTTGTTCCCTGGTAACTTTTCAAAGCCATAAGAAGAATCCATACCTTCCCTTGTAGCCGTGCCCCTCAGCAGAAAACTTTCCCTCCTTTAACCCTCTATTATAACCCCTCAGAGCAGAGGATGCTCTCACTGCGTCACCCGTGCTGTGCTCCAGCCCCCAGCAGCTCTCCTCTCCTTCACAGCATTTTCTTACCCTCATCCTCTGGCTTTACTTCAGAGCATCCRCTTGATCAGCTCTACAACATCTCTTGACTAGCATCCCATAACCCACTTCTATAACCTCCCCAGTGACGAGCAAACCTGGTCCCACAGCTGATCCCAGCCAGCTTGATGAGTGCCAGGGCATCAATTCTGGCTCACAATCTCAGTTTTCCTTTCCTCTAAGGCAAAACTCCTGTGCTTTCTCTTCCACACTTCTAAATAATAGTAACTTTTACATTTTCCTAAAATTTTAAAAAAATTTTGTATAAGCACACATATAGTTATTAGTTTATGAATAAAATACATTTGCTTATTACTTTCATGGCTGTAAATGCATATAGAGTTATATTAGCATATTATTAATAGCATAGATTTTTCTGGGCTTTCCCATAACTCTCTTCCCAGCAGTTGCATTTGCATAAGAAAACAACTGCAATTAAAATGTGATGTGAATCAAAAGTAGAAGTCCTTGATCCTTAATATCATTATTCTCCTATTTATTCAATTTGCATATTACAGCAGCACCTGCAAGTTGCATTGCTAGGCAGTATGTAAACATGAACAAAATTTAGGAAAGAGGTCTATAAATCCATAATGACATACGTTTCTTTTCTATGAAGGGGTGTAAAAACCAGATCTCCACCTACAAATGTAAGTTTTAGAGGCTGAAGAATGTTACACCTTCATTAGTGTATTAAACAATGGTACGAAGTGCTCGATGTCTCTGGGAATGTTTATTTGTTGTATTTAGATGTACGATGTATTCTCACAGGACTTGGCCCATGCATCAAGACAACCAAAAGTCACGTAGCCATRCTACTGTTATGCCAAAGCTAATTATTAGTTTGGTTTGTCATTGTGCTAACGGAGTCACGGAGTATTTGCTCAGTTAGTGTTGGCGCAGCTCAGAACAGGATCTTTATCTTCCCAAGAGAGGAAGTTAAAATACGGGATTTCTATGACTTTAAAGAACAAGATTTAKAAAACAAATTGGGATGCTCGATTTTTTTTAATTTATTTTTACATATTTTTTAAATCAGGGTAGAAAAAACATTTATCATGCTTCATCTGCATTAGGTATTATTTCATACTCATTCTTAGATTCTTTACACATAAATTTATTGTGACAGTGGATTAATATTTGCTTACCATTATTTGTAATCACCTATGGCATCATAGTCAAAAATCCATTGCTGTGCTCTCTGTAGCAGAAGGAGACTGGGTCTTTAGGAGAATTGTTTGAGTGCAGTCACAAGCTGTTACTCTAACAAGCAGCACACAGACAGGTTTCCTCTCGCTTTTCAACAATTCCTCATGTCAGCTGGAATTACATATCCCACAAACYACCCTATTTAAACAGCCTATTTATAACTGTGTGAGAATGTCTGAGTGCTCAGACCTGTAACATAAACTCAGTGTTTTGCTTTGTTTCTTCTATTTCTGACTAAGAAAATGGTATCTCTTCAGTATAATTGGTGTCTCACATCAAATATTTTTATCAATTTATATGGTTTTCAGACATTATTCATGGTAACATTTTTCATCATTTCTCATAAACTTTTCCAATTAAGATAATAAAAGCTTTTCCATTTTTATTTTCTATGGGCTTTTTTTTTTCCCCAGACTTGATTTTTACCCTCCCTTTTTCTGTATCTGTTCATGGTCTTGGTTTTTTTGTGTCAGGGAATCCATAGTTCCTCATGGACTAGGTCCCTTCAGGCTACCTGTTTCCTTGGGGTTTAGCCACTTCTTTTCTTGCCTTACCCTACATTTCCCAACTTTGCACGGATTTTGTGATCTGTCCATGGTCATCAGGTTTTATGTGCCATGCCCAACACAAAAGCATGAGAAGTGTCTGCTTTTCTAAAGTTAAATTGCACCTTTCTTAAAAACAAATAAAAGATGTAAATGTCTAGTCATGAGCACCTACACCATCCTCTCTGACCTTTCTCTCATCACCCTCTTCCCTCTCGTCCTTTTATTCACGTTGCCATTATTAAGATTAATATATAAAGAGTGAATTAAATTTCTCAGTGAAAAGCACAATTATTAAAAGCTATATAAGTATGAATTCAATGCCATCAGAAAAGTTTCAGTAACCATGTGAGGGAAAAGGTGCCAGGCAATTCAATCAACACATTGGGGGGCAGATGAAACCAACATTTCTTTGCAACTCACCCAAGCCTACCAACTTGTGATACCTTTGCAGCACTACGTGACATCATTAACAGGACATGCCCAGTCTCCACAGCCATTCAAAATAAAACTTGGTTGAAATTATACTGCTACGGGCACCTCTTTCTTCTACATCTTCCAAAGAGGTACCGCCAATGTAGACGATCATTGCCATGGATGTAATTTTCTTATTCTCAGCCTTCACCTCAGCTGGAAAAGGCCGCAGATGAATCAGCAGCACCTTCCCAGATGAAAATAGCTGTATGTGTTTTAAATTTTTAATGGAGATTGACACTTTATCATTGCAGTGCATCACTCAGTGTAACACGTTGAATAATGCTCGGTGTCGAATAAGGCAGCGTAATGGTGTGATGCGCTGGAAAGATACAGTGACAAATCTCTGACGTAATGCGTGTCCATGTTTGAACTGGTATTTGCCTTTCCAAAATGAAGATAGACACATTCCCATGGTGGAGGACATGGGATGGCTTTCCACTTATTTGTTAGTAGATGTWTAAATCCAAAGGAGAAACCTAATTAGACTCCCTGCTTACAAGGCAGCGGAGTACACTCTGATTGCTAATCATTTTGATATAGGTAAACAGCTATTGACAGTACAAGTCATTTTCCTCCATCCACAGTTAAGAGGCTGCCAGGTAAAAGTATAACAGCTCAGAGCAAACCTGAGGCAATCTATATTATGGGGTTTAATCAATATGCGAATTGTTATTGTAAAAGACATCAATGATATTTTACTCCAGCTGGCCCATCGTCCCTCAAATACTGCAGGTGTTAGTTCAGGTCTGGATGTTAGTCACTATTCTTCATCCTGATGGCCTGTGTTTCTAAGCTGGCATTTTTCAACTACACGTTCTCTGCTTAGAGGATCTCTTACTCTGCATAGTTGCTCAGGTCATCATGGCTGAAACTTACAGCATTCAAAAACCCTCTAACTTCTGCAGCCGGAGAATCCCAACTGTTAACCCTTAGGTTAATCACAGCCTGTAACAACTCCTGCTTGCTCCCCTTGCTCAAGCATTCTTGGTTGTGGGTATCAGTAGGGGCAGGCAGTACTTACCTGGATAATTTGTAGGACCGATGGTCAAAAGCATTTAATCGTATTTGTTTTCCTCTGGCATTTTCTCACAGAAGTAGACAGCTAGTTTTATAGTTCTAAGCTTTTGAAGAGTCTTTTAGCTCCTCTACTCCAGCAGCCATCTAACTTTGTTTTCATTTTTTGTTTTCAACTTACTTACCTTAAGACTAAAAAATAATAATAATAAAACCCCAAAGTTATTRTCTTGTAATTTCCTATACTACAATCTTTAAGGCATAATCTAATATAAAATTTCCAGTTCTCAGTGTTTTCTAATTAGTATTTTAGATGTAAAAAGATGCCGTGTCTCATTTGTTCTTGTAATTGTGTCAAAATCCTGTACAATATCTTCAATTTTAGTAATCATGTTTCCTTTGCATTTCAATCACTGTTTTGCACACTTTCCCTTTGGTGAAATTAGTTATAACACTGATTTTTTTGTGAATGATAACCAAGGTTCTTTTTTATTGTATTTAGTTTTAAATGTTCCTTGGGAGTGCCTGCCATAAAACAGAGAGGTCCTCCAATATTGCTCCTTCCAGCTGGCATCAAAACCATATATCTCTAAACCATGACCAAAATTGTATGGTTTGGATCAACTTTGGATTAAGAAAGGCCAAAAAATATGGTTTGCTTGCAGTAATTAATATTCTCCCTCCTGCTAGAGACCTACAGCAATTGGCACAAAGTAATTGGTCATATTTTTCAGATCCAGAGATGTCCAAACTGCTTGGTAAAATTAGGGATAAATACAAAACCACTTCAGAAGAGGGTAAGAGGCAGAGAAATAAGCAAAGAATTAGTCTGAGAAGAAATACAGAATAAGAAGCCCAGAGGACAGAGGCARATCCTCTCCATCAGCCTGAAGGCTCCTGCTTTATTGTAGACGGCTGTTCTGGGGCCGCTGATGCTAGAGGCAGCAGCAGGGAGGCAGCCGGGTGAATTAACCTCTTGGCATCGTCCACTGGCCCTGAACACAGCAAAGTGGCCGGTCAAGGAAACTGTATGAGATACCACCTTGGCTGTGGTTGGCACTGGAGAGGGTGGAGGAGATTCACGGCAGGACTGCAAGRCTTGGCAGGCCTCTGAATTCCCCAATTAACCACTGACCTACTTTTAATAAATTTGGTAAATTGATACATTTATTACCCAAACACTGTCTATTTCAGCCTATTAAACATTATTTGTGTCGGGGTCTGTTTGGGTCTCCTCTCATCTGCAGCACTGTGGTCACTCACCCCCCACTTCTCTTAACCCCTGCAGAAGGTGCTGGTGACTCCCTGCAGGGTTTGCTTAAAGCCACCATGTCTTCCTTTCCATTTGAACTGGCTGCTGGCTGTGTTCGTAAGCACAGAGCACATCTTCTGGGCTTTGTAGTGAAAATGATTTGAAACYATTAAAAAATATCCCCTTAAAATAAATTTTCAATAATACTAACGTGTTCTTGTGGACCCTTGTTCTTCTGCAACTTTGAAACTGCGCCTAAATTCATTGTAGAGAAAGAAATTGGTTCTTCTTTACCTCTGAAATACCCAGAATGCTCTGGGCAGAAAAAAAATAAGTAAGAATAACATCGTGAAAAGTTGCCATTCTTTAGCTTAGTTTAGAGAGGCCGATTCCATTGGGGTCTGTGGACTGTTATTTTTATGCATTCATTGCTCATTGACCAGGATAATCAAATAGAATATTCCATTTGCTTCCTGCTGTTTAAGTGCCTAATTCAAAGCTAATTGAAGTCAATGGGCAGATATTCATAGACTTTAATGGACCAGCCATAATCTTATGTCTACCCTTGTTGTGTAAGTTATTTTATTTATCCTAATTATTTTCATCTTCACATGCACGCGTGACTATTTATTTATTTTACATGCATAATCACCATCTGTAGGTAGAAGTATTTTAGAGTAGTTATTAAAAGGTATTTCAAGACAGATATTTACATAGACCTGTGACTATGATAATAGCATATACATAGGTTTCAACRTAGTATTACTTTGATACCCAGTATAACAGTTATCACTATAAAAAYATATTTAAATTACAAAGTTTTTTGTTACTTCAGCTACATGGGCAGAACTTAAGCTATTAACGTGATTATACTAACAACCTATACATATTTATGCCCTAATATACTTTTCAGCTACTGTGAATAAAATATACCCTGAACAAGAGCCAAAGTACATGAGATCCTTTATTTCCTGTAAAAAATCCTTTAAAATATCTCAGTAGTGTTTCCCGGGGGGGGGGGGGAAACCAAACCAAACCAAAAAAAATCCCAACCCACAACAAAAAAAACCATAAAACCACAAAAAAACAAGCCACTTGTCAAAAACTCACAATTGTTCTTCTATATATTAAAGTGTTTTCATTTAAAACCTGTTYTTCCTCCCATTTGTATCCACAGGTATTAACTTATTTCCATCTCTTGGTTCTAAGGCAACCAGCCTGCTAATCTTTCAGCTTTTAATGAATCTTATCAAACTGAGATATGGATTGAAATCAATATATGCTGTTAGGGTTTATGTCTCTGAAGTAGGAAGAATTCTAGAAGCATGATGTGAAACAGGATAACCAATGATACGCACTAATAATTCATATTCCCTTCTGTTTTCTCTGCTACCAATGCTTCTGAGCATTTCTAAAGTCCTTATGGTGCTGCAAATCCTAATGTCACTTCTTGTGAAGGTCTGGATCATGTGTAAAAAATTGCAATCTGCCGTTCTACCTTTCTCAGAGGTTTCTTTTCCTATGCTTACATTTTGAGGAACATCTCTATGTGCTATGAAAAGTTAYTCTTACCGAATTTGTTGTGGTTTTGTTGCCAAGAATTTGATATTGCCTGCCTGACACAAAGCAATCACAAGCTCAGTCCGTAGTAGATGAGGCTCGGTGACACTGCTTTCCCTTGTAATGAAGTAAAACACTTAAAAGTAAATGGAGGATTTTCTTAATGTGACAACTTTTTATAGTAACACATATCGCCCGTGTTCGCAGGTGTAAGAAGCAACACAACATTTCCTTGTGACGAGTTGTTATAACTGGGACAAAACACAATGCTGGTTAATTCTATCTTGTCATTGATTTCTGTCGGGATAAAGACAGGTCAGTCCCAAGTGTTTGGAAAAATCTTATTTTTTCTTGTCATATAATTAGTTCAGAATCCAAGCATATGATTACAATTCCATATACACAATATTTGGATACTTAATAGTGCCTTAAGCWAGTTACATTTAATATTTTGACATAATTTAATCTCGCTATGTGTCAATATTTAGCTCTTAATTAATAGCATATTTATTTCTCTTCCATACCTTTGTGTGCCAATTATGATCTTAAACACCCTTCCCCAGTTCAATACTCACAGTGGAAATTGAATACACTGAAATGAAGTTGTCTGTGATGTAACTCCATCACAGGCGACGAATTTACTTCAAGAATATGTTTGATCCGCTGCATAATGCTAATACAATCTGAAGGTATTTTATGRATTATATTTTCCTTCTGTGATTGTTATTGCTTCACCGGGGATTATACATAGCCAAGAAAGAGAGAAGTGCATTAGAGGTACTTTAGTCATTACCTCTAGTTTGCTGTACATGGATYATTTCCAGTTCATCTACCTTTCAGGTTTATTTTGGCAATAAATTTACAATTAAAGCAAACCCATCAAGTACTATAAAAACTGAAATTGTGCCTGACACACTATTTTTTGTTACAGAATTGATTAATTAAGAGGTTTAGCCAGTTATTTTTCATCAATCTTCTGAGGAAGAATTTTGACAGACGTACATTCAATTAAACTGTCTTCCGTCTCATTTCACCTTTCTCCATTTAGCCCTTATTCTGTCCAGAATAACTCTGTTATCTTGAGTCCATAAAGAATTTATAAATATTCCATCCTATCTTTTTTCCTTGAATCAGGATAATAGAGCTTTACTCTTACAGACTTTTCCTTTTGGCTTTTTAGTTTTAATGAAATTCCTCTGTATTTTCTTCCTATCTGTAGATATATATATGCAATAATATTATAAGCATATATTTTTAAAGCAGTAGATTTAGCAAAAAAAAATCTATTTTTATACAGAATCATGTGTTATTATACATGCTTAAATATTATTCTTATATTACAATATGAGGTTATTGTATTGCATTTTCTAGGAGTTTGAAGTTTCTTCAGGCAAACAAATCGTAGTGGTCCGTTTCRCATTATCACATCGTTATGCTGCTATTGGGCTACGATAAGCCATAATATAAACTGTTTAAATGAGGTAAGGAAGAGCTAAGGGTTGATGTATCCACCAGAGGATGTGAAACGCAGCGTTGTCCACATTTATCACAAARAGACATCCACAGCCCAGTGTATAGGCACGGGGGTTTTGTGGGCGGCTGGGTCTTAAGCCTTCTGCTTTGCTCAGGACACGTTTCTAAGGGAAGATCTTGCATTTCATTGCAGTACAAGTACAGCTTTAGTGGCCAGCCTGCGCCCGCGCTTCTCTCCTCTCTCCACACACTTCATCAAATGCTCCGTGAGTCAGGGAACACAATGGGAAAAAATCACACCCGCCCACGCAGCAAAATTATGGAGCAGATCACGACAGAGATCACGACTGCTCTGCAATGGAGCTGGCATTTCAGAAACTGTGACTCTCTTGTTCCCCAGTGTTTCTGTTTCTGAAATGTTTCAGCAGTTTTACTGAGTTTTTCACACATGAGGAAAGTAATAACAGAGTAGAATCAGAGAAAGTAATTCACAGAGAAGAAGGAAAATAAATACATGTGATCTTTACGAGTGAAAGGAAGACAAGAGCAGCATGCCTTTTAAAAGGCAACATTTATTTCATAGTATCTGATAAACATAAGTATCTGATAAACATAAGATACTACATAAACATAGTATCTGATATTCAGCGAGTGAAAGGAAACGATATAGACAAGAGCAGCATGCCTTTTAAAAGGCAACATTTATTTCATAGTATCTGATAAACATAAGCTGTATTATTAGGATAGAATTCAGCTGGACATAGGTTGAAGAGAATTCAGCTGAATCCCAAGTGAAAGATAAGATCAAATTATTTTTGGCATGCAATTTTAAAATGTTAGTACTATAAATAAAACATAATGTAATGACTCTAATAACTATTTCTGTTAGGATTGAAGAAAGCTTGGCCATAGAAGGAGATGCAAAGGAAGATGTATGATTTAAACATAAACACACTAGTATAAAGTAAATACTGTCACAGCAGAACTTTAGTTTTGTTTTTGTAAAATAGWAATGGAAACATTAGTGCGAGGATTGAGTTAATTCTCATTGAACTCAGAGCCAGTGCTGGCTTTGATAAGACAAAAATGGGTATGGAAGTGCAGCCCACCTTAGTTTACAGAGATTTCAGTTATTTCTGTTAATTTATGTCGTGTTTAAAATGTTTTAAATAAGCAGAAGTAAGATACCACCATCTTTTGTTGCCAGAGATTAAGTCTGTCCCGCTCAAGCGTACCACTCCGTGCGTGTCTGCAGTTCCCGGCAGATTTCTTTATTTGCCCTGATGGCTACTCAGCGCTCGGTCAACGTTCCCTTGTTTCTAATAGAAAACAATCCTCTTCAGTTTGCAGAACAGATGTCTGGTTCTGCTCTAGTTAAGAGGGAAATATTTTCTTCTGAAAAAAAAAACATCTTCCATATTCACAAAGTCCCATATTTATTTAATAAACTTTTCTCCATGCTGTCTTCCAGCTGATCCCTTTGGAGACATGCAGAAAAAGAAGCATTCAATAAAAGCCTATCACCACAAATTAACACACCTCAAATGCTAAATATCAAAAATCAGGCATGCAGTTAATTGCTGACAGCTAATCCACAAAGGAAAACAACTCAGCAAAGTTGAGTCTAATCATGAATACATTCAAGGAAATTATAATCTGCTCATGATGATTCCATGTTGAGAAACAGACTCTGAAATCACTGAGTGAATTATTCATTGTGGATTGTTTGCAAGTCCTACAGCGGTCATGTATTTTTCCTGGCACGTCACTAAAAGAAATGCAATTGCATTTCCTTGCAAATGCAAATGTAAATGCAAATGCAAATGCAAATGCAAACGCAATTGCAAAAATGAGATCAGAATTAGCTGTCTGTCATTGAAGTGCAATTGATCACAGTGACTTAAAAATAAACTGCTTGTCTACAGGATAACATCAGAAAATGTACAGTACAACTTCCGCTTGTGGCTAAACGTTCATCTTCAATGAAAATAATTGCCCGAATGGTCAGAAATGCAGCTCAAAACTGCAGCTCTTCACTGACCTATTAATCACAGAGAAATAGGATCAACGGTTTTTAATTTCTCAGACTTTCACAGAAGGTTTCCCTGTGACCAAAAAGATGTACTACGTTACCTTTTTTTTCCTCTCAAACTTTGAACAGTCAACTTGATATTGAATTCCTAGAAAACTATCTATCAATGTTAAGCCAAACGGGAGTTAATCTCTCTTTAGGAAACCCAACTACACCTCTAAAGAAACAAGGCTTATTTTCAAAAAAAAMCAGACTCTATCCTGGTGTTTTTAAGTTCAGAAAAAGAAATCCTTCAGAAMCAAAATTTCTTGAGGGTTGGAGTAGTTGCTAAGTATGTGGAAACCTCAAGGAACAGTATTCAGGGTATTTTGAGGAAAACTCACTTTCTGGTGCTATTTTCTACCAGGTAAGGATTTCTATCAGGTGCAGTGCTGCTGTTTTATGTAGGACATAAACGAGGGTTTCTAGCCATATATATCATAGGTACCTTATATGACAAAAATACATGTCACAATGAAGTAAATACCCTCTCTTTATTAATGATACATAAATTGCCACTCAATTATAAATACAATCTATATGTCTTCTGGTTTTTAATGTACAAAACACTGAGGAGCACTAGAGAGCTCTGAACAAAAAGSAAGTTCTGACCTTATGTATGGTTTTCCCAAATTATTTTCATTTCCACTGTCTACTTCACCGAGCACATATAGCAGCATTAGTCCATTTTCCCTAAGTTATTTCTTCTAAAACAACGACATTAAATGCAAACATGTAAAATATTCTTAATAAGTAATTAAAAACTACGTTTCGATATTTACCTCTATAATTTCTTTTTCTATACCTGCATATGACTGTACGGTAAAGCGGACTTAGGGAAAAGGAATCTAGTCTTGTGCTTAGTTATAAATAAATTAAGGTTTCGTGAAAAATACAGGATGCTTTTTTAAGTATGCATGATGAGAGTATTTCCACATCTTTGAGCTCAGAGTCTGGCACATTTCTAGTATGGGATTTTTCTGGCACATTCCTACTGGCCCCTCACTAACTACTTTTTAAATGGGTTTCTTAGCAAAGCCACTAAGGGCCTTTTCTGTCCTACTTACTCACACTAAGTATTTCTTTACTCATGTGGAAGAGTCCTACTGGCTGTAATGGGTCGACTTGTCGGAATAGTAGTGWGAGTGAACAAGGGAGCAGGATTAGACCACTAGTGTTTCCCATCAGCCTCACATATATACTTAACAGTGAGAATGTAAAGTAATCTTGATTTTCCTATTCTGGAATTTTTTAAGGTACTTAGAACTGCCTTCCCAGGCAATTCGTTTTTTCAGAACAGCTTTTCTCTTCTTCCCAGAATTAATTAAAATGGTTCAAACCCAGTCTGGGAGAGTTCATTCCTAGAAATAGAGTTCAGGGTGGTTGGATGCCAAAGACCAGCCCTCAGAAGGAAAACAGCTGGGAGCAGCCTGAGATACCTTAAACTGCATCTAGAAGCCAATTGTCTGTGTTAAGTATCAGGAGATAAAAGGAAATAGGTACTTCCACAGGTACAGCAAGGATCATGTCTCACACTTCTTTGGCTTCAACATGGTATATATGGGATAAAAAGACTCCCATGTCTCCCCAGAATATGGGAYGGAGCACTCTAACTATGATTCTGGATGTGGGAACTGTTCACGTAGGTAGTCCAATTTCATAATATGTTTAGTATTATATACTATGTTATATATATATATTATAATGTGTTATAATTTTACATTACAATAAATATAATACAATATTGGATATACTGTAAGCTAAATATTTTATTAAAAGCATATATTTTATAATATAATAAACTATATGTATATATATAAAAGAATAAAAGTATATAAAATTCTGGTTATGTATGAAATAACAGCCTGCCATACAAACATTCTTCAGTATCTCTGGCAGCCTTATATCTAAAAGACTCTGTATTTAGACAGCATACATTAAATACATGAATCATTTTAAGGCAGCAGAAGAAAGCAAATCAGATACCCTGTTAAAACTAAGACAAAAGTACTTATGGACCTATCGTGAAAGAGGAATTTCAATTTCAAAGAGAAATGTACTATTCCCGCTCTCAGAATTTTCCCCAGAATGTGAAAATTTATAGTTCCATGATATTTTTTTTCACAACCCTGCCTTTTTGAAGATGATCAGTAAATGAAGCAGAAAAGTAAGAAAAAAGAAAGATTATTTTTCTGTGATTAAGCCATTAGATAGAGGCTGAGACAAGCTACGAAAGGTGGACYTCTGATGAGATGTATCACTCTGGAAATACCCAAGAGGCAGAAAAACATTAATTCTATACTTCATTTTTGCCTGTTTAGTATTGAACTTTTTCCTCTTCCTTTTTTCYCAGAATGTCTGATTCATTCACCTCATTTTCAGTTTGAATGTTGTTAAATGTCATGACTGTTTTCATTTTTTAATTAACTTTCCATTCTGCTTAACAAAGCAATCTAGATTCTTAGAAACTTGAATTCACAAAGTTTTGTCTCAATTGGGTTGCCTACTAGGTACTCCACTACCTCTCATTCACCTGGTTGACTAAGCTAATTACTTCATTTGTTTTACRTATACGCTGTTTAATGCTTTTTGTCATTTTTTGTTTATACAGATATAAATCTGATTATTGTCTTCACCATTTTCCAGATTCTTTTCCAAATATATTTAATTTAAAATACTTAACKAAGCTGCACTTCTGTAGCTTTATCCATTTAGGCTAATATTGACTGACTATATTTTGAACATAGACAAGTTTTGTCTTTGAAGAAAGTAGAGGAGTCTTGATATTAAAAAGTACAATTTCAGTGGTGGCTGGAAGATACAAAAAAGCATAAATGATCTGAACTTATCTATTATGTTTCATTGCTCTTTTAGGTTAGCATTACCCTTGCAGGATAAATAATGAAACAGTGATAAACTGGGTCATGATGCCGTTTGGTGGATACAATCCACATGTGATTAAATAGTGACATTAAACTCTTAGGCTCATGTCATGACTCATAATTATTAGCAATCTAGTTAAAACAATTTGTTACTCAGAGCTAAAGGGTGAAGCCCAGGCTTTTTCTGCTGCTTCATGCCGTGATGAATTTCTTCCTAAATGCAATACAATTATAAATAACCTAGAATTTTTATTTTACAATGGATGCATTAAGGCAGTCATGTCAGTCATTGACCATTTTCGTATGTCAGAATTTGAAATCAAGTTCATTCTTATAATGTTTGGTGCATAATGAGAAAATTGATAAAGGTGATAAGAGGTGATAAAACTGCAAATGTTTTTAAGTTGTACTTAACTAGTAGAAATGTTGTCTCTTAAAAGCTGATACTGAATCTATCAGAAACATAGGCAAATTGTGCATCTTTCTTCTTAGTGCTTTGAAAGATTTACTTCAAACAAGAAGGTTAAGAAAAAGCAAGCATGAGATTCATTATAAAATACTTACCTTTAATTTATACAGCTTTTATACACAATCTCTTCTGTGTAGGCATTTATGTAGTTTTATTACACTTTCTCAAGCTAGTGCTCTCAGAAATTGTACTGAAAAATAATGCAAGAGTAAGAAAAGGATCTGACTAAGTGTTCTGCTATGGGGGAATCTGAAGAGATTCTGAATTTATACAAAATTACAATCAAAAAATAAAAAAGGAAATTTTGCATAGAACAGAGATAACAATATCACTTTATTTCATCCGACTTTGTTGCTATTAATATTATTAAAACTAGTAATGCTAATCAGCTTCAAATTTGCATTAGAATACCAGCATCCATTCTACATTTAATGTTATTCTGAATTTCATTATTACAGTTTGGCATCATTGGAACTTGCGACACACACAGAGTCTTATGAATCTTCTTTCAAGGTTTATTTGTCTGTAAATTCAAACGGGGCTTATGTAAACAAGATTATCATGTTTGGGAAGAATGGAACTGAAAAAATACCTTGCTTTTGCTGCTTTCAAATATATCTAAACGGTGAACTGAATTGTCTAAATAGGACTTAAATAAAGCTGCATAAGAAAAGGTGTTGCATACTTTATAACATCAAGATACGGGGCTGCCTTTACATCCTGGTTTCTCTCTGCTGCTCTGATGGTGCAAAGTGRCCACAGACTTAACTGAGCAATTAAGGGAAAATAATGAGGTGCTGTTTTGCCTGTTCAGGCCACAGGAGCTGAGCAGTGCCACGTAAACCAGCTTGTGGCAACAGCACCTCTCAAAATCTGATAGATGCCACCCACACAAAATAGTTTTATCTTCTTCTGTTGTGTGCTAAAGATGTTTAGTCTACAGAATACTGAAAATGCAAACAGAGTTCTATTGTTCTATTGGCAAGGAAAAGCAAAGCTGAATTTCTCTGTAAGTTAAGGAAGGGCAGAATCTATTTCTCTGTTGCACATACACGCGCACCATATTTGCTGTGGGGGACAAAGGGAACAGGCATTAAAACAACTCCTTTTTGTTGTTGAAAAGGCATTTCAACACTATTTCAAAGTTCTTTGCAGAATCTACTTTTATTTTAGCCAGGTACTGAATGCTTTGGAAAATCTGGCTAATTCAAGGAAACACTCAGGACTGCTAGTTCTGTTATAAATCCTTATCATAAYAAACATCAAATTGACAGTCTCTTCTGTCTAGTGTCTCTCTGTTTGAAACTGCAAAGGGTCCTCGGGCTGCTTCTTCTCATGATTAAAATTGTTTTCTGTCATGCAATTACATTTTTAAAATTCTGTTCAGTAAAATATTTCTAACTCCATTACAATAAATTTAACCCAGTGTCACACCAACACATGATTCATATTAACAAATGCCGCTGCTGTTGCTGACTGCCTGTTGATTACTTTCAGCTGCAAATGGGGAATTGGCTTGACTTTCTTTTCTCTCCTTCAGAGTTACATCCATCCCTGCATTGTGAAAATAAAACWGCCATAAAGATACAGGAAACAAAGATATTCCAGGTAATCTGCTAAGGCTTGTCTCATTCCTGTTAACAGACAACAGATTTGCTCTTTAGCCATCATTGATGTGTTTGACATCTGTCACAAAATCGGAGTGGCCTTTTCCCCTTTCCTCCTTTAAAATCGCCATCACGAGCAGGCACTGCTGACACTCAGGCTGTTATCTCAAAGACCCATTGACTTTTTAAAGATCTCTTAGGCTGCCCTTTTTTTCTTACAATCTGTTCCTACTAGAAACATGCTTCTAWACATGAAAAGATGAAGAACTGTGGGAAATACCCCAAATATACACAACAAACCACCTGACAAAATCTGCTGGTAGGAGTGAAAACCAAGAATAACGYGCCAGTGCCTGAGCACCTGCTCTGTGTGGTTAAGTGACAAGGATCGCACTCACTCCCCTCCATCATTTTCTTCATCTGACACTTTTCTTTGGAGAAGCCAGATGCTCAATTAGAAAAATAAGATCTTTTATTAATAATCAAGAAAATGTGTGCCTACTGGTTTGAATTTATATTCACTCTTCCTTCATCTGGCTAGCCCTTCACACTGTCTGTTAATATGCTAAAGTTAACTAGTTTCTAATTTTTCTTCATTTAAAATGAAATCGGTTTATCCGAGTCAATGTACCCCACATATAAAGATATCTGGGGAAAAAGAATAAATATCAGGCCATTTATGAACCCAAATGTTTATCTTAGAAAAAACTTATGTCAGGAAAACACAACAGGAAGAAATTTAGTACCGAGGGTTTGCAGAGGCGCAGTCAAAGGACTTTTTGCTCTGTGGTTGTTGGGGGATATTAGATTACCCCACGCACCTGAGAAAATACTCACTACAGGTTGCAGAGTGTCCATCAGAGGCAAAAAAGGCCTTGGATTTCTATATCTTCCCTTCTCATCCGCTATTACTTCTATATACATTTTCTGACCATAGGAAATCCTTCATGGAAAGTCTTACACTACAATGGGTCTATACAAATGTTATCATTCCCCCGGGAGCAGACTGGCATTTCTTATTCATATCTTTCCACGTTTAGTGGTCACTTTCAGAAGATTTTTCCTAAGATTTTTACATTCGTAGATTTTCATTCAAAATGAAACTTAGATTACTATTTATAAATAAACTTTATCTAATTTTCTGACCACATAATTGACATAAAGGAAGTTAATTAAAAAAACCCTAATACCTGATCTGAATCATACAACTTTACATCAGCAAACTTATTTTTTTCCATTATCTGACTGTTCAGATATTCTATTCCTTTATCATAATCAAAAGAAAGTTAGGTCTTTAATTTCTTTAATGAGATAAAGCTTAGCAGGGAAAAGGAATAAAAGGAATAAAGCAACAGATCTGAATTAAAAATTAAAAAAAAACCCTTTTCTCTTAAACCAAACCCTACTGGAAGCACAATTTTGCTCTCTACCCTTGTTAAACTAAGATATGTCTGGCAACATATGAATGTTTCATAAAAGAATTTAGGCCTTTGATAGTAAATTAAAAACTGAAAGGTGTTCAGTTTTGAAGGAGGGAGTTAGAAACCATTTTCTCTTTTTACTTCTGCATAAGAATCCACCTACCAACGTTTAAGATGTTTTCAGCTATTCTTACTGTGTCAAAGCTTGCAAAACACAGATGGACAGCAGGCTCTGATACTTCAGTGCAATCCAGAAGTGGCACAATTAATAACGCCGTTATTTTCAAAAACAGTTATGATCTTGCTGTAGGACTTCAGAAAATAACTACATATTCACCATGGATGAGATCTATATGAAGAACATCTCACATCTGCCTCCTAATGGCAATTCTATATAAACAACTTTCATCTATAGATTGAGGAAAGTCAATGAGCCCAAAAGTGACTGGTGACCAATAACTTCGCATATCACTGATAATTTACAGCAGCCTGAATTATCCTCTACAGTGGTCTGTTACCACAACATGACAATCTTTCACTTTTGCAAAAGAATTACGTTTCTTCTTTCCTTACTCAAATCTATCTTTTCTCTCTTGGATGCAAATCCAAAGCATGGTACCAGCTGCCTGAACCAGGAAAGCCCAGTCCTTCCCAGTCTACTCTTGMGTGTTGCGGTTCTGTGCCTCTCCACTCTTTACTGTCACATTCACTTAATTTTTTTTCCTCTTTCCCACCTGTCATAAAAGAGGAGATTGAAAGTGCTARGGAATACTATGTGCAGCATGCCTCTTCCAGCCCCAAAGAACTCAGCAGGGATTTAGGATGGTTTGCACAGTCATCCCCCAAAAAGGGGGGRAGTTGAAAGTCTTTGTTTTATTGAAGTGTACAAAGATGGAGGCAAAGATCAGTAGGTAAAAATTGCACCATGTGTAATAGAAAGAGGGGAAAAAAGGAAAGAAAAAAGCAATSCTGCTGAGATTCTTCATCATGGCCAACATCACTGTTACCAGCCCTTGCCATGCGTGTCACCCCATGCCAAAACTTTGGGGGGGGGGAGGGAAATATATCTTAAAGAAAATAGCCAGGTAAAATGTTTGAAAATGTCGAAAGAATTTTTCAAGTCTTAAGGCAAGTAGAATACAGTAAATTAGTAAGAGTCCTAGGTAGACTGCATGTTGTGAAATATACAGTTCTTTGCAAATACCATTTTAATAAAAATCATTAACAAAGCACAGCTATGGAACATAATACTGTAGGTCCCTGCTGCTAGGGATGAATACTATGTCAACAGGAACTAAACTTACTGGTCTARGGTATGACTTAGCTCTTAACAATTTTAATTTTTTTATTCAAAATTACCAGGTTCTTTTGACACAGAGTTGTATTTTCAGTGCATATAATTTTTTCTGAATACCCAAGCACACATGTCAGTGTGGGAAGCAATCTCCTACAGAGCCTGTGGGTGGTATTCTGTCTTCATTTACTCCCAATCATTCCCACMGGAGTTTAAGAGGTCTAAATAAAAAAAGAATATGTGTTATTTTTCCATTTAGAGGTTGTGTTGTGGTTTTGGTTCCCCSCCCTCCCTCCGCAATTATTATTGCTGTAGCTGTTAATCATATTTATTGGTGAGCAGAGATAAAGTRCAGGAACACAATAAGATCTATGTGTACTTCAGACTATATAATTACCATTTGCAATAACACTTTTATTCACCATCTACGCTAAAAATACTTAAAATACTTACATGCCTAAGGCCACAGGCACTGTTGCAAGTTAAGGTACTCAGCTTTCAAGTGACCATTCCCGTAAAAAGTCCATAGACTTCTCTGCTCTTGACAGATTCCTGGTTCCTRGAGCCAGAGATTGGTTTATATTCCGCTTCCTTGCTGGTTCTTTAAAACGAACTGGGACATGCCTTTTTCCAGCTCTAACTTTGAGACTTAACCTGGTAGCTGGTCAGGGAGACGGGACAGTCATCAGCCCTAAGGGGGATCCTCTACATCAGTATAGACTAACGGTGGTCCCGGCATAATTTGCAACCCTAGATATCTCGAAGGCAGTTTTCTGGTTAGATTSTATAAACACACACAAAAGAAAATAATTTTTATCTCAGCTGAAGTTTATGTTTCCGAGTGGGTCTGAGGAGAGGGAAGATTCCTAGAGCATTTCGGGATCTGCTCCCCAACATCCTCTTTCTCCGAAGCGAGTGTGCAAYTTGTCCTGCTGGGATACCTGCGATCACACCGTTCGGGTTGTTTCAGTACTGTTCACAAGATGAAATTTCCAGTTTGCTCTCCTCATACTATCCTGACAGAATAAGAGGTGTTGTTAACTTTAGTGAAAACAAAAAAAAGTCAATGAACTAAAGTAAGGGTCTTCTAACAATGGTTGTGGTCCACTATATAGCTGTAAAATATGATTACAATGTCTGTGGATTAAGGTTTAGTAATTTCTAAAGAAAATTTTAGTGTTGTTTTGTCTAGAGTAAGGATATGTAGATACCATGAAAACAAAGTGCTTACAACCTTCTCTCATGGAAGCCAATAGCTAACCTCCATGAACTTAAATATAGCCAAAATTTCATGCTGTATATATAACATGTATCTCTTTCTTTTTGTTATAATCCGTTTTACAGGATATCCTGCTGGAATCTCTTTTGGGGGTGATGATCCTGACCCCTCAGTGGCTGGACCAGCTGGTGGAAGTGAGGACCAGAGMCTTTTCGCCTTACTCCGTTGGATGCATTTTCCCTCCAAGCGCTTCAGTATGCCAAAAAACTCCCACCACCCAACCAAAATCTCTTCTTCATTCCTGTGCTGCCACTTCAGAGCCATTCCTCTGCAGTCAGCTGGCATATTCCAGCTTTACTTGGGTAGCACTGAGATGCAAATTTGTCCTACTCATTTGGTGAATTTCTGTCCCGTGATCATGCAAACTAAACAGCGTGTTGTTTCTAGAACCCCGAGTGTTGATTCCCCTCAGGAGTCAAGATGTGATATGTCAACTGTCTCTGCCTATTACCTGTGTATTACTTATCTCTTAACGACCTTTCAGAAGAGTAGAACTTATAAAGTTTCTTTATCCAATTATTACTTGCAATATTTGAGTAGTTTCTGTGTGAACAATATTAGGATCCTTCAAGCATCTGGCCTTTTGTTTTAAGTGAATTTAATCAACACTACTTCTACTAAAATAGGTTTTTTGATTAAAGGCAAGATTACTGAAAGCAATTATTTAATTTTTTTTATCTTTGCAAATTATTTACTCTGTAACCCTGAAATATATTTTTAATGATGTTGAATCAAAAATAGTCATAGACAGGATATTTAAGGAAGAGGGACAGTTCATATCTACACATTAAAGTGTATGTTATGGTCTATGAAGTAAGGAATTTGATCAAGTATAAAGATTAGACATAAATGTGAAACATCTCAATAAAAAAAATGAAATGGATAAGAGTAATACATACAACATCAATGAAGTTGTTAACTCTAGATGAAATTCCATCTTCTTTTTTTTCAGTAGGATGTTGTATGACCCGACTTGTATCTAAATCAGTAACACCTAATCAAATTACTGTTCTCCTCACAACCCAACTCTGATTGATTGTGATGTACAGAAATTTAAGAAGAAAGAGATTATGCACACAGATATTTGAATTTAAATAGTCAAATGGAGGAAGTCTGGTTTTGAAAGACGCAAACCAAAGCACAGTTTTCCACAAAACTTCGCACAAGAACTTAGTGACAAAGCTGAAAACTCTATAAGCATTTCCTCATTACCAACATGTAAATTTGAGAGGACATAATTTTTCCTTTTYTGTGACATGAAAAATGCTGCAAATCTTTACCAGACCAGTAGTCAGCCAGGTCAGAAGACAAAGCAGAGCTAAAAATAAATCCATACAAAGACACGAACATGTGGCCATCTTCAAAAAAGGATTAAAATGCTTTAGTGATTCAAAATTAGCTTTCCATAGACATTATCCTCAGTTATACAATTCAGGACTGAACTCTCTCAAGAACTTTTCACTTGACAAAATGTGAATAGCCTATCTTCTGASCAATGCCTTTGAACTGCAGATATGGCAAATAATCCCAGTGCATTTTCCGTGGGGAAGAGGGAAGCATGGGCTCTGTTCTGCCTCCACTGAACTAACAGAAGTTTTGCCCTGGACTGCAATGGAAGGAAGATGAGATTTCGTGTCTTTAAAGAGGGAAGAGTGTCRAAGTGGACGCCACACAATACACGGATGTACTAGAAAGTAATTATGTATTACAAAGAGCGAAATATAGGCCACTGTTCTTCCGGTGTAATTTCCCATTCCGTTTCATATCTCAGCATCTCCCACTCTCTGTTTCTGCGTAATGAGTTGATGAAGCTTAAGTTGCCTCCATCACTTTGTGATGTGTCATGCCTCCTAAGATGTATTATGTATACAAATTATTATACTTAAGAAAACTTTTGTTCTGAAAAATCTCATCAAAAGAACGTACTTTTCAAATGAAATAATTAGCAATGTTATTTGACGTACGAGAAAACACAAATCGGCTTTGGTGTAACCATTGTTATTTCTTTAATGCCTAAGGCCTTTTATAGACATGGGTTTGGAAAAATTTGGCTTTTAAAACTTGTGAAGTTAWTAAACTTTTTTTTGAGGGCTCCTCATCAAGTTAACAGCGTTTTTTTTCRAGCAACATAATTGATGAATCCACCTCTTTTTTAAGACATCAACTATCAGAAACTTTGCAGACTGAATGGGGCTGAAAGCAGCCATGTAAAAATAGAAGAAGAATTTCTGTGGGAGTTTCATGGACAAACCACTTACCACCTGGGACCTGAGCAGGCAAGTTTTTTGGATGTTGGTCTCTTGTTTTTTCCTCAATAGCACAAATCCCCCAAAGATCTAGTGCATACCTAAAAGATTAGAATTTTACTGGCATCATGGGTCTGAATTTGAATCACATCTCTTAATCCAACCCCATCCCAGGTGATTATGTACACCAATGGACTCCATACTGGAGACAGAAGTGGTGTGCTCCTGTTTAACTGGCCCGATGAGCCAAATATCAGGCTGGACTAGGGCTAATGCTATCCTTATTTTACCTTATTTTTGTCACAGTCAGGATGGTTTGCACTTATTAAACTTCTCCAGGAACCTGAAAAGCTTTCAGATAGTTAGACAACCAACTTTTAAGTAGTTCGTCAAGTCAACTACTGTTTTCTCTAATCACCTTGAAGTGTTCTGTAATTCAGTGAAAGTGACTTGTGGAAATACAAAAATGTAATAGTATTTCCTATTGGTTTTCAAGTATAAAAAAATCTACATATTTAATGTGTTTGAGTAAGGGTATACCAAACAGTTTAATAATGAAGTACATTTATTGAGTTAATGTATTCTTCTGTTTCCAAAGGGCTCATACTTTTGGTGAAATGAAAGCAAGAACGTTAAAACTTCTCATGAAGCTCTCAGCACTTCAAGAACTGCTTCTTCACTTAAGCTGATAAAACTGTCACCTTTCGGGTGTTTTATTCAGCTTCATTTTCAGAGGGGAAGTCAAACATTCAATCCCAAATGCCCTTGGAGCAAAGAACTTACACGCCCTGTTGCTTTGTGATGACTGTGTTGTCAAAATAAATGACTACAGCGTTGTGAATGTATTTCAAACACGGAATAAATTCATTGTGTATACCTAGTGTCACAGCAATGTGAAATCTTCATGGGAAATATATGGAAGAAGCGTGAGTGCACATGTAGCTGTTTCCCAGTTAGGCAGGACATCATTTTAAGAAGTCAGTTAAATTTCATTCCAGTACCAWTTCTTTAAAGCGCAGTTAAATTTGTTCTTGTGTGCAGTATGTGTGAAGCCAAGAGAAGAATAATGAATCTGAACATACCTTGTATGTTCTGCTTATGGCTCAGCAGATGCGTGCTGGATGCATTCGCTGGACGGCACCGAGTTACCACACAGCAGTAGAGGTTTGCTCACTGCACAAACGCAGTGCTTGCACAGACAGGAATACAATGGAAAACCTACAATCAAATGTTTGTTAGCATTTTCAATACCTTTTCAGAATTAATTAAAACTTTAGATAAATAGCATCATTGGTAGTAGCTAAGCCTTTCTATACACCATGAAGACAATATGTCCCTATGTTTCTGTATTCAGTGTTAGCCACAAGTTATTTCAAACAGTAGCTATAGGATTACTTATTGAGCTTTCACTTTTACTTAGATTTTGCTTGACTTTCTGGTGATTTTCAAAGCAGCTGAGTTTACTGTCTCTTAAGCACGTTTTTGCTTGCCTGTTTGACAGTTCAGAATGGCTTCAGTCATCCTTTCTATACCTCCACAGATAACTTTTGCCTTTCTCCCATGACACTTAGATTTTCTTGAATATAAAACCAGGGCTTGTTGTTACTGTTGAACTTCTGAATGGTGCTTCTGGCTCAGAGTAGTCACAATAATAGATTTCAATTCCAAGCTGGTGACTGAGTTGTCAGGCAAGCCAATTGAAACAAATTGTGTAATTGTTAGTCCTTCCAATTCTGCAGTGGGTATGGAAGATTCTGAACCTCTTCCCCCCTCCCCATTAGTTGTTGAAATAAATTGACCCTGCTTATTATTAACATTTAGCATCAGCTCTAGGCTCTTGTAAAATTTATTTTGTTTTTTTCATGAATCAATATTAAACCTAAGATTTTTCATTATCAAACTTTCATTCCCTTGAAAGACTTCTCATATCTTTAGTTCCTTCCAGTTAAATTACTCTAATATCCTGTCTTCTAGTTAAAACTGAATAACAGTTGACCTCCAGCTTGTACAAAATTGTACTAATTTCACAGTTAAACAAACAAAACAACAGTCTTCTAAGAGGAATCACATAATTAACATTATAATCATGTTAGTTTTTCTCTTGACTGACATGGTCCTTTATGCAATGACTTCTTGAGGTTATTGAACATTTACAATACTGTTTCATATTTACCATCTTTTCTGGACTATAATTTCTCCATTCACTGTTCAGGATACATTTTCAAAATTGAACATAAACATTATGTAAATAGGATTTCTTCAAGTTCACTTTTCAGAGTGGATGCACTGACACTGGTCGTAGGAAGCTTAAGGAGTTAAGATTGAAGTTTAAAACATAAGAAGCTGTGCAGTGTGAACTACTATCAAACAAGATAGAATGGACCTGTCTCCATCCTTAAACATTTTATTCTATTACAGGTAAAATTCATTTTAGCTTATAGTAGTAACATTAAAAAAAAAAGAAATTAAAAAAAAAAAAAACCTGTTGGCAAAGTATGATTAACTGTGCCTCTCCAGAAAATCTTTTTTTTTTTTTAATTATACCAAATAATGTTTTCTATTATTCAGCATCCTCAGGACGCTTATACAGTTCAAGGACTATTTTTGCCATAAGAACTAACTGATCTTTAATGTCCTCTTCAAGCTTCTTTTTAAACATTCTCTATATTTTAATGCAATCTTTCCTATGTCTAATCAAAGCCCATCTGAAAACAATGAACACCTTTCTGTTATAATCACTGGCTAAAACTACTCATAAAATCTTTTGGGGTTTGTTATGTATTTCAGTAGGAGACAAATCAATAAATCTCTTTGGGGCCACTTCACTGCTTCATTCATACAATTTCTCACCAGACTTCAGGAGATTCTCTCTAGTGCAGTAGAAAGTGTTGCCTACCCAGCCAATAGCATAGGCTCGTTCCCTCAGCTTTTATCAGTTGTCCGAGTTCGGCCAAGAGTGGTAGATCTGGGACAACAGACACCTGAGGAAGATCTGGTAAGCAGGTCTTCACTTCAAAAGTACTGAGCGTCTACATCACATGCACAGCCTTGAACTGTAAAAAATSATATTTGCTATCATAGAGAATATGTACCTCTGAAAGTTATTTACATTTGTTACAAAGAAGATTTCATACTGTTTTTCTTGCAAGTGAACTTACGCATATGGCAGGAAAAAACAAGTGCAATTATAAACAAATTGTTCTTTTTGCAACATAGAAAACAGATGCAACGTATAAAAGGGACAGATCAAACTTTCAAGTGAAGCAGCATAGTTATCACCGAGCTCATCATAAAACCTTTTCCCAGTTGAAAAGTCAGACTGGATTTTCATCATATCAGTCCACTTTCACATGAAGATAATGCTACTGAAGACAGTAGTGTCATATCAGTAAAAGCTCAAACAATAAAGCGTAGAATATGGGCTTTCATGTTTCTCAGAAAGGTGGAAGAATTCTGCCTGCAACACAGCAGGACAGAAACTTGTCAATACTACAACCCCTTAAACAAGAGGCTTCAGCCAGTTGGAACTACAATTACATGCATGACTGGCTGCTAGAAGAGACAGCTGTCCTTGGGTACGTAAGCAAGAACAAAGTAGGCAGTGCAGATGTTGTCCAATCCTAACCTCCACTCGTGGGGCCACATCACTGCTGGCAGGAGCAACAGCAACTTTGCTGAAGTAATTTCTAAGACTTAAATAATTTATTTAAAAAAAAAAAGCATTACCCATACAGTGTAAATTTAGAGTTAAACCTAGATACTATATAGAATACACACACAGAGTGTGAGAATGAAGCTAATTAAAAAATGAAGCTAATTAATGAAAMCTAAAAGAAGAAATTGAAGAAAAAACAACCTTAATTTACAAACTCYTGAAGAAAAGATCTGAAACTCAACAGTTTGAAAGGGTTTAGTAGAAGAGCAGAGCAGAGCACGCAAAAGACTTTACCATCTTCTTGTTCCTGCACGTGTGTTTAGCAGCCGTAGATACCCGAACTTGAAACAGACACAGACTTTATTTTCTCTTTAAAAGTATTTAAACTAAATAACCCACACTCACATATAGAGGGAGCAGTAGGTGACTGATGTCTCCCAAATGAGCTTCCTCAAATGCAGAACAATTCAGCCAGCCCAATCTCCAGCTTCTGTCCTTGAAAGGGTTACTGCAACATGTGGGAAGAACAAGGAAATCAGAACTTCACAAGGCCACGACTTGCTTTAGGTGTCTTCTTCAGATCTTGCCAATATACTTCAGATCTTCTTTTGACTTTTAAGACGTTATCTGAACAATTTTTTCTCTAAAGCCATCAGTTATTAAAAGGTCAAGAAAATGTAGCAGTCCTAGAGGGAGAGATCAATTAGGAATGCGTGCTGGTTGGGTGATTAAGTTTTAAAAGCTGTTCRTGCTAAAATAATATCTTTCAGATAATGTATGCCATAGCACCCACCAAACTGTTTTAATTCTGTAGTGGTTCTATGAACTTTTCAAAAGGTTCTTGAAGAAAAAAAGAGTTAAACCCTTTGAACTGAAATAAATTAAAAATCTAATGAAGAAATTAAAATGTAAGAAACCCAGTTTCTTTTACCAGGCTCTCATCAATATTTTCTGTGTAGACGTTATGCTAATATCAGAATATYGCTCTTTGGAATGCCCCAGCTTTAATTTCTTTTCACAACCCCTCAGGAATTCCTACTATCAATTAAGGCCTCAGTTTATCRAGATAGTTAAGCATGTGCCTAATTRGATTGATCTGTCAACTTAATAGATGCTCAAATTTTTGAGGAATTGAGAATCTATGCTATTAGCCAAAATAAACAACCGCACGAACAGATCCAAAACAATGAAAGAAATACAARCCCCCACCCCAAACCCAAACACAGTCTGGGACTTTATTTCCCTTCTTGGACAAAGCTATATTCATGGGCTGGATTTCAACCTTGTTGAGAAAATAATTCCCAGTAGTAGCAACAGGCTTGGTATCTATACTCTAATCCTTCTCTCTAATTATAAACACTGAGTAGGAAAAAGACCAGAAGAGTATAGAAACAGGACAGCAAAGAATTTGATACTCTTACCAATACAAGCCTAATTTTTCCTCCAGTTGCTGCATCGCTCTATAATATTTTCTTGTTTCTCTCTAAAATCTTTTTGTGCTTTCCCAGCTGAGAATATAGATGGAGGAAATCAATGCAAAAGTAGAGTTTCTGCTGATATTTAATGGGGTAAACAATCTATTCTAAACTGTTCTTAACAGACAGCTCCTCTGAGACGTACTTGGCAGATGCTTCTCAATCCAGATAAAAATATATCCCATTATCTTCTTTTCATGTGGTAGTCACTTGGCTCCTCAAAGATTCATATCACTTCTCATTTGGAAATTTCTTATTCTGTAGGAAAATGGCTTTCCCCAAAGAAGGAGGTACAGAAGGCTTAGAGAATTGACTCAAAGGGAATTAACACCTTCCAGACCTGAGTGGAGAGAGCATGTCAGCTTCTCTGAATCAAAAACTGAGGATCTTACACGAAGATTTAATAAAGTTCCACATTGTTTTACAATTCTACTTCTTTACTGGATAGGACAAAAATGTTGCTACCACGTCAGGGAGACTAAGACACCAGAGTCAACTGCGTGAATAAGAAATGTTTTGGGTGACATGGCTGAATTGAAAAAAATTTAAAGAGGAAGAAAACATGTTGCAAGCTGAGCTTAAACTGCAGCTGGGATCAACCAGAAATATTAGCTGAAAGTGTAGGCGAAGCTTGTTTCTAGTTTCATATCTACTAACACAGTAACAAGCAGATTGCCAAAGAAGTTGTTCTGTCTGCCAGCATTCTTTCTTGCAGTGTATTTTCTACTCATCTTTACTTTAAGAAGTCCTGACRTACTGGTGATAGAAATTACAACTGAAGTACTAGTAGCTAAAATGGCAGATTATTGACAGTTCTCAAGACTGAGTTTCTTCTAATTCACATGATCTGCTTCTAAGTTTSTAACTCAACTCTGACTCCAGAAAGTACATAAGTAATTCACTAGTTGTATGGCTTTCAGAGGAACCTTATGTCCAAGGTTAAGCACATGTTTATGTGACTTTTTGAGAAGTGGGATGTTTTCCAGAACTGTTTGCTACAGTACTTAAAATTAGGCATCTGCATCAAGTTACCTACTGGTTATAACTCTTGCAAATGTGCAAATGCAGTCCTGGTTGATGCGAAATGGATTATAGATGCCTATCTTAGATATCTCATACTGAAAGCTTGTCCTTGGGAACTCAGACAAGCATAAAGTCGTATTAAATAGCTTTCTATCATCTTTTAGAGATAAAAACTTGAAGAGCATTCCCAGGCAAAAGGGACCTGAAGCATTCAAGAAACATTTTAAAACCAAGATTAGGAATGACAGGTTATTCGCACAATCATCTGTCAGCTCTCTAGGGGATATTCTGTCTTCTGCTTTTCATATCCATAAAAGTTAAAGAATTGTAAATGGAAGATTGAGAACGAGCTTTCCATCCTTGGGCTGTGTAAATCAGAAGTAACTCCAGTTTACTAACCTCTCCTAAAAACAATAATGGGGATTTTTCAATTTCACTGTAGAATTAAAATTAGGGCGTTGCTCATTATAACTCCTATCCAATACAACCATATGCATCCAAAGYCTTGGTTAGCCTTGGGGTGCTACATATATCAGAGCTTAACCTAAACTAGAACTCTCAGTAGATTATTGATTCCCAAAATATTAAACTACATCCACCTCAATTTATTCAGTCTTTTAACCTCTGTGTCAAAACAGGTGCATGTCTCTTGTAGAAGTTCATCAAGCTGTGCGAATTATGAAGATTTTCATATTTTAATATTAAACCATTCATTTCAGAAAATGGAACACCTGTTATTTTGTGTGTGCAAAACTTCAGAAACAATTACCTTTCAGGAGTGGACACTGCTTTTGATTGAGGCTGTCAGAATTGCCTGTAGAGTCCTCTTGCTATAATAGATGCGATATTCATACCCTAATTTCCATAAAAATAGATTTTACAGAGTAACTGTTCTGGGATTTATTAGATTTTCCTGCAAAGCATTATAATTATCTCATACATCAACCATAACTAGTGCTTATTATAAATGCCAGTTGCAATCATTTCCTGATTTTGTTGATGTTCTAAGAACATTGGAGTTACACTTCAGCTTACCCAGAAAAAACTAGTTCATATGATTACATACTGTGCGTTTACTTCATTGTATTTAAATTAATTATAAACTTCGAACTTTTCATAACTTTAAGTTTCACTTTTACAAAAAGTATTACATATATTACATGTGTTAACACAAAAGAAAGCTCAGGGGTTTTTTACCACTCACTGTTGTTATTTCAGAAYTGTTTGTGTAGTACAGTGTTGAGTTTGGAAAAAATATAAAGCAGAAATATCTGAATTTTCCCACTAATATTTAGACTGAGAAGAAAATGTGTACACTAATTATCCTAAGCAAGACTTTGGATTAAATGTCCTACTTGGGTCCCTTCCAATCTGAATTATCCTATGACCTGTTTAACATTCAGTCTTTGCAGGATTATACAAAAATTCAGCACTAGGAGCCTAATGCAGTAAATATCCTTATGGTTAGAAAAAAAAGTAGATGCAGTTGTACAGCCCAGTAGTTTGACAAACAGCTGAATATTTAAAACTCATAGTCAGGAAGAAACAGCTAGTCTCTGTATAGAAATGTAAGTATTGCTTCCTAGAGCAGTTCTATAAAATATCCTGACATTTCAAAATATTTTTCTGTTTGGAAGAGAATTAAAAGTCCGTTCTCAGATGTCACGTTAAATCTCCTATGGAGACTGTCTTACCTTGTATCATATTAATGATATATATAAAGACTTTCTATACGCACACCGTAAACTGTTTACATATTCATTGCCTTACCCATGCTTTTGTTATGTGGCTATAGAGGGCGGTTGTATCAGTGGCTTAAGATGAGTACATGCCCTTACTCTGTGATATTATGTGACTATTCTTATGATGCATTTTCATTTTGGTCAAGACAGAGACATTTGTAAATATTCTCTCTACGGGACGCAAAAGTGCTTGAAGGTAGTAGAAAAAAAAAGACCAATACATTCAAGTATCTGGACCAAAACATAAAGATGTAAAACAGCATCTTGTGTAGCTCACCCTTAAGATCACTGCTTCTAGTATTTGGAGCCTTACCGAGATCTTTGCACAGAAAGTCCACTCTACCCCAATTGCAGATAGCTATTGAGCAGGTAGATAGGGAAATAAGGAAAAAACCTCTTCACTGTGACAGTGATTGAGCATTGGAATAGGTTGCCCAAAGAAAGCCCTGAGCTAGCRCTGAAGTTTGCCCTACTTGAAGCAGCAGGTTGAACTGCAAGACCTCCAGAGGTCCCTTTCAGCTTTTTTTTTTTTTTTCTCTTTCTTTTTCCATGACTATATGTTGTTCTGTTTGAAATACCTCTGCCTTCTAGGTTAATAGACAATTCAAAGAAATCTCAAATTTAGTCAAATGAATCATTGTTGCTATTCATYTGACTGGATCCTGGGTGACATCAGGTCTTTGAGTGACTGGATGTTCATCAGTTACACTTTCTTAGGTTCCCTCCCTGAGATACTCATGACTTGGATACTCTTGTTAGTCTTACCTCATGAGATAAATATGTTTTCCAAAAATGTTCAGGAGGAAACGGTGATGGTAATCTCAGGTAGAAAGAAACACTGTCAAATGCTGAGATTCACAACATTTGTTTCTGCTCTATACSTATGGAGTGCTAAGGAAGGTGGAGAGGAGAATAGGCCATAACCTAGTTTGTGCTTCAACAAAGCAATTTATAAATACTACATTTCTATGAGGAAAGAATGGAGAGTTTTAGAAAGTCTCAGAASTAATTAGCCAGACAGTTTTTGGCACTTGATTGATTGCTTTTTGAAAAACATTAAAGCCCCCAGAGCTGCAACAAAGTTAAAAGCTTAGGTCTAGACATGAGGTCATCATTCTTCATTATCACCTTATGTGAAGAAATAAAAAAGCGATGCACTTGTGATTGAAACCAAAGCACTTATCGATATAGCTCTCCACCGTAAACCTCCCTTTTTCCTCTATCTGCTATGTAACAAATTATGCTATTTACCAGACGGCTATTACAGGTGTTTTATAACAGGTTCCCTACTCCAGTCTGAAGCCAAGCAAATTGAGCAAATACAGAATGTGAGCTTAATACACACTTGTTTGCAGAAACAGAGCTGATATATTGTTATAAATTGTATGCTTCCTCGGTGTCCAAATAGTCATGGATTATGAGAGGGCTAGATGCAAACCTGACACRCAATTATTTATGTTACCCAGTGCTGTGATCTCACTGTATCTCACAAAAAGAACAATTTCTGCAATGAAACCTTCCAAGGCTACCAGACCCTTGGAGAAAGTATTAGCAATGATTCATTAGAGAACCACTAAGTTAGTGCTGCACTTATGGCCCTGATGGATGCCAGTTGCCTCTGTTGTATGAAAAGCTCCTACTGGGTTTCAGATAGATGAAAAATGTCACCTCTCAGTCATTTTTAAGTAATTTATTTTACAAATTTTGCAGGACTGCAAAAATGAGTGCAAATACTGCTACATTAATGACTACTTGGTGAATAACACAAAACTATATCCTATTTGAATTCAAGCCACAAACTCACCTTRACTTTATTTTTCATAGGTATCTGTGCAAGCTGCTAAATGCCCCCTTCACTTCAAAATTTTTTTCCCCTTTTTCTTCTAGTCCTTTCTAGCACACTTCAGTAGGTGACTGTTAAAARCTTTACTAATTTAAATAGTCAGGTGCAGTGTTCATAGTTATTTTAATTTGTTCCTATATGAAGACCATGAGATAGTGATTTATTGTGTGTAATGTAACAGGTTCAGAAGAGTCTTTGTACGCAGGGAGTTTCAAAAAAACAAAAATAAACAAACAAACAAACACAAAACAAAACAAAAAACCCCAAACTGTAACTGTCCATTATTCTGTAAAAATTAAGCTGTGCTTTGCTAAATGTTCTGTAAAGAAATATGTGTTTCTGTAGTGTTTACAGAACAGGTGAGTGACATCAGATGAGTTTTCTTTGTTATCAGTGGCAGAAGTCTTTGTATTTGCTAACTCATTGCTGCTAATAAACTCCCTCCTTTTTATAAAAAAGTGTGCCCTCTAAGCTGAGGATATTGCTAAAAGTATCAAAAATTAAATCCTTCCCGTGGAAAACTTTCTCATAAGAGGCAACTATAATTAAAACATATCTTGCAGATAGCATTCCTTTCTTGACTAAACCTTGGGTGGAGATGTCTGCCCTTTGCTTTGAAAATTGTAGAAAACACATGTGTTAAATCATGACATTTTACGTAATTACAGATTATTTGAAACCTGCCATTTTTACAAAGGCTTCAAAGAGAACATTTCTTTCCCAGGTGCGTCTCAAGATAGAGTACAAAAGATGAAGCACTCTTTATGAGGAGCTTTAATCCATCTTTAGGTTACTCATTTCAAGTTTCACAGCAACATATCAATGCTACTCTCCTGCTGTTTTTTGTTTGGTGTGGGGTGACAGAGATAGCAAGGGAAGAGATTATTTTTTTTCATAAAGATAATATCATTTTCTGTTCAAAAAATGTTTTCCAATGAGCTGTAAAGTTCTCAGACTTATTATTCCAAAATTATTTAATTATTTTAGCTGGGATAGTCTCTACCCTTGGTGAGTAGTTCACAAATAAAGATGGAAAGACTTTCTACCTTCAGATGCAAAACTCACCAGACTCACATCAAGTCAAATCAGGCATTCAGCATTGGTTTCCTTCTTTACTCGAGTATATAATGCTGACTGGCAGAAAATACATTTTGAAGYTCATATTTAGGGATATCGCAATGCAACCTACATTTCTGAGCATCTTGTATAACTCAAAAAGGTCAGCTCTTTGAATTAATAGGAGGTTTGTGAAGGTATGAGGTTATTGCTGCGCTAATCATAACAGCTATTTGTTGCACTGCATATGAGTGAGGTATTTGAGGAGTCAGTCTCTCCTCTGTAATGCGCAGAGACCTCAATGGCAGTATTTAGGGACTGAGATTTGATAAACATTCATCAGAAATATGTTGGGAAAGGTGATCCTGCCTTGGACCAAGAGGAAAAACTCACTGACGTCTTGCACCTTCTTCCAGCCCTACATTTATCATCAATTTAGTAACAGGCTTAAAATCTGCCCTTTGGTTAGATTTAGCTAAAGGTTATTCTTCTCCAGCTTTATTGATTTATGCACAAATTTTAATTTAAAAAAAAATAAAACCCAAACTGTTTATAATGATATCTGGCTTTGAAAATTATACATGAAAACTTACAAGAAAAAGCCCTTGAACTGTATCTACTATTTAAAGTATAAATGAAAGATACAGCCTGAACCTGATGGCTGTCCTTCCAAGACAGAGAAGCATTCCTGCAAGGACTTWTGAAAGTCTTTCTGCCCACTCCTAGAAGTATGGCTTTGGAAAACTGGAATATCTCAGAATGTCAGACTTCATCATTTGGCTCGATATGACATTGTACRATTTGCTTCAGGTATTGACATTAAAACTATAGCACTATGAAATATCTGAAGAAGAATGCTACTTTCGAATGTTTTTGTCTCAGATTATCTCAGTGCCAAACATGCGATTTTACTGTGGCTTTCTCATATAGTCACAAAAGTTATGTATATGCCAATCAGAGTCAGAGATAAGCTAATGATAAAACGTCCTGATGTATCTTCCAGTAACACAAAATTCATCTTTCACACTTTTAAAGCATTCCAGCTTCTAATTCAAATTCTGTTGTTGAACTAAGTCTTGCAACACAGCACTAGATCTCTGCAATATGGTACAGAGATACAATTTCAGTTATTTTTCCCTGCTCTGAGAAATATATAGYGGTGGATTTGTACATGATTAGAGTATTAAAAAAAAAATGCAACATTTTATCCTTATAGAGAATTCGTTAGTTCTCAAGGGTGTCGTTGGCCGTTGTTTCTTCACTGGATCCACCCCTCGTCCCAAAAAAAACCCAACCACCACCCCCACAAAAAAAMCCCACAAAAAAAMMCCMAAAAACAACCACAACAACAAGAACAAAAATAACCAACAGAAAAACCCAGCAAAAAAAAACAAACCCACACACATCCAGACATGATAAATCTTACTATAGGTTGTTATTAAACACGTATCTGTTACAAGTTTTCTTTTTACAAGATTCTTGGAATACTCACGAGTGGAAAAGGAGGACTGCAGATGGTTATTTTCTACACAGTTGCCTAAATAAACATGGCACAATTCATCTGAAAGGCAGATACACAGCGTGTTTGATGGAGAAAGGAAGTAGTCAGCTTTTATTACAAGAAAAGGCAAAAAAAGCACTAAGGACTAAAGGAGAGAAAAATCTATAATTGTACTTTCTGTGAAAAATTCGAATGACTGTTCCACTTTTAAATGTACTCACTACACCTATCAAAAGAAAATTAAGAATAAAAGTTACCTGAATACCTTGGGACTAGTAGTATTTAATTTCACAGTGAAGCCAGACTGATACTAATTCATATAAATCACAGCACAGCTTAGCAGAGAAGCTATTTCCAGGGATTGTCACGATATATCTCTTTCAAACTTTTGAAAACAGTATTTCACTCCTCACATAAAAGTGACGGGAGAACCTGACCGAAAGTCCACCGGTTCTTTTGGTTGACTAAAYGCCATTAATACATTGTACCATTTASTTTGGTGAAAGCGAGACGTTATGTGCTTTAGACAGGAGGCTGATGGGTCTATGGTTCTTCATATTTCACTTTATCACCTATTTTGTGCAAGTGGTAATAGCTGTACTCAAAGTGCATGAGATTTGTTTCTTGATAATATACGCTATGAACAATTTCACCTGTTCTCTGGGTTTTCTTTTCAACACCCATCATCATATAACGTGCTTACAGTTTCTATAATATCACCTTTTTATTTTTTTTGGGCTACTTTTCTTTTAAATGGCTAGCAATATATTTAGCTCATCTCATGGTATAAATAACACTTCTACCTTAATGTTAGCCTGCTTGTCAAATCATAGAAGAAAAATAGCTACATGGGATTTAAGTTGATTATATATAGTAAAAATCCAAGTTACAGAGATATGAGAAYAATACTTAATGTTGAATCCTGTGCTCTGTTAAAGCCTGCTTCCAGCAAAGCTTTAAAAAGTCCATCTAAAACCTGGCCCAATGGATGCTCTGCCCAGGTAGCTTTTGTCTCTAAATTTTAACACAAATTGGACAAGACGTGTCGAATGCCTCACACATATTTTAGTGCCTGCCTGGGGCCTGCATATGATTTATTACAGGGAAGGGCTTGTAGAAAGGGTAAGATTCTCTTTCATGCTCGAGGTCTATTCAGAGGCATATGTATATTTTAAATAGATTWGTGTTTACTAATAGGCACCTCAGATCTGAGAAAAATAGGCAAGGAACATCAGCTAGTCGAATTGTTTCAAGAGGAAAGAGAAGAGGCTGGAGAATGGTAACCCTATGGTCATTTTGCAGTTTTGTAATACTTCTTTCCCTTTTAAAAGAAACCTTCAACTTCCATGTCTTTAATTCAATCACAGCGCTACTCTCACAGATTTCTCCATGAGCCGCATGCTGATGGTGAGAGAGAAGGGAACCTCAGAGATCAGAAGCAGTTTTTCCAGTCCTCGCTCAGGCTGCATCCCACTGCAGCCGGAGCAGTTTAGCATCCTCTCTGGCTGCCAGCCTTGGGCAGGACTGCAAAGGAACATCAAAAAAATGAGGGTTATACTTACCTCTCCTCTCCTGACAGAAGACATGACCTACCAGCGCACTAAAGCTGTTTCTGGGCTACAATTTGGCTTAAATCCAAAATCTGTTTGTCACCAAGATTTGCTGATTGTTCTCACTCGGTATAATTATGCAAACTTTCTCCTCCTCCCCCCCACCCCGCCCCTTTCCTTCATTATGCAATTTTATTTTTGAAGAGCTTTCCTACAGGTGACACCTGCTGTGACAGAACCTGAGAAGATAATACATCTTTACAGTTCTGCCTAGTCTGTCGCAGTAATATATGTAAGCGGTTGTTAAAACTGTCCTCGGAAAGGTTTCAGAGTATCCGCAGAAATCTGGATATGCAGAAGCACAAGAAACTTCTTCCAAGGTCAGAGCGAGAAGCCTTAAAAGGCCTTCATCATCTCCCACAGGTGTTGGTGCACAAGAGTTGAACTTGGTGAGAATGGCACCTCATTATATTATAATATGGTGACTCCTTCAGCAATAATGCCATGTTAGAAGGTGRAATGACAAAACRGAAAGCTGACTACAAGGGGTCTACAGAGAGACACGCTGTTATAGACTGTGRTAGTGACAGGCGATTCTTTTAAAATTATTGTGGAATTTGTTGTAAAACATTTTCAAGACATAGACATTTACCCAGTATTATTCAGGCAGATTCCAACAGCTCCAGGAGGCCTTTACAGTCTCATCGGGATCACATTCAGTGCTCCTGAAATGTACCTGCAGTKTAAGGCAATGGGGCTGCTAAGCTATTTTGGTTTATTTTTCTTTTTATTTTTCCTTTTGCTTAATCATGTCATAACTGTTACGAGTTCAAACTGTGAATGAGTTTGGTTATTGTACTCACATTCAAGTTCACCAGCTCTGAAAGAAACATAGAAGATAAAGAACTAACAGAGGAGGAAAAAAGGATTAACCCTTCTGGCAAGCTGGTAAAACTGAGATTTGCCGGGGGGGGAAATAAATCCAAACCTATAAAAATTRCATTTAATTTGTAATTCCAAAAAGAATGAAAAAAAAATCCCCAAGTCAAAAAATTTATTGACATTTGGGGAAAAAATAAGAACGCTTTTGCAAAAGGAATATACTTTTTTGTGAAAAGAAAAATATATGATTTCTAGTTAAAAATCTATTGCCTTGACTCAGGTGGTAATACTCTCTATGGAGCACATAACAACCTACAAAGTAAGGATGTTTACAAAACCTTTAACTACAGGATTCATTCAATTTAACGTTCTCATATTCTTCTCTTAGTTCTTTGCTCCCAATAGATGGTTGGGGAAACATTCAAGACGGTTTCAATGTACAACTACTACTTTKGCAAAATGCAGCTTTTAATGAAATACCCTGGTTGCTTTGTGTGTACTGGCTATTGAAAAAAATGAAAGGAAWCCCAGCTTTGATCAAGCAAAGTTTCTGTCACAGAGGACTCCTAGTTCAGAGATACACAGTACTCTATAACAGTTCCCTGCCTATTCACAAATACATGCCCATTTTCAAAATTGAACAATAAGGCATTCACTTCTTTCTCACTTTTCTTCATTTTATATTATTTCATTATTATGTATTTCACATTTCAGAATATTTTTCCACAAAAAAGCACAAAGGGGCCAAGTGAGTGAATCACATGGATAAAACACCCAGATAGTAGAAACYAACTGGGTTTTGTGTGTTAAACAACCTACTCCTAACATAGAAAATTGGAGCTGAGAGCATGTTGAAATCTGCCTTGAAATAGTTGTCAGTTAGAAACATCTGAAACAATTAATGCAAAGCTTAATTTTATTTAACAGTATTATTACCTAAAGGAGCTATTATTCCTAATTRTTTTATGATTTAACTATTTTACAGTGCTTGTGTTTGATTCTGCCAGAACAAAATTTGTGGTGAGATTATAATTGATTGAATTTTAAATGTCAACTCACTTTATGAAGCAAACGCCTCCTGAATAAGAACAAATATTAATCAGAAATTTCTTCCATTAGGGACAGCTTAGGGCTCTGTATTATTTATTTTTACTTAAAATTGRGTGTCTAAGAGGAAATGTTTGAGAAACAAACTATTAGGAAGACATCAAGCGAAGGATGAAGATGAAGCCAGTGGAGTGTAACACTCCATCACGARCAGCCCCCTGATCCTGACTCAACATCTTTAAAGAGTCAGCATACAGAGGGGAACAGCAAGAAGCTGRTTTAATGCCTGTCAAAACCAATGGAAATCCTGGAGAAAAAGGTAACCAAATACCAGTGGAAAGACTACTACAGTATAATGTAGAGATACTCGAGTCTGCTTTAAGCTACCCAGAGGGTGGTGGTAGCAATCTGGAGATGAGTTCAGGCAAAACTATTCTACTTCTGCAGGAGATTTTGCAGCCTGATCTGAACCCCCCTGCCTGGGTATTGCTGTCCTTATCTTGTTCTCACGGCAATGACGGCAGCAACAGTTGAGCTCTGTTGTACACTTCTGGGGGGTAAGACCCCCCATTTCACAGTGGGATAGTGTCTAGGGCCTCCAGAGGAGGAATAACTGCTAGCAAATAATTCAAAGGACTGATGGACTGAGTCTTCAAGGGCAAATGGATGAACAGTGAAATTAGGCATTGGTCAGAAGAATATTAGAAAGYTTTCTTCCCTCTCCCATGTGCACATAGTCACAGATGCACAAAATCTGCTTTAATAATTTATTATATTACTGCTCTTTGGAAGGAAGAATGATGAATTAACTGCTCTGGTAAACAGTGTTGTCTCACTTATGTCACAAGTTAAATCGCTAAGAATTAATGTTTATTAAACAAACCCTCCCCCCACCAAAAAAAAAATAGAAAACCAACAGTATGGGACAATAATATGATAATATTTCAATGTAGCTCTAGTGAAAATCTGTAAAAATTTGGRCATCCCCTATCAAAGCCTTTTAGCCTGTAAGACATACTTCAAAGAAAATTGTAGAGTTATATGCATGATATGAATGTATTTATTTATTTCATGGAAATAAAAGTATATGATTCAAATGGAAAACAAATGTGAAAGAGGATTTTAGAAAGTATCTACAAGGTAATTTTAAAAATATTTTGCCTCAGGGACTAAGAACTAAGGCGGCTGAAAAAAAGCAGGGTATTGTAGACTTCACCACCCTCTTCTTTTTCAAAGGACTGTAAAAAATGAATGCTATTCAAGAATATTGAATTTATAACACATAACAGTATAATCTATCATGCAACTGAATGCTACTGCATTTTCCAGTATAATTATAAACATGAAACCAGAAATATATTGAGATATCTGAACCAACTGGAGTCACTAACTGATTCTATCAGTGCAATGTCTTTAAAAATTAYAATTCCTAATTAAAAAGTGTAGTTTGCTTAGAAGGTGACTTCCAATATGACTGGAAGATCTAGAACCCTTCACCTTTTACTGATAAAAAGATTTTTTTTCTTAGATTTTTCCCCCCCCCCAACTCTTGCACTTTGAGTTTTTGGAATAATGTTGATGAGAGAAGATTAAAAAGCAAAGGGAACGGAGGCCAGTCTCAAAGAACAGGGAAAGGTAAAATGGACAATGTAAGAATGGTTTTGACATTAGTTTGGTTTTAAATTAAGATATTTTAGAGGATTTGAGATTCCTTTTTCTAAATGCTTAATTGAGCACAAGAAATTTTTTAACACATTTGTTACAAAATACGATAGCWAATACTCCACCTTTTTAAAGAATAGTTTATTTTAAGCCAGGGATTGTATGTTACTTACTAACCTGCATAACCCATTACTTGGTCTCTGCATCAGTTAACATTCTGTTGACATCCATTAACTATTTATGAAATCTTTTAAAAGTATTTGACATGAAAATATTAATTACACTAGAAAATAATCTGAAGTGTCGTGAAATAGTGCCGACTTTATGGAGTGGATCTGTCTGACAGACTGAATAATCTCTGATGCACACCAAGGARTTCTGCAAAGTCCTAAAATTATCTTCCATTTCCCTAACTTGAAATCTTCCATATATATTAGCAAAGCAGGATAGGATTCACACTGAAAATGAAATATTTCKTTTAGATTCCTGATTAACACAAACTTGCTTTCGCACCTTCACTGGATATGACAATGGTGCGATGAAATGGTATGAAATGTGGAGGAGGAGAGAAAATTTGGGGCAGTGCAGAAAACATCACCTATTTGCACTGATATTCATCTCCTTCTTGAATTTCTGATGATTCTTTTGGTCACATACTTCTTCATCAGCAAGGAGGACAGCTGTYCCCTAGCCTCTCATATTTAAGAGTCAATTACTGCCACAACACAGCAATGCAAAAGGCCTTTATCATAGACCTGTCCAGATGCTAAATGAATCTTCCCTCTCAAAACTCTCCCTGGCATCGCAGCATCCTTTTAAGTCTCATCATAGATCACTGGTAAACCACAGTGACTTCCAAGGACCCTGTTAGCAGAGGAAGTGTATAGGTACCTCTTGCTTGGACACCTCCAGCTTATCAGCACCATTAATTCATTGTGGTTCTCCCCCAGTGAACACAATAGTCTAGTTATAATCACAGTAAGGCTTTGGGAATGTGCATTATCGCTTTTCTCTCCTCATGAGGAATGCACTCCAAAAAAGCCGTGGCATTTTCCCCTAATAGCCTCACATTTCACTTATATTTAATTTGTTACCTGCTGTCTCTCTCAGAATCTTTTCTGCATTGCTGCTCTCTGTCCTGTTCGCCTGTATTTTATTTCTGCTTGTTATTCTTTTTTTCTGTCCCTTGAGAGAAATGCCTTGCATTTATCCGCTTTCAACCACAAATCCCTGGACTTAATCCAATGTCCTCAACTCTCCAGATCTTTCTATACACCCTCCCTTTTTCTACCCTTTGCCAGCAATATGCCTCATGTTAGCTTTTCCAGTACAAAACTTGTTTGGTTTTTGTTTAGTTCAGCTTCTCAGCCATTAATTTAACTGATCAGAAGGAAGGACAGGTAGACAATGAATGCGTGCCCAGTGGCAGGCATCTGACTGAAAATCAGATAAACTTCCTATTGATTTTGCTTTTTTTCTGGAAGTCTTTGCTTTCTGGTTACCAAGGGCAGCGGCAAACAGGATGAGAGGTAGGGACTGGTCAAAGATTTCTGACGGCAGGAGGGCCRCAAGGAACACAGATTTTCCTGGCCATTTTCATTCTCTAGCAGCCTTATGAAGGGAGAAGAAAATTTAAAAAGTAAAAATAGGTTTAGATGGAAATTTATGTGTCTGACCCTATCTTCTCTCTTACATAGTTTGAAAATATGCTATTGCTCCCTCATTGCCCATCTATAGATTATATGAAAACAGACTTTTAGGAACCACTGTGAAAGAGCTACTTATACTRATAAGCACCACAGGTGGGAGAAGAAAGAAATTAACACATTCAGATACTCACTTTATTATTCATTGCTCTCCATGATAATGATGTCAACAAGACCCTTCCCATACAGTTATTAACTGTCAGCTTCGCTTTCAAATGTGGTACAGTCAAAGGAACTACAAAGAAGGAATAAAGAGTCTATGATGATATTGGTAAAATTTCTAAACAATATGGAAATAAAAAAGAAAACATTTTATTTTTTTTACTAGCACCACTGGGATATTTCAGTAGCATTTCTAGTAGAAATTAACAGTCTTTGCAGTGCACAAATGTTTCTTCCTTCACCACCTCACTCAATAATTTCAAATTACTTTACGTATTTGTTACTTACTGCCTGTGGTATATTTTCTTTTGAAGTAAGTGGCATTGTCTTTCTTTGAATGACATATTTTCTATTTTACAGATGCAGAAGATAAGACTGTGGACAAATTAACCTCTTATGGGAGAGTATTATTCTCTCTGGAAAAGACTACTTCGTTTCGTTTTGTTTCAAAATGAGGGTTTTCCCCCCTGCTCATTTTCAATTTCTGAAGCAAACTTCAGGATTTTTTTTTAGTTTTCACTCTGAATTTTCATTCTGTTTATTCAGGTATTTTAACTACCTTTGGAAGGGGCTCTTAGATATAAAATCCTGCATCTGTCTTCATACAGGGTTGGCTTTGCCATGGCATCCTGCATCCATCTATCCTAATCCCCTGGCAGCAGTGGGAGTTTTCATTAATGCAGTACAAAGAAAGTGAAAAATCCCACACTAGTGAAAGCATTTTCTATTCACACTGAAGAACTTTACAGTTATACGCCTTCTGAGGACATGTGTATAGGAGCCAAACAGTGACGGTACAGGAGAGGAAGGGCAGTCTTTGCCATGGGAATCTGGGTGAATCATGCAGTTTTTCATTCAGTCTAAAATAAGCATCAATAAAGTGTTAGTTCCCTACTTTACAGAGTTTGTAAAATGCTTTGATATACCAATATGCACTTCTCTACAATTCCCAATAGCTAAGTAAATCTCTGCAAAGAATAAACTATTAGAACATATACTTGCCTGGGTCTTTTTGCATGGAAAACACTGCCATTTGTAGAAACTTGCAATAAAGGTGATGCTCTTCAATCAAGAATCTGGACAGAAGGAAACAGCCAATTAAATTTGATTATTATTATAATTCTTATTTCTTCGAAATTTATTTCTTCGAAATAAGCAACTTTTGTTAAATGACAAAAAACCACAAATGCTCAAAGCTTACATTCTGGTACAAATTTAAACAGAAGGTATATCACTTCCCTAAAAAATTTCTACTGGAGACTGTAGGGCTAACTTAACAAGGAGGAGAAGTAACCCACTTGTCTGAGGTTGCAGAGGTTTATATGTCTTCCTCTGCCTGGATTGTTCTCTTCTAAAGATTTTTCCTACAAAGGGAAAAAATAAGAAACATGTCTCCACAGATTGATTAATAATGTTGCTAAGCTCATCTGGCAACGTTTTATCCTTTGTAAAAGACAAGTGCCCTTTGCAGAGAAATATTCCATTCGGKTTTTTTTTCTTTCTTCTTTTTTTTCTCTTTACAAGCTCTACCGTCYGGGGAAAGAGAGTACTTTGTCTTAATGGCAGTGATTGTCTGCTGTGGAAAGACCTGGGAAGACAGAAAACCGAAGATGGCTGGCAGATGGAGAGAGGCAGAGAAAGAAGTTTTACTACTTTTAAAGGGCCTGAAAAAGGCTCCCTGCTATGTTGGCAGTTGATGGTGAAAGGGCTGCTAAAGAACCACCATCTTCTGGAAGAGAAACAAGTTCTCTTGCCGCTGCAGAGCTTTGTAAAAGCATCAGTCCTGGGACACACAGGGTACCACTGCGATTATGAGTACCGAAACAGGGTAAAGCTGGCAACGTTACTGAAGCCTCCTGCAAGCTAATGGGCCAGAGGGATTCAACTTAGCTTTTGAAAGGGCTTAAATGTGACTTCTCAGCTTTAGGGCTCTGAGCTGCTTATTCTATTTGTACGAATAGCCCCTCCATCTTCAAGCAAGCCTGCAGCAAGGCCACTCCTTCTCTAAGGGAAATTAAATACTCACAACACAAGGGTCTAGAATGAGTAGCTGGATTGCCCCAAACTGCTTTTTAACAGCCAGAAGCCTTATAAATAAAATTGGTTACTTGGAATAGTCAAAACCCATTCTTCCATAGCCCAAACAGAGYTTTGAACACAATGTTGATTCAGGATCCAACACAAATATATTTTGTACAGAGCAGAAGGTGGAAAGGATTGTGTTAATACYTCTATGTGAGCTATTAATATGCACCAGCACACGCCATCCAGTGTGGGCTGCTGGCACATGGCTATGGGGCCACCTTGAATTTCTGCAGGCACTGAACTTTGGGGTGCTTTTCGGTGGGAAATCATTAAAACTGTTGGAGCTGGCACTTATTTAGAAGCTAGTTTCCAAGAGGTTCATCAATGCACGCGTGGCCTGTGACTTCTTTGAATCTGTCAGGGTCTTAACTATCATTGACACTGCTGAAGTTTCTTTTCAGGGAGTGATAGATTTAGCAAGCAGCTCAAGAAAAAGAAAATAGCTTCTGTTTCCTCCCTTCCTTCATCCTTGCACATCATGGTGTTTGTACTGCAATAAATGAAGAGAAGATTAAAATACCTCTTATTAATCTCCCACCTTTCACAAGTGATTTAATGTTTTACAAGCTAGGGTAGTGATTGCTGATAACATGTTACRGAACGTGGAAGCAGACTTTTCCATTGCATTTAACACAATATTCTTTCAAAAACAATCGGTAACAAAAACAAGCTAAAGAATAATGACAGCTATCAATATTTTCCTTATTACAGGTTAATATCTGCTGTCATTGCCCAGGTGCAATGACACTTCTTTAGTGTGGGGCCTATGGAGAGACACRCACCATGACAGGACCAGTAAATGGTAAAAACATAGCTCATGGCCAGGAAAGGAAAAATTAATGCTGTGCTCTTGAGGGTTCATCTCAAGATGACACAAAAATATTACAGTTCCAGATAACAATGGTGATTCAAAGAACAAAGAGAAGCAATTAAAAAACTACAATTGCAAGTCAAGGAGAAATAATAGAACAGAGGCAACACAAATATAAAACATCCTTTTCTTGTACATTCAGCAACTTCTTACTCCTTCTTTTCAATGGCTTGACAAGATCTATACCTCTGCTTTAATGTTGAGAGCCTGAAATTGCCATCCAAACTTTTCCCAACCAAACMTGTGAATGCTGTAGGACATGACAGGGGAAATGATGCATTGACTTTATCTAACACAGTGGTATTTATGGTCTGGTCTTTTGGAGCAGAGATGATTTCAGCAAATTTTTAAAAAGGGAGAGCTGTAGGAGTTGGTAATCTTGCTACTGAACAATATGAAGTGGCTGGCACTGGAGTCAATCCAGAAGAATCAGCATTTTTCCCTCCATTAGTGAAGATTTTCGAAAAACAAAACACCTTACAATACAACTGACAACTGTCCCAGCTCTGCAGACTTCTCACACTGCAGTACCTATACCAATCCATGAATATTCAGAATATGCTCAGGCGATATTTTTGATCTCTTGCTACATAAAAGAATACTGTACGTTAAAAGTTCTKGTACTGAGATATATTATTATTTGTATTTTACCGGTAGGTCCTACCCAAGGTCTATCACATTAAGCACGGTGATACTTAGCTAGGGAATATGGCCGAGACTGTCCTTGATTACCTACAGTCTAAACCGCCTACACAAAGTATTGTAGGMGATTCTGAACTCGAATTTCCATCGTCCAACTCTTGTATACCAGTCACAGACTAAGCTGCTTTCCTCAGCATAAAGCATGTCTTCCTCTACCATAAACCGTTAGCTTGAATGTAATGTTTCAACAAGATTAGTCTCTTTACCTTATTCTCTAATGCCCTTTCTTTTTTCTATAACATGTCAGAGAAAAGTGATGTACAATTACTGTTTTGTGAGGTGAGTATGCAGTGTTTCTCCAAAGAAATGATAAAAAGCACTCCTTCTTTACCTACTTCTGATTATGTCCAGGTTTTGAGAAAGTAATGAAGCCTATTGTAAGCAGTAATTTATACAGAGAGGACTGAAAGTTAAAAATCACAGCTTAGGTCCTTTCTGAAAGTCCATTTCAGTTATATTTSTCTGCTATAAAGACGTGGGTGCAGTAGTCTCTACATGCCCAAGCACTCTGTCCTGTCGCCATTTCTTCTTCACGAAGACTCTGATCCGTACCTGTGATTTCACCTCCTCTACAAATGTCAGCAGAATCCRTAGGGTACGTTCCGTACATGGAAAAAAACTGCGGTTGAAGTACCATTCTACCCATCATTGCTGCACTTTTCATATTTTTACATTTAAATCCCTGAATGAGGATGGAATATTTGATAATAGATCATTTCAGCTGAAATTAAGAGTTTTAGTCCTACTACTTCTTTTTGGTCCATATTACTATCCTAATAKTATAATAGTAGTCAATGATACTGTAACATACTTTGCCTTCAAAATTATATGTCACTTTTAACCAGAGATATCACACAATACTCCTCAGACAAAGTTCTTCAGGAGAAAAAATGGCAAACRTCTAAGTTTAATTCCATGCTGTGACAGAAGGCAATGAATTTTGGAAAATGCAAAGGCCATGTTGATGCCATGTCCTTTTTACTAATCTAAGCTCAGACCCCAAAACATTACATATAATCATTCCTTAGGAGACTCTGATTTTATTTTATTTTTTTGCAATATTTATGRAGATCGAGGTCTGGATTAATTTTACTTTATTTTGTATAGGATTTCTGGAAGGGAGGGAAGGAAAGAAGCAAGAAGCAGTATTTTGKTTAAATGAAGACTCATGATATATCATAAATTGCATGTGATGTCCTCCTACAAGAGTAGGAGGTCTTTAAAGGAGTCCTTYCACTTTCTTCAGTCAATATATAACCTTAGTGTTACAATGTACTGCATACACACCTAGGCATTTTTAAGAGAACTGATTTTCCTAAAAGGCAACGTTGACATTTTATAGAGCAGTCCTAGTCCATCAATTAAATATATGTTAAAGTACAGTAAAAAAAAACAAACCCAACACCAMCACCACCCCTCCCTCAAAAAAAAAAACAAAAACCAAAAACAAACTCACAAACTTCTCATAGAGATTAGAACACTCCTATAGGGTAAAAGTTTTCTCAGTATTCCCCTGGAGGTAACACACAATCTATATGAATAATGTAAACAAAGAAACATTTTCAGTGTTTACATAACTTTGATTAAAGGAAAATTCTAACTCACCGTGTGTTTCATAGYGCTAATGCTCTGTAATCGCACAAGTGCAGACAAGTATTCCATGCCCAGCGCTGGCAGCTTTCCAACCATTTCTCTTAAAGATTTTAAACTGTTTTGAAGGAYTTGTGTCAGTGTGCTACTAAACAATTTTAGCATTTACCCAGGAACCCCCCTAACCCCTGGGAAGAGGAAGGAGAGGGAAGAAGGCTTGCTCACAGACACATCGACACAGAATGATTTGTCAAGGTGTTTTTCATTCCAGCATATTATACCACAAATCAAAAACTTAATAGAATGTATGTGTCGATATTCTGGGTATAATGTTTAGCACAAGGGAGATTAATATTCTTATCAACTTTGAATTAGTAGCTCCATATAGAGATTTAGTATGATGGAAATAATTCAGTCAACAGAATGAAAAAGGACAAGGAAGAATAAAACTCTGAGTATTTAGGGCTTTTCATCCCAAGTAGAGCTTTCAAGGGCATTTGTGCTTCTTTTGGATGTGATTCAAAAAATCAGGTTTAGGATAAAAGGAGAGGAAAAAGAAGTAGGAGATAATATGAAACATCTCACCAAGAACTACAGGTTGCCATATAGAACCATAGAATAATTTAGGTAGGAAAGGACCTCTGCAGGTCATCTGCTCCACTCCCTCACTCAAGGCAGGGCTAACTTCGAAGTTAAATCAGGTTACTCATGGTCACATTCAGTAACATTTTGAMTATCTGCAAAGACAGAGATTCGTCAGCCTCTGCAGGCCCCTGTTCCATCACCACCACCACAATGCAGATTTAGTTGCCTGTTCATCCCATTAAATTGTTCGGTTAAGAGCGGAGGACAGCATTCAGGGGGCTGTTGCAAACTTGAAACCCTTAAAGGTTAGACATTTTTCMAAATTCCAGTATCAGAGTGAACAAGTTTAGACTAAGAAACCTCGCAGGAGACAAATCTCATATTTTTACATTTAGTGGGAAAATAAGTCAAATTCCAGTCTTACTATTTTCAATGAAAAAAATAAATGTTTGGCCAAGTAAGATATTCTTTTCCTAAAAACACTGCTAATTCTCTAGAGTTGCATAGACATTTATTCAGAAACAGAACTATTATACCATGACCAAAGAAAATAATTTTGTATGTTTAAAAGAAAAGCCTTTAAATATATACGGCTATGCAAAACAAGCAGCAAAATGCTCTTTTATTAAATGGATTCCCTTTTAGTGGCTAAATTTTTAAAGCTTAGATGGTACAAATAACTGATTTTCAATGACAGCATATATCTTTCTTGTGTCTGATTAGCTGTTGTCATTATTTATAGCTTTGTGCATGTGATAGAAACATAGAGAAGACAACATGAATCTTTCTGCCTCTGTTGACAGGCCAACTAATCCATTACCAAGACTCCTCCATTCTTATTCCACTTACCTGTAAACCAATAGTGTCAGTGCTGAATTATATTTGATATTGAAACTATTGATGAATTGCAAAGGTTAAAATTAAAGTGTGATTTATGTTGTGATCAGCAGCACGGTGTTAGAGCACCAAGTGATCTGTGCAAAATTATAACCATAAATACACTTCAGGCTTTGCTTTAGAACCTCTGCCAAACAGCTCTAYGATTTTGTTGTTGTTGTTGTTGTTTCATTCTCTCTGTCTCTCTTTCCCCTCTCTGATACTGTAGAAAAAGAAATGCAAATAATTTGCTGATAAAGATCATAAGCTCCCTGGTTTTGATGACTTTCTGAACAAAAGGGTGTTTATCTCACTGGAGCCTCATCTGAAATATTACATCAACCACTGGAGAAAACATTGAGTGGTACAACACATACTAAGTTTCTCATTTGACAAAGGCTACAGATTACAAAATTCCTGGTATAATTCACTGCAGTTCAGTAATGCTGGACATCTCTACTAGTGTAAAAAACACTTAGCAAATTAAAGAATTATTTCCTCAAACTGGAATAAAAAGTCTCCTTATGTATAAGGCTCTGCTTGCTTCGTGGAGGCATCAGTTTTTTAGATGATATGTTTAACAAAAGAGAATGGCCATTTTCTATATACATGATCTGTACTTTGTAAGGAAGGATTTGCAAAATAACTTTCTGTTTCTCAGAATAAGGTTAGAAATCCTGAATATTATCCTACCGATATCTCCCATTTTTGTGGGAGATATCCCCTCTTGCATTTCARGTGAAGAACCAACAACGCAAGTACGAAAATACCGCTAAAACAGGCTAATCCTGCAGATCTGCACCTTCCGCCTCAAGGAGTAAAGGTTAATAAAATCTCTTGCCTCAGCAGATCTCCCACTCCATGTTGAATAACAAAAGTGAWCTTCAAATGCACTCTTTTGTGTGTATCCATGCAGATATCTTTAGGCAATTCCTCCATGGCAYAATATTAGAGAGCTGTGTGGCCTCGGTATGTGGACTAGAACTGTTGAAAAAAGAGACGGAAAAAGGCAAACTACCAATTTCTGGGAACAGCAAGTTCAACCCWATTGTCCCTTTCCTTCCCAAACACGTGCTAGTTAAAACTTGAGCAGAGAGCACAGACTAAAACATTGTGAGGAAACAACACAAAACTCACTCATCTCTYACCCTGGATGACAAAGGTGCGACAAAAATTTCATTAGGAGGTCTTTGCAGAATTAGAATGACCTGAACTCCCAGGCTGCATAATTCCTGAATCTGCTACAAAAGAACCCTTTTAATAGACTAATCCCCGTGATGCTGAAAGTCAGGATTTCTTGTAGTGAAAAGCACAGCAAGCGACCGGCGTAGCACCAAGCATGACTTCAAGTGGCTAGGAGAGCAGAATTTCTAAAGCCCTAACTAAAAATCTTAAAGAAATATCTCTCCTGATACTTTCATGCTTTCATCTTGCTGAAAAAGATGCTTGACTTTCCTGGAGTAATTTAGTCCTTATTTAATAAAGAAGCAACCTCTACTGCAGAGTAACCCAAAGGGATAAATTCGTTAGCACGGTCCTGTTTTAATTGGTTACACAGAGATTTTGTACTTCTACAGCCCATGTAGGAAAGGTAGAAGGAGGGACAAATGAATAAATTCAAACTAAACAAGAAGCATTTGTTTCTCTGTTTACAGTTTCTAGTCACAGAAAATGTTTGCTGTGTCTATTAATCCTTTCATTCTACATGCCAAGAAAGTGTTATTTCATATACTGTTCCTCAAGCACTGGTCCCCCCATTCCTGATAGCAAAGAAATAATTTTTCCCATTAAAAATGCTTCCTGATCATCTTTTGAGGTTTAAAGGCCATTAATCTACTGTTCTCAKGTTACCTGATTAAAGGGACTGGACAGCTCTTTGTTAGAGAGTCCAGGAGAACCAGGAGCATGGGAATATATGACAATGCATTTATCTGTCTATGCATCTGTCACAGTTTAATTGCAGAAAAGAATCACCATAGCTGAAAGATAAGTGTCCAGCAGAAAGAAATCCTGTGTCACAGGATAAAATTAACTCACCCCCAGTCAAGTACAACTCCAAAAATTTGTGTCTGATTTTCAAATATCTGCAATTTTTCATCCAAAACCAGAATATTATCTACAATTACACGGAAAAAATTCAAAGCACTGACCTTGATAAACATTACCAGGAGCTTTGCCTGACTTTAGCTCTAATGAGAAGGTGAACTGAGAGTCATATTTTGAGCCTGAGTGGCTGAGTAAYCCAGAAAGGGTTTGCAAACCCCTGCTGTAGAGCTGCCTCACCAACCCGTTCTGGAACTGTCATCACCCCATTGACATTTGCTGTGCCTAACTGGAGCTCATCATACAAAGGGATATTCAGACATTTATTCTTTGCTGAGATAAACGTGGGAATCARGATACTTTCAGCACCTCAAAGATTAGAAAAAACTTAGCGCATTTACAAAAGCAATGATGAGAATTTCATTGTAGCRAGTTCTTCTGTGTGATCCCCTCGATGTATGAATCCAGATTTCAGCTATATAAGCATACAGAAGCAAGATGGAAGCTTTGTTTTCCTACAATCTACTAAACTGCTGGTCAGAATACTTTATAAATATACTTTTTATATTTAGATTTATAACTTTCTATCTGGAGAGATATACATTAAAAATTTCAATGACTGTAATTCTGAATGATCCTAATATTAGATATTAGTTATTCAAACATGCAATGGCAGGAARTGAAAGACAGCATGTAGACAGAGTAGAAACTGGTACCTGATTATTTTAAAGATCCATAAATATTTCGGCACACTAAGCAGATCATTAAAATCTACTGATAGATGTTTGTTCAAGTTGGGGGGTTGTGGCTGCAGGAAACATTTTTGCAAATATGGTGCAAAAGACAATAATTTTCAGGACAGAAAAAACAATGCTTTTTGGTTCTTTCTTTTTTCCAGTGATGGGAAATACTGTTTTAGGTTTATATGTCTCAGTGCTTTAGAAATAAAGGGCACATTTCAGGGAAAAATTGTTGTGAAATTATGGGGGAGAGAAGAGGGGAAAATCTCCGCACAAAATGGTTGAAAACACACCAAACTGTGCTTCCATTTAAATGCCAGGGTTCTTCACAGGAAAATGGCTGTTCTCCTTAGCAGCAATAGACTTTTTCCCATGTCATTGCAGATCAGAATGACAAATATATTTCCATGATACTGAAGCCAAATCTTGTCATCCCTATTCATGCTGAGCAGTACCTTATTTTGGTAAGCCTRCTTGCTGGATGCAGTTCAAGAACATTTGACAAAGGATGGTGGCATGTCTATTTTCACATGTGTTGAATGCCTCAACCGATTTCAGGAGAATGCTTGCAGAATAACCCAGTGGTTATGGAAAATTGCCCAAGCAARGGATTTTCACATCACTTCTCTGAGGAGTGCCGGTATTTCCCAGGAGAGCACTCCAACAGTTGTCAGTGAACATCTTTGAGACTCCCACTTATATTAATGAAACTGCACAGCATGAGCAAAATCTTTAGTCCTATTCAACATTTCTTCCAAGAGACTGAACACATTCTGTTCACTTCAGAGCAGTGTTTCATTGTGGGGATTCATTGGAGACATGATTAATAATTATTATCCTGTCCATATGAAAAAGGATCTTGTAGGTGAAGAGAAAGATTATGTGYACTTCTTAAAGTTACGTCTTAACGAATTCAGTTTGATTTAGCAATTGATTTCATTTCAATTTTCTGGAAATTTTGCAAGCTGCCGTTTCATTGTACTTTGTGTTTGGTCTTTGATTACAGGAGTTATGAAAACAACAGCTAAAATGAAGATATGTGGAAAGTAGTATTTTCCAAATATTCATTTTTTAATTGAAACTCCTTCTCACTCTAATGAGAGGTAGCTTCTGTTCTCTTTTTCTATAAAGGAAAGACACTGGTCACCAGAGCAAAYCATCACTGCATCACTGAATTTCCATTTCTCTTCTAGATAGTGCAGATTTGTGAGAAGGGTTTCCAGCTACTTACAACAGGATAAGAAATCTCTGTTCCCATCCTATGGGCAGGTTGAGTCCAATTTTATATTTTCTCTACTTCAATTGTCACAGAGGTTTCCTAGCAAAGAATGCATATACATTGGCTTTATCTGTTCAATTAAACATATATCTGAAATGGGACACAATGGAGGTATGATCTCTGGTAGTATGGTCTCTATACCAGAAGAGAAGGAAGTTGGAAGTAAGAAAAAGAACAAAATTCCTCTGACTAAAATCTCCTTCAGGTTTAGGATAAACTCATAAATCTAAACTCTATCTATAGGTTAGAATAAGAAGTATAAAGAACTAAGAAAAACAAATGGAAAGGCATTTTGTACAAAGAAGGAATTAACCAAAGTTTTCTTCCATTTGTTTTTACATTATTTTATTTAGGACATGGAACAGCACAACAGCATTGGTCCATCTTTTCAGAGCAAGCCCACAGTACACCAAAAATGGTGGAAATTTATAGTGAATATAAATGAGTGAAAAATTTCTCTCTCAGTCTAACAAAGATTGTTCCTTGAATTGCTCAAGTGTCCACAGTGTAAATGTAGTATTATTTATATGAACTTCCTGATATGGAAGCCCAGTAAAATGAMAAAATTAAAAAAGTAAACAATAGGGTTTTTTTCCTAAGTTGCTTCTTTAACTGCATTGATTAGCAATTCATCATCCTATTTAAAATTCAATATTAACAAAATTGTAATGGATCAGCCTTACTCTGAAATCAATTCTGTAGTCATAGCCATGCCTTATTATGAAGTAATGGCAATGTTAATTTTATTCTGCCAAATGTAAATTGACTGATTTATCATGCCATTATACAGTTATACCTCTCCTTCAATTTGTTTTCAAAATAAAAGGAGGCAAAAAAAAGAAAGYCCAGTGTTACAACTACCCATTTTTGTTTTAAATAGCACTGAGTTTAGACAGTMAATCCATATAAACTGTAACAAACAATTTTAAGAAAGGAGTCGGAGCCACCTACTCTGGTATTGTAAGTCACTATAGTCTCTCTGACTTCAGCCTTCCTGATAGCTTCTGAGACTGCTTGGTTTTTATGCCAAGTGAGAACCTAGCCTTCAATTTCTGTTACATTTCAGGTAGTGATTTAATAATTATAATGCAGGACTCAGAAACAGAAAACATTGGATTCTGTTCCCGGTTCAAGACTAACTTGCTGGCATGACCTCAGTTTTTTGCTTTATGGCAAAAGGATATAATGTGAAGACATTTTAGGAATTCTTTGAGATTTAATCAAAAATACTTGTAAAACAGCCACAAATTTCTCAATAAAATGTGGGTGTTCAGAGAGATTCTCATCATCATCATCATCATCATCATCATCATCATCATCATCATCCTCTCATGAAAAATTTTGCAGTCCAAATGACACTCATCGCAGTCTCTAGCAACCCAATGGCACAACTTTAACCGACTCGAGCTAAGTTAGCAAGCCCAAAGCATCAACAAAATGGAGTCCGGCTGAGTCAAAGATGCCTGTCAAACTAAGGGGAGAAAACCACAAAACGCTATCGCCAGAGCAGGCGGTCACGTAACTGATTTAAATGGTTTGCAGCCAGCTGGGATCATGGCGTAGCTAAAGGCCTGGCCATGCCGAACCAGTTTGCACTCAGCTGTTTCTAAAACCTGCCAGTTATAAATCCTTTACGCAACACAGATTCCCACTACTTGAAATACCAGGAAAACTCCTTTGGCTGCAAGGAGCGAGCTGTTGCAGCCACTGCCACCAACCACCTGCCACAGACGTGACTCCATCCACAAAATGGAAAACAGCATCAGCACTCAGAAATAAAGCGCTTTGCCTGAATTAACTGCTAGACATAAACCATGGTTCTTACTGTTTACAAAATACTTTGCCTGGCCCAAGTTTCAGCAATCGCTAACTGCTGTTGTGAATAATCTTTTACAGGCCATCTTCATATTCTTTAAATCTGTCTCTTACCCCTACTGATTGCATATCTAATTTACTGTGAACAGAAGAAACTAATAATATTACATCTGCTAAAGTAGCTGAGATGCATGAAAAAAAAACAGCCATTAATGTTTTGTATTATTTAGCTTTTAAGATTTTTGACTGCTGGCATTCTGCAAAGTACAGTCRTTTTAGTCATTGCTTTGGTAGTTGCTAAATTTTCACAAGGACGTGCTACATGGCCTGGAGCATCTTTAAATAATGATTAAAAAAAAAAAAAAAAAGTATTTGGCTTATAATTACGTAAGATGCACTCTAAGCTAACCACAAATCATAACATATATTAAACTTAAAAACCTTAGATTCTTGRCAGAAGCCTCAGGGATTCATGTGATGCCACGAAAAATAAGCAGAAGGGCAATTATAAAAAAGCTACAAGAACTACTTATTTGGTTATAATTTTGGCCCTGTGTAACTTTGCTTTTGTTTCATCTTTTTTTTTCCTAATGATTCCTGACAGGAGGTATGCCCAGTCTACTGAGAACACTTAATCCATGTTCCAAAGTCCAGGACAACTTTAGAACAGCTCAGAAAAAGCCCAACTTTGACATCTTTGAACCACAACCAAGTGCACAGGACTGCAAACAYGGAGTAGTTCTTCCTAGAAAACTTTTGAAAGTGTATGTGTTCAGTAAATTTCCAAGACCTTTGTTTTAACACTGGAATATTTTTTGTCTTGTGGAACCTGAAAATAACAGCCACAACAAAGAAATGTAGTATATCCTTAAAAACGTGCAAGAAAGGATAGCAAAAAGGAACAAAAGAAAAGTATCAGGAAAAGAATCCAAGCTAAATTAGTAATAAAAAAAAAAAAAAAAACAACAAAAAAATGAGAAAGGAAGTAAAATGGGGTGAGTTCTATGTTCTAGTTCAGCACGTAGCCCCAGCACCTGCATTTATCCCAGGTATCTTTCAAAAAACTACTTTCTAGCAAATTCATTTAAAAAAAAAAAAAAGAGAGTCCTGCACTGATTTTCCTAGAATGTCTGTGCATTAGCAACGAGACAGAAAGAGGTGATGTGACTCATCAGTGGGCACACTGACCGTCTGCTCTGTAGGACAGACATATCCTGAAGGTCTCCTTGCTGCCTGCTCCCTGCCCTCCTTCCCTTCTCAGATATTTGAGTTCTCTTCAAAAAGAACTGACCTTACTGGAGGTTTTAATAGATACAAAACCTTTGCACTGTCTGTATTTGCTCTCTGTATATCATTCTTGTGATGGAGAGACAATTTAGTTTTAAAAGCACTGAATCCATTATTATCTGCCAACAGTATATGAAACATGGTGGCAGGAGGCAATATGGTGAGATTTACAGCATGGAAATGAGAAAATTTCCCATGAAGCTGACTCTGTTTTACAATATCTCTAGAACTTATAGYTCATCAGCTAGCATACAGTAATTGTCTAAATGAATATTTCTGTCTCCACRGGGCCCTGCAGGTCAATGGGGAATTTTTTCTTGGGGCAAAGGGGAGCACGGCTGGTGCACACGCACAGGCAGTTCACGCTCTAACTCACTTCTTCTGTGAGTGGTGACTTCGTGAGTGACACTTTAAGTGCACAACCATTTGTCTTATACTTCCAAGTAATGAATTCAAATGTTCCAAGGTATTTTATGCAAAAGCTATAGTGTTGTTTGTAATTAAAGAGCCCATTTATATCCATATTCATCTGCTTTGACCTTACTTGAAAATCGTTAAAAAAAGAAGAAAAAAAAAGCTGTTAATCATACAGTGCTCTGGGAGGTAAGATGGAAATATCAAGTTGAAGATAACTTTCCTATTTAGTTTGTTTGCTACCACACATACCTGTGGTCTCAAAGTGTGGCAAGAGTCCTCCATTGATCTACAAACCATTTGTGTCATGCATTTACTGCTCACTGGTGGACTGAGCTTAGGCCTTTACATAGTGTCTAGAGTCTTTTCACTGGCTTTGATGGGTATGGACCAGGCCTATATCACTCACTTCCATTTTAGCCCATCCTGATTGTAAAAAAAAGTGGGCTAAATTACTGAACTACTTTTAAATGTTACCTTTCTGCCAGGCAAAGTGATCATGACCAGACTGTAGGAGGAAAGACTTGCTGTTGATCAGCTTATTTGTTTCCAACAACAATCAAGATGACAAAACATCAGTGTGAATAAAATTGATTAACTGAAACCGTTTTGTGATTGAGGCAAAAACCATGTCAGGAGAACAGAATTTTGTTGCCAAAAACATAGCATTTCACTGAAGCAAAGGGTGAAGCTGAAGTTACTCCTTACAGTGCATCCAGGTAACCTTTTGAAGGGTTAACGTTAGCCTTCTGTATTTCTGATAATAAAGTTTTTCCAAAGCTGTAAGGCATAACATACAAAAACACCAGCCCTTAATAATTTACAGTGATACTTCTACAGAGGTTGGAGTCCATCACTTACAAGGCTTGGAACAATGTGCCGTAAGCACCCAAGGATCAAAAACTTCAGCTAGGTACAGTAGCACTGCCTCATCTTAAATTAAAGAAAGAAAGAAAGAAAGAAAAGAATGAATTGTGAAACAAAGACGATATCCAACTAGAAACCAYTGAAGAGATTAACAACAAAAAAAAGAGAATCTGAGTTGTCTGACATAATTGTGTGAAGATGTTTTCCTCTCAGATCTATAAAGATGGCAGCTTTGGAAGAAAATATCCTAAAGGAGTCCTGCAAGCTGTGGATATCACCTAGAAMGGCTATCACAAAGTTGTAGATTAATATTTTAAACTCAATCTAGAAGAGAGATTCATGTGTAGAAACGATGTGCAGCAGCTGGCCAAGCACTGCACAGTTCCTTGAAAGTAAAGAAGAAAGAAACCATCTCTTAAGCATGTGAATCTTACTGCCCAGCCCCTCTTTCCTCTTGATGCCTGTGGCGTCGGTAGCGCTCAGACAACACACAGACAATGTGACATGAAGAGCAGAAATGTGAATAGCATGGTACGGATTATGTGGATGCCAAGAGGAGCGCTAAGATGACAGCCCCGCAGAGACCCACGGGCCTGCCAGCTACGCCTAAKCTGGGGGGTCCTAAGGCATTTCCCACACAAGCCTGAGTGATAACTCATGTCAGAATAAGCCCAGAAGCGATTTTTTTGGGAAGAAACCCAAACCACATAGTGCTCTAAGACCGTGAAGCGCATCCTAGGATTCAGCTGCTCTGCAGGCTGTGGTCCCTGGCACTACTGAATCGAGCATGATGTGAACACGATCTTTCCCTAACATTGAAAGGAGCCCATAGGCCAGCACAGCTCTCCGAACCAGTCAGGGAAGATTGTTCTGAAGTACAAGTCCATGGGACTGGGGGAAATACAGGGTCTGTAATTATGAGGATGTCAGCTGTCCCGTTTGGAGTCTATTCTTTTCTTTTCTACAGGAACTTACCAATATTTAGTAGAACTCCGCTTTCCAAGGGGTAAATACCCTAAATGTCAGGTAGTGCACCTGTTTTCCTGCTCCAGCAAATATTCCTCCATTCCCTACCATTTCAAATGTTAGCAATACGGCAACACGTTTATTTCCCACAAGGTTACTTATAAAACCACACTGTTGTACACTAACCGGGAAGGACTGAAGGTACAACTGCTGCACTAATACTGCACCATCACCAAGCTTTGACCCCCAGCAGCTGCGGCTCGCCGTAGCCCTACCCACCTCTCTGGGCAGCCGCCAATTTATTCCAGCTGGATCCTTGCCTATAGGCTAAAAACACCTCAACACAAGTCTAATGCACGTTCAGTGGTTCCCTTGAGAGCATAGCTACCAACAGAAACTAGCTTTAAACCAGCTCATCTCCTGAGAGGAGAGTAGGCAGAATGCACCATTTTCCCTCTAGGCTATKTAGTCAGGTATTTTTCTGGCATCAGTTTGGGTTTCAGTCAGTCTGCAAGGAAGCTACGTGCTGTCACTGTAATACCACTACATACTTGCAWTTTATTTAGAGCTGCTTGAATTATATATAGCTGACTTGAAGTTCTGCTTCTGGATTGCAGTATGGGATAGTCAAATCTGCTTATGAGCTTTTGAAAATTTGCCTGCATATATTGACTCCTAACTTATCTGAAAAGCTTGGTGACCTATGGGGAAAACTGTGAAAACATCACATACAGTGAAAATTTCTGCTTCTCAGTCTTAGACATATTTTGTAACCTTCCCAGGGCACGATTGTTGTAATTCACACTTAGCTATTAATTGACTGGAATTGGACTGGCAAGCAGGCACACTCTATTTATATTAAATCCACAAACTCCTGATTGTGCCAGAAAATCAAATGTAAATGCAAGGTCATATGTAAYCTGTGAAAGCTAAGGAAAATTATCAGCGACATGCATTACCATGTGAAATAACTAAATCACATGATTCCTTCCAAATGAACAGAGATGAGCACACTGCACTGAATTTAAAAGGTCTAGCAATCCAACAATGACTCTGTTAATGAATCAGAAGGCTTATCCGAGGGGWTATTGAAATAACCCACATCAGTAGCCTGGGGTTTCTTTTAGTTGTTTCATTCATTACTTTGTTTACCAACACTAGAAAACACTGCATTGCAAGTTGGCCACGAAGAAACCAGAGATTGATTAATGGAGAAAATGAAGGGAAAGCAGCCCGTCTGATTAAGTGGAAGATAAACAGAATTCCTCTTTTTCAGCAAACTTCCTTGAGTTGGAATGAGACTCAGAAATCCTGACTAGCACTGCTCTTGTATTAAATATACCCATCTTGAATCTGGCATCTAATTCTGTGGCAGACTTCTTCAAAGTTATTTTTACAGCTTTTTRTTAGTGGTTACAGCAACTCAATTCTCTATTGCTGAAGAGAGAAGCTAAAAAACATAACCCAGACACCCTAAAGGCTCTGAAAAGAGAATTAAGAAAAATGTAATATGCACTTCAAAAAGCCCACAATCTCACACATTCTGTAGTGGTTTCATGCAGTGATGGAAGCATTTGGTGATGCAGGTAGTAGGACGAGGCAAGAGATCTGATTGTGCATGTCMTGCACATACCAATTTGCCTGAACAGAAATTACTACTGGTCTGTCTTTTATTTAACAAAATTAGTGTCCACAATAATATCTGAGTTTCAAGACTTCTTCAGAAATTAATTTTACAGGCTGAGTAAATGCTGCAGAAAATATAGTTCTATMTCCTTTTGACTTTTTCAACTAGCTGAATGTGCTAAAATTTGGAYTCTTCTATCCTGATGCAAATTTAGAACTTCATTTTGCACTAAGTTGTTAGCACTACAAGATTAAGTGTGAAATAAAGTGCTATAATATACCCATTGCCTTTTTATTGAGTTTGCAGTTGCAGCACAATCCAATATAATAAAATTTGTGCCCAAGTTTTTATTTTCTTTTTTTTTCAAAGTAAATGGTAACTAGAACCATTCAGTAGCTGCATAAACACCAAAATGCTTTCCTAATCTCAATTTAGACTTCCTGAAAAGAGTTAAAGGGATATTCAGTTGGTCTGTGGCCACTACAACTCCACTAAAGCAATATAGCCATGCTGCTTTACATCGTCCGAAGATACTGTCTCAGGAAGTTCAAGAAATTTTCACTAATAAACTGATACTGTACATAGTATTGAAATTTTCACTAATGCACTTCATGTATGTCTTAGAACCTAATTCCCTCAAAATCTGTGAAAGTTATGGACATTAGATCCAAATCCAAACATACTTCAACTTGCAATTTCGCAGTAGTAAATCTTTTTCTCGATCTTTATCCCTTGCTATTTCCAGCTGAAATTAACTTGTGCTCTATAGTGTAACTGAAGTATAGTATAATCAGAAACAGAGTAATAATTACTTCATAAGTCTGATTATAAGGTATTGATTTGGGAAATCTGAAATCGTCTCTCTTAAAACGAATATGTTGACTTATTAAGTGGGATAACTTAAACAGGAATGACTGAGAGGGATTCACTACTGAATAGCTAAAATCGGGCCACTAAAATCCTCCTATGGGAGGAAGACTTATGTTCAGTATAGATTTTGAAATCAGATAAAAAAAGAAATTACATTCTTTCCCACACTGCAGATGAACATTTTTACTGATGGTGAGGCCAACAGACATTTTCCCCACTGTGTTGTGTTTGCCTTATCAGTGCTCTGAAAATGCCTACTGTATCAGACCCAAAGAAAGAACAATCAGAAGAAGATCTAATCTTTGAATTCATCCAGAGCATAAACACCAAGAGACTCAGAAATGTCTCAGCTTCATAGAGCATGTGTGCACTGAGAGAAAAACAGAAGCCATGAGGACTTTATTAGCAAAACTTAAATACCTCAAGACTTTCATTAGCAGTGGGGGTGTCAMTGATTTCTGAAAGTTAGATTTAGGTGTTTTTAAAACTCTTTGCAAGTCCAACCTTTAAGCCACAGGTGCTTTTGAATATGCCAGCTGGGACAATCTATATGATCAGACTGCCTATACTTTTGAGTATATTGCACTGTCTGTCTGCTGTAACCAGGGCCTTCACAGAAAAGCTCATCTTCCCTGAATCAGCGGAGAGCTTGTTAATAATTAATGACTTATAAGACATAATATTTGTGCTCAATAATGCTAATTTGATGGATTCATGAACAGCTGCTTAGGTAATGCCATCATTTATTGTCAAAGGAGAGGGGAGTTCAAATAAACCAGATGCATATTTTCTCTGTTTTGCATGCTGCCTCCAGAGGAGAATACAAAAAATTTAAGAAATTTGGCATAACTCACATCATCAGGTTGGGTTTACCAATCACACAAAAATGAATTGTACCTATTATTAACTAACAAATTCAATACTTAATAGAAAGGCAACCTAAAGGAGATAATTATTTTTACAATATAAGCAGAAGATTGTAGCATGCAAAGGTACAAATGGTCTGAAAAAATAGTTTCATGACAATGCATTTCACAAATAGTCCTATGTCTGAGAGTACATTAAACTGTTTCTGATTAACTTTGACACATGAAGGGGTTGCAAATTATTCAATTAATTCAAAAATTATTTTCGTGGAAAAGATGTGTTTCTCTGCCATAATGAAGTCAGTATGGTGATACATTTAAAAACAGGAAATCTTGTGCTGGAAGGATCCAGGTAGCATAGTAAGAGTTATTTTGTCTGGTACCTACATCATTCCAGTTTGCAGCCAGATCTTGAAAACTTGCTTGGGATTTGAACAAAAATTCCAGATAACACACCAAACAACCTGTCGCTTTCTAATGATAGACTATTTTACCTCGTGAAAATCAGTGCAAAACAAAACACCTTCCCTTCTTCCTGTGAATTTCTCTTTTTCCTCCTTAGCAGAAATGTCACTAGCTAGCTGTTAAGCTCCAGTTGTGACCGTTGCYCTACCTAATGCTTGCTGTCAAGGTTGAATGAGTGCTTGTGTAGTAGTCCTCTGGTGTTCTAACCCCTGCTAGTGTGTGTCTTTTTCTTCTCTGTTTTTCCTCTTTTTCTTTAAATGGTGTTCATGTGTGATTCAATGTAATTGACTGAGCTGTGAAAAAAATTTAAGATCACATATATGTCACATGTTTTTACACATATTTATTTCTAAGAGGCAATACTCAAAGTGTGGACAGTAAGTGATTCAGAMGGTAGACATCTTAAATGAATATGTACTGAAGCTGTTCTCCAGCATGGATTTTACTAGCTTGACTGGTTTACTAGCTTGAGGTTTACTAGTTTGTTAAAGGCTTTCTTTTGGTTTGTGGGAGTCTAAAGTTCTGACCACATTTAATTATAAAAGCTGCCATTGTGAGATTAGGGTTGCAAGAAATCTGCCCTGACTAAACTATAAAAAGGATGGGTCAAAACCTGCAGTTTTTATTCAAAAATATTATCACTGAAATTGTGACCTTAATGATAGTGACTTCATTATTTGACCCTGTACTTCTGTACAGTAGATTTTGCTTGAAGTCCTGCCCGAACTAAAAACTTTGGACTTTGAATCTGGCAGGAGCTCAGAAACATCTGTTTGAGCAAAACAGAGATGAGAATTGTCCTGTGGTCTTTTCTGTCATTTCTGAAGAAAGTCCTGCCATAAGCAGGTTGCAGTATTAAAATTCCTTCCAGATAGTTTGTAAAACTTCTCCCTTAGAACCACATTTTCAACAGTAAGTGTGCTCTGATCACAGCTTAATACTTAGCAGCTGTTCTGCTTACCATGTTATTATCATACATTTTTAGCTATAAAGCTGACAAATACCTGGGAGCCTCCATGGGCTGTGTTTCATCTTCCCTTACGTCCCTCTGATACTATAGGCTGATGCTAGAAAGAGCATAGAGATTCCTCAAATAATAACTTAGCATTACATTTCTTAGTATCACATAAAGACAAGCATTAATGTTGCCTGCACTTACAATTCTAGCATGTTTCATGGTTATGAATATGCCCAGTCCACCAGACAACTATGACAGCCCAATAGCTCAATACAGTAGAATGTATTTGAAAAAGGACATAGGGCTTCCAAGCAACTATGTGATCTACTATTAAACTGTAACGGTAGATGTTAAATTATTTCAGGTGACTGCATACCTGCAGCCAATGCATATTTCTAGTACAAACTTCAAGCCAACTCAAAAACACAGTGGACGAAATCTCAAGAACTGCTGAAAAGCCCTGTTTCCCACTAATTCCAAACCTGGCACCTGGGTTAAAACCTGATTGCAACAGCCAGCCAGCTGCGCACATGGGTCCAGCTTCCCTTCTATTAGCAATAACAAAATTTGGTTTGAAGTTTCAGGCCTGATGCTTAGCACCTTTCAGGACTTTAATCAGGAATTAAACCAATTCCAGGGACAAATGAATAAAAAATTAGTATCTAGAGAAAATTACAAAAAGTTGTGAAACCTGGTACGTAACAGTGTTTTTTCATCTTGCAAGTCATGCACAGTCTCATGTGAATGCCCTCCATGCAGCAGAACATCTGYAGAACTGCAAAGTGAGATCGCTACAGTCCCGGCGGAGTTTTGGTTAGAAAGTTGCWCAAAAGTAGGATGCACTTACTCGTGTAGCTTGTTGCTATCTCCAGACCACCACAGCTCAGTATAATTTAGTACGATTTGGTAACTTCTGCCCAAGAAACATGCTGCAATGAGATTACAGGAGAATTGAAGGTCAGTTCTGAACTGTATAATCAAAAGCAAATGCAATGTCTACTTGCACTATATTTATCTGTAGTAAATGTTGTGCGACAAATAGGATAAAGCTAGAGGTGTATAGTGAGCAGAGAGATAAAATTGAAAGCTAAATGTTTGCTGGTTAGTGTACATGTCAGGGAAAATCTCACCAGCTTGCATAGGCAGATCTAGAATGCTGGGACTGGGTACAGTCACCATTCTGATAGCTGTTGCCTGGACTCTTAATTTTTTTAAGAGTCAGTTGTGTTTAAAGTACATTTTTTTTGGAAGAGAATGAATCATTGCATTTGAATACATATGGGAGAAAAATAAACAAAAAAAAGCACCCAACCTTACACAAAAGATACAAGACATTTACTAGAAGAAATGATTTTTTAACTAAAGGCTCCACTTCAGCTATCCAGCCAGGCAGGAGGCTTCAAGGCCTTTGTAGAAGCAGAGTATTCCAAATACATTAGCAAATGTCTCTGCTATAAAACAGGTTTTACCTGGAAGTGTACACTAAATGCTAAATGACAATGGATTTTCTATGTAATCAAATTGTGCTCCTATTAATACTTTTCATGAACACATTTTACATTTAATACCATTGTGATTTACTTATTACTCACTATGAAGCAAGTTACCATTCCTTTTTACAGTTAATTTATCACATAACTCTTCTCCTCCTCTTGCAGGGAACTATCACTGAGTTATAAATTCCATTTTCGTTTCMATCAGTTCATCACATAAATTATTCAGAACTGCTTTTATAAAGTGAGGATTTCAGATTCCTTTAAAAAAATAAGGAGAAAAGACAGTTCTAAAACAAAAAAAGGTTAAAAATACACATTCCATGCAACTTTTAATTATCCTTTTCATTAAACTGCAGCATGTTCACCAGTTTATAATCTCAAGAAAATGTCCTTTATATAATAGATGTTACTCAGAATTTTTTTATACCCTTATCATAATAATTAATATTCCTAGTCTCCTAACAACACTCTCCCCAAAAGAAAAGAGGAAAGAAAACAACAAAGGAAATATTCCCAAGGCACAATATTTCTTTTGTTTTTGAACTCTCAATTTGCATATTCATCTTCAATRAGCAACATCTACTGACATCTCCACAGCTACCTTTTTACAGCAAAACACCATCTTCCTCTGCAACCAGAAGCCACCACCTTGTACATTGCCAAATGATGTATTCTAATCAAAGAATTCCAAACTGTGACACATTAGTAGTGAAGAAGTCAGCACACACCCATCACACATCAGCAGTGTTATTCACATCAATCACTGAAGTTAGCATGTTGCTTTCTGAAGATGAGAAATGGGAGTCAAGAAATCATAAGCTTCATCTAGGAACATCAAACAATAAATTGATTGTCTTTARATAATACTATGTTAAATTCTGGATTATTAATTATGAAGCAGATGACAGTTGACAGCAGACGTCAATAGTGTATTTAGAAAGGATTCATCTGATTGAAAACTAAGTGKTTTTATCTCCCAAAATACAAGACCCAGTTGTACACATAAAAGAGATTCTGATAGTGTGGCAAGGGAATAAGGGAAGTTTAAAAGTCTGTATATATATTTAAGTGGTTTTTTTATAAGCTATCATATTAAACTACTAATATATGTCTAGTATAAGAATAGTAAAAATATGCCTGAATCCTTTTAGTCAACATCACTCAATGTTCCATGGGAATATGAYAAAAGCTGTCAACATAATTGTATCAAAAGGTCAGGATTAGTGGTGTATTCTAGGAAACCGGTAGCAAAGCATCTAGTGAACAAAGTTTTGTTCATGATACTTTCTGTCCATTCTTGCTCTACTTGAGTACTAGCATAACAAGTAGCATAACAAGTGATGGGTAAACATCCAAATATATTGATCCTTTCTCCATTAAACGTGTTACAACCTTTTTATTGTTTTTAAAAAGGTTATTTTACTTTTTTTTTTTCCTTTATTGATTGGGTTTTAGGGGGATGGATTGTGCTGTTCAATAGGTCCAGAGACTGAAATATTTTAAAGTTATTATTCATTACTCTGAATTTCAAAAAACGGTGGCAATGCCTTGTCCTTTAAAATATTGGCAGCACTCTGTGATTTTTATCGAAATATCTGTGATGCTTCTTTTTAATTTGTCAAACAAGGGACAGCACAGGTGGTAACGCAGAACAGGAAGATTCATCTGAAACAGAAATAACCTCTAAGGACATTACCCTGCTGTCAATGTTTATTCAAAACTCCTACTGACTTTTGTGAGAATTCTTCACAGCTAACGACACTGAGTATAGGTCCAGGTTCTTTTCACCTCTTCAACAGGTAAACAATAATTCTCAGCTGCTCTGATAAATTCATTTTATTTTATTTCCACTTTGCTTAGTGATATCTGGAAGAAATAAAAATATCCACTCAGTTAAAATCTGACTTAATAAACCAGTACATTCTAAATAACCCTGCAAATTTAAACAGTATCTGTTCATGCTACCACCCATAACTACATTCCACAGCTGTAAAGATACCAGCCAAAGACATGAATACAGCAGACAGGCCACATCATAATGACCTAAAACAATAGTCAYTTATTTGGAAAGACCAGCTGAAGACCTAGCAGAAAGGCAGATTTTTCAGGTAAATAAGCATGATCATATTGACTTGAAATATATGCAGCTAGAACAGAAGTCATCCAAGTTCAAATAAATTAAAGTTCTCAGAATTCAAATAAAGCTTCATCTCATCTTGCAGCCTGAGAAAAACTAACCAAATAAAATAATTTATTCAAGGAATATCAACTAGAGGACATCATTATAGTATTTAGGAGCTGCTTCAGAGACCAAAGTGCAGTCAGCTGTCATATTAACTCGTATTGCCAGCCAAGCCAAATCGTTCCTCTGCTGTCCCCAATACATCCATTTAACATGTACTTATGAGTTATATACACTCCTTAAAGATAATTCTGTAATCTAATCCCATGTCTCCTTCTGTTAATTTAGTTTTGCCCCGTAAAAGTCTGTGTTTCTTGTCTAACCAGCATGCTTGATAGCTACCAGGTCAAACCTGGTAGTCTTTAATGATACCTCAACAATTTGGTATTTTTTATATCTTCTTAATATTCACTTGAACCTTAAAGGATTTTTTTAACTTATAAAAGAAAATACATTTCATAAATATGCAAGATGAAAGGACTTTGTTGAGAATTTGAAAAGTTTATCATGAAATAGAGGAATCCTAATAAAGAATTCGTCATGATAAGAAAGTGTGAAGGTCAGTTTGATTACACAGTTGTTTTTTTAGTTATTTAGTCTCTTGTACAGTTTGGTAACAGAATTTTTTAGTCTAGAAATTCCTTGTTGTTATYATCCAGACTATGAATATTAGCATTAATCTGAGTGTAGCTAGACACATAATATTTGTAATATATTTACTCTGATCTGGTTTAGTTCTATATACTTAAATGAACATACCACAATTTTTGCCAGATAAAGTCCTGATATATTTCCATGTACTTTTTATTCCTAAAACATTGTTAAACTGTTTTCCAAGAATTTCCTCTGGGACTTGGAATTGTGAAATCTGGTGAAAAGAATGAGGAAGATATGAAGAAAACTTCACTCATCAGCAGCATGAGTTAAAACATTGCACTTCACTAGATGTGTCTAGAAGATGAAGATAATGAAGTTATGCATACTGATGTAACATCGTGGAGGAATATAATATTTTATTGAATGTGATGAAAGTAATGTAAGATGTTAAAGTTTAAAACTCTTCCATATTCTAGTTGTAAGTCTTTATGGCCAATATTCATGCAAGCCAATTACTACAATAATTACTTATTTCCTAACTCCACAGAAGTTAACTCTACAACCCAACTGCAGACAGCAGAACGATTTTAATATTTTAGCAGTTGTAGGATAGAGTGTCTTATTTAAATCTATATGCAMTTTAAACTACCTGTTCTTTCAAAATTTCGCTTGAACTAATAATAATTATACTGAATATTATTAGTTTTCAGAAGTTGCACGTTATATCCTTATACATGTGTGTCATTGTACTAAACRGGGAAAGCAACCTAACAGTACTCCTGTCTTATCAGAAGTGCATCAAAAGCTAGGATCTCTTTCYAATAAGCCAGCTAATAGAAGTAGCTTAATAATCCTTTGGAAGGAAACAAACACTAATATATTCTAGGGTTCAAATTTGAACCTGTATTTATGTACAGTATACTAACGAGGAAGAGAAAAAAAGGGAGGTATGCTAGATGAAAAATAGAAAGGGATAGGCACATATTGCAGTGATTTTTACCTTGTGTGTTATGCTAAACAGAAAATAAAGAAGAAAAAAATTCAATGTCAAGATTAATTATCTGGTAATTTCTTCAACAAATGCAATGAAGTTTCTCTCCTCCTTAAATAAAATGAAAATACTGAGTGGCAATTTTTAATACTGGGCACAATGGTTCATCTCCATAGGAAACATCATATTAGTATCAAGAGAATTCTGGGGAATTTAGGTGACACAGTTGAAATCAGGCCATATAAGGATATATTTCCTTTCACTTCCATGACATTACTATTAATCTAAATATTGTCGAAGAAGAGGCACCTGCTTTCATCAGCCTTAAAATGCATGCTCATTCAGAATGACACGAGTAGCTGGCCTCATTTTCAAAGAACAAATGAACTGAATCGTCAAGATCAAGAGGTTTGTAAAATAGTCGATGTGTTAGGGGACTTCYGAAAAGGAAACAATAGTGACTGAAATAACTTAAAGGGCTATAAAAAAATCCAAACAAATAAAGCAGCAGAAACCACTAAGTATTTCCAAAACCTGCTCAAACCGATCAGAAATGGCTCTCTCCTAAGAGAAGCCAGCTGCATAACCCAGCCTACAAGAAAATCGAGACACAAAAGAGCTTGAATGGCAACCAGTCCTCTTTTGTGCTCTTTGCTGTTTTTCAGTTACTTTCCTTAAGCGGACAAATCCTGCAGAAGATGCTACCAGTCAAATTTCTGATGTTAGTTAGTACCTGCAATAACATTTCAGCAACTGAGTTAATAAGTACTATGTGTTCTGCCACCCACAAATTTGACCTTTTGCAGTAATAATRTCCAGTGTTTTAAGTATGGTAATCCAAGTGTGACAACATCTTGGACAAGTTAGAGGTATCATTTGTTGTAAGACACTTTCTTTTGAGGCTTCATGTGCATAACTTAGGTTGTAAATTTTCTAGGCACTCAATCATGAAGAAATTTTTTTTCACTAACTTGAAATGGATGAGATTTAACTCMTTAGGATTTAGACTGATTTTCTCAGCATTGTGGCATGATATGGAACTTGAGAGTTCAAGTAAGACCTCCTTTTTCTAGCCTTAGTCATGACAACAAATTGCTAGAACAGAGCCGGTAAGGAACCAGTCTCTTAGCTCAAGAGTGCTCTGCACCTACAGTAGATTCCTTAAACTGTTTTCAAAAATCATAGTAAGAACAATTTGCTCTAGTGCCAAATCTACTACAACCCCAACTGGAAATCTGTAGAATTTCTGGTTTGGAGAATTTCTGGGAWTTTTTTTTCAGCCTCTGTTTAATAATCATAGTCATCTCATCCTACTGCTTTGTAGCATATTTTTATTACTTGCTTCCCATTATATTGTTTGCTAGATCTATACAGCTTCTTCTTTTGCTGTTTACCCAGTTACTTGTTTAAACTTTGCTTGGTTTTAGGGATATGCTGCTTCTCTGCTACTATCCAATAGCTCCAAAGTTTTCTGACATTTCATAGCATGTGCCTTAATTCTGCTCTGGGCTATTTTCCTCTAGCACAGCTATAATCTTACATTACATGGAAAGAAAGTACCTCCTGATTTTGGGCAGTTTCACATGAAATGTCCCTCAGTCTCTAACCACTGGTCATCAGAGCAGACAGTAAAATATTTAGTCATAAAGGTGTTCCTAGACAAAAATACCTATTACTCCAAAGTTTCTTGTTTACTGCACCTATTCAATGGCTTTAGTGAAATTGTTACAAGTTGGCATTTTGTACTTGCACAAAAGGCCAACATATTTTTGTACCAGTATTTGAAAGATCAATAATTTTSGTTTGGAAATTTGGTTATTAAGTAAAGTACAGAAAAGTATGGCTTGAGACAGAAAGGAAATAATAAAGACAAAACATCTGATTATTCTAAAAATTGATTTTTCAGCTCTCAGTTTACAATGCTTGAGACAGGTATTATTGGAATGTTATGTGTGCCATCTATTTCCAATGTGTTCAAAAGGAGGATGTCGCAAAGTTCAGGAGAGTGGGAGTGAGATTTTTAGCTTTTAATTTGAAAAGCCTTAGAAAAGTTATTTGCAACTTGACAAATAATGTTCTTGCAAAGCAAATTTAAAATCAAGCAAGGTTTTCCCCATTTTTTTTTTCTGTATACCGTAAGCTTTTTAGACATATCTATGTCTTTCCATAGTCCATACAGATGTGGAATGAACAGAATTTAGAGATATTTTGAGCATTTTTAGACTCCCTGCAAGTCCTTGAGAAGTACTTTTCTGAGGAGAAAAAAGAAAAAAAGCTCCAAGAAAGAGCTGTTCAGATGCTAAGTCAYCTACCGAAGTTTAAGTAAATAAAAGAAATCATCCTACTAAATGTTTCCTTTGGCTGAAGTAACCTTCATTTCAGCCAAAAAAGGTTAAACATTGACATAAAATGTACTTTTCTGAAGTAAATTAAAAGAACTGGAAAATCACAAGAAACAAATCACAGAGGTTATTAGGACAGAGCGATTTTCTGGAACTGTCCAGTGTAATACACATTCCTACAGTCTGCAACTCCCTGTTCTCCTCCTGCGGGAATCTAACACTTGACATAGAGATGACAGCCAAGTTAAAGAGGACCGTGAATCTCTACTTTGAGTTTTCTTACCCTCCAAACTGTTCCTAGGCCCTGCAAAAGTTTGACTTCTGGAGGATTCTCTGGTCTCGATTTTTAACAGGTTGGCAGGTTGCACTTTCTTGCTAAGATGAAGGAAAGCTGATGGTATCTTGTTCGCTTGACTTTGTAGAAATATCGCTAGCAAATGACAAGTTGATAAGGAGTCTAGAGTCTCCACCATTAACTCTCAGACTAATGAGAGAAAGTRTCATTCTTATGGAGAATAGCAATAAATCAACCTTCGGTGCTGAGAATGCAGTATATGTACTGTTTGCTATTTACATTTGATTCATGAGCCGTTAAACACCCCTGTGGCACGGGTCAGGAAAACTTCACTGAAATTATATAGGAGCTGCTTTATCTAACAGATTCAAAGTCATTRTCAACACTGGAAAAGTCTGTTGCCATTCATTTGAATGCCAGAAACTTCAGGGGATTCCATTTCAAATTCCTAACCGAATCTGAGTTGTTAGCTAAAAAAAAAGGATACTCTTGAATACTATGGAAAAAATATTTCTGAGATTTTGGAGGACATGCTGTTGGCTGGTTGTGATATTAAACAATACTGATATAGCATATCTGCTTTCCAAATTATGTCATGAACGATCAGATACAAATGATGTGAAGCCATTACTTTGTGAACTATTTTGGCTGAACTCTTAAGAAAGGTAACCTTTTCACCACAACACTAGTACTAAGTGACTCCAAATTTAACATGTCTTAACTATCTTATTTAAACAGCAGACAGGCAAAGATGTCTTCAGTTTCTCCTGGATCGTACAAAAAACAGACTGGTAAACCTACAAGAAAAWACTAGGTATAATAGAGCAAAACCACTCTAGTTTTACTTGAGATTTGGAAATTTCAATTATTTACTTTCTCAAGTGTCTGAAATTGTACACTATAATAGACTTTCTTGTGCATCAAAATAGATAGATTACTCCAATTGTAGTAATTTGGGATTTGTAGAAGGTAAAGAGCTTTGTATCTTACACATTACCTGATACATATTTTTCACTTATGACAAGTGCATACTGTTTTCTTATGAATTCACCTTCCCCTTATAATTCAGAAGTATTTTTCTTTTCACTGGGATGATAAAAAGCTCGTGTTAGCATTGTTTTAATACAACTACTGTCTGCCAGAGTAAGGAATGGAAAAAGGAACCAGAAATTGTGAAGATCAGTTAGACGTTCAGCTTTCTGATATCCAGGTGGGAGTGCACAAAGTATCTAATTCAGGTTTCTACTTAAAGATAACATTTTTCACCATGGCCAAATATTGCCAATTAAATTTTACAAAAGACATGGGATATAAACTGGTATTAGTAAAAGGGCTACAAGACTCAGTTTCTGTAAATCTCTGAACACGAGGTGGTTGTAAACAAAGATAATATAATGGGGAAAGATCATTATGTGCTTACTCTGTTTTTTTTTTTATTTCCCTGGCAGCAATTATTGGCCACCATTGGGGATAAAGTATCAGACTACTCATACCTGCAGTGTGACCCAACACAGACAGCTATTCTTACAATAGTACACAGCACATGAGGAAGTGTAATGTGCATACCAGGGTGAAGCTGTAGGCAGGAGCAGATGGGTAGTCTTCTCTTTTATAGGTTTTCATATAGGGGTTTGCTCACTGTGGAGACAAGTAAGAAAAATTAAATTACCTTTATAAAGGAAATGAGAAAGAATACTCACAGAACAATAAAACCACAACGTCTGATTATCTTCTATAAATTGCAGCATTCGAAACTCTGTTACACCCAATATTAGAAAATTTTTAAATATTGCAGGTTGGATGCAAGTTATCTTCTCTAATGGCTACCAATACCATCTAAACCTATATACCAGTACTACATTTGTAATAAATTATTTGGACAGATGTTTTACTGACTTTAGCTTATTAACATCCACCAAATCTGATCTGTCAAACTCAAGCTGTTCCAAGTACTAGAACTAAGAGCTAAGAGGAGCTAAGAGAAGAAAATGATTGCATGACGATATGATTTCTTGGGAGGAGAAACTCAAACATGGTAACTAATAACAGAAAAAAAATGTTAAAAGAGACAAAGACTGACTTTCCATATTCGTTTGTATTTTTCCTTTTGAGTGATTAGGGATAAAGGATGACAATAAATGATGTGATTTATATCTTACGAGCTGGAGAGAATTTTTATTTGCTTTATTTACACAATAAAACTAATAGAAACAAGGAGAAAAAATGGATGTGACAAAAGGTTGCACTGGGGTTCTTATCTAGATAGGGCTGAAAACAGGAGGACTAGTGGGAAACTTTGCTATTCTAGTTAATGTTACTTTTAACTGAAGTAGGTTTGCTAATCTTTGTGTGATTATTTCTGTTGCTGTAAAGTGATTTAMATATGATGGTATTTATCATATTTTAAAATGGGGAGGGATTCATTTGACAGGTGCAGACAGCTAAATGTAGATGTCTTTATAGGAACTAGGTATTTAAGCTTTCACCATAATTTACAGTATTTTAAGGCCCACTTCAGTTGCCCATAGTTATTTTAGTGCCATTTAAAAACCCTAGCATATCCATCTCCCATGCATGGGTCTGACAGCTGTGGCACGGGACATAAGAAACACCAATGAACAAGAACTTCTTCTTGATAACTTTCAGTTACCTCTGTCTCATTAAAGAATGTATTGTGTCGCACTCACAAATCCTGAAAGAGGATGAACAGCTTTGTGGTATATGGGTGACRCCGCATTTGCAGCCATGTTAAAGTCAACAGAAAATGGCCGCTCGGTATTATTCTCAGAAAAATATCTTTCGTCATTTTCTACAGGCTCCTTTTACTTTGTGACCGCATATGAATGTATGCTTCCTAGGAACTCAGTAAAGACTATCTCCATCTGAGCTGCTCAGYACAGGTTTGATTGTTTACATTAACTTTATCAGTATGAAAGCATGACGTCTGAGATTCGCTGTGAAATTCCCTTCCACCGAACACGGGACTCCAGGGTAACTTTGAAGACATAAGGCAAAGCATTAGTGAGATAATTAGAGAGAAATGAGTGCATATATTACATATTGTCCCACCTCAAAATTAAAATTGTGTGTAGATACGTATTTTGAAAAAGATGCTTCTGATATTACTGATCAATCTCCACCTTTATCTTGCCTTTAACCTATATTCAGTCCTAGAAATCTAAGGATTAATTAACTAGTGATTTTTTTAAGTTTGAGTGAATATAACATGATATATGTATTTATTTTGCTTCAACTAGTGCATTATTTCTCATCCATTTTGATACACAACATGAAAATTAACATTTATTACTTTTTTTTACAGTTAACGTTACCAATAAATAACATGATATGTTGCTRTAGAGTAAAAATTATGACTGTCCTCAACATAGATTGTCTTTTTAACTCTGGAAACAAAGTCTTTGATCTTACAATAATATTCTATAGCTGTCACAGAGCTTTTTCAGGCAAGGACTCTCTGGTTTGCCAAAGAAACAAAAATTAAATTTTAGATGAAGGTCACTAAAAGTTAAAATTAATTGAGAATGTTGCAGTATTTTCAGTTCTTGGCACTAATGATAGCTTTTAAACTATTGTGCTCCTCAGTTAACGCTGGAATATTTTATAACTGTAATATACTTCATTCCTCTTTATTTATACTGCAAATGTTTCCTAGCAACCTGGTGTTGGGAAACTTAAAATAAAAGCAAAAGATTAAATTTTCCTGGAATCACTGAAATGCTCTCCTAGTGTTTTCCCATCAGCGTTTCAAAGGCAAAGCAACAAACTCTGACCTTGATCTTACCGATCTTGTCCTGTAACAGTGTTATCTTGATGATTTTGGTATAGAGCGTTTGACTTGTACTGGTGGATATTCAGAATCAAACTCTCATAGCCACGCAGCATTGGTTTGTAAACTATCAGCACTTGCTGATCCTCCAGTCTGGGCTGGAGTATCTCTTGCGCTGGTTTTATTCTCAGATTTTCMTGGGTTATCATGGCAGGACTTTGGCACTACACTTTTAGGTATGTAAATATACATACAATGTTTCTCACGATCTCTCTAAGTCTGGTTAGTTCTTSTCTGCACCTCAAGCTGCCTTTGGCACGGAACGCTTTTATTTCTTCACTGATGCTCAGAAAATTGCTTGGTTTGATTCCTGGAAACTTGTATAGCAAACAATAAATTCCCACGCAATATGAAATATACTGGGTTCTGTATGAGACTGTCTGTATGATGGTATTTACAGTAGAGGAGGTTATAAATAAAAAGTCAGTATTCTTTAATTTTCATGATTCACAGATGTATTTAACAGCATATATTTTATAGAATAGAAGGTGTCTGTTAACCATAGCTGTCGGCATGTGATTTCTTTGACTGTGCTTTACTCAGTCAAAGGACACTACAGGAATCTGACTATTTCACAGCAGACAGTTACGATAGAGGCTTAACCTCTTTTTTATTATTTATTATTTTATTATTCCGTAACATTAGGACTGTGCTAACTTCCTTTTAAACCATGACTTSTGCCCAGGAGTATGGTGCTACCAATCCGAGTCCTCTAGGGTGAGAGAAGAGAGAACAGTTTGCAGTTGCCGGCAGCAATTGTTCATGCTAGCCGGGAAACTGACTGCTCGCCATCGCTAGCCGCAGTTCCCTGCCTTTAGGGCAGAGGAGGGAGCACATATACTTTCAGCTGAGCAACTTCTCATTCCCCAGCTCTGGAGGAGCCAAGCTCCTTCTGACAGATGAGCCTAAAYGGAGTAGAAGGGGACTGCACCCTCAGCGGATAGCAAAGCCAACCATTAGTTACTAAAGGAATATGCTATTCATCGTATCTTTTTATTATTGGGGTACACTATTTCTACTTCAGACACTTAGAAGTTCATACTGCATAAAGCGTGAGACAGAGAATAAACTGGAGAGGTGAAGCAGGGGTGGTAGGAGAGAAGATCTCTTCCCAAGGAACCTCTCCAGGGCCACCCTGAATAGGAAGCTGCGGCATAAACTCAAAGACTCGATCAGAGGAATTCGTGGGTCACAGGGCTAGGATGCAGAGAGATACACCAAAAGCTTCATTTCTATTGCAGAGCAGACTTAAGTAATAACACATGAATTTTCATAGTAAGCAGCATGTTAGAAGTCAAATACTTGACCTAAGTCTATATACTGGAAAACTATGGATGGTCTTTAATTAGCTCCCCTGAGTGCCACAGCTGCAGCGTTCACCAAAGTGATTTTAAGCAAGAGTGGCTGTTACCACACTTTCTTCCAATTAAAAATAATCTGAACAAGTTTATCCTGTTTGATTGAACCAGCAACAGCTCAAAGAGAAACACAGTTGGCTTATGAAAATGTTGACGGATCAGTACTTTTGACGTTTCTTGAATTAGCCTTTGAAAAAGGAGGCCAATTTTCATCTTTATTTATCTAGGCAAATATGGATGACTCCACAAGCAAAAAAACCTTGTCTTGGTCTGTTTAGGGTATGAGATCCAAATGAGCTGAGAGATAGTCCTCTGAAGTCTGGCTCATCAGATATGAAACCTAACTCACTGACACATTGTTTAGAAAACTTGCCATATTGGGACAGCTGATATATCCCAGATGAGCTGTTAAAGATAGTATCCAGGAGTGTTTTTAATCAAATTATGATTTATTAAATAATATTCCTGGAGATTTGCCTTGTCCTTCTCTGTCATCAAAATGAATTTCTAAAATTCCCTTTATTTACCTCAATGTCATGCAGCAGACTTGCATAGTGGGGATGGAAAGTCATGGCAAATTAAAGCCACCACCTCGGGAATATGTCACTTTAGAGTCTGCCTGAAGCTGATCTATCCATTTTATGATCTAGGAGCAATTGTATGAGGATAACTACTTGTCATTTGGATGTTGYATGAAGTTCTACAATAATTTGATTGCATGGTAACCTTCATCCTGTGTCTCTTGCATAACGAAATATGGAAGATAATTTGTGCTGTAAATATATCTAGATCTTAGAGGTAAATATTCAAAACCCTCAAGACTGAGTTAATAAGTTAGAGCATCCTATTCAAGTGAAAAAGAAAGAACCTACTTAGGCTGTCAATACAAGTAACAAAATGAATTTTTGTGCTCTGTCAAGGGAATGTTGGAGTCAATAATTGTTGTACGTAAAATGTCAAACAATACAGAAGTACAAAGCTGTGTTGCTTGCACCACTGTTTTTAGAAAGGTGGTAACTCTTTTGGTTTTAAAATGACAGTAATAGTTTGGAAGTTTACACAGTTTATTCACATTGAAGGGCTGGGAAACCTAAGAATTTTTTTTCCTTTCTTTTTTTTTAGACCCTGGGCGCATTGCCAAAAATGTATGGGTTTACTGTAGAGTTATATGAAAAAGTCTGAAACACCAAAATGACCTGAAAATGCAAGATGAATTACCAAAGGTAACAAAGGGCTTAGACTGTATTCTCACGTTTCTGATTCATGATAACCTAATGGTGGAGGATGGATTATATTGATATATTAGAAGGACACTATTGATCTAGAAATCAGACCTTCTTGCAAAGGTGCATAAGTCTTTGACTCCTAAACATTGTACTTGTCAGAGACAAATGAGAGGCGGAGAGGAATGTTAACTCTGAACAAAAAAAACACAGCTGAAATAGGCTCCTGTCCTTGTATCAAGGCCTTACATTCATTATTTTCGAGATGACAAAGAGGTGATGACATAGATTAGCTTGCAGACTGGACGGGCAGTTTAACATTGCTGCCTCTCCTGAGCCAGGAGCATAATTGCGCCCTGTTTGATGTCTATGTCGTCTTAAGAAGGGGCATATATATCTAGGATTTTGCAGTCCACAACCCACTCTAGGAGAAATTTGTGACATCCTGAGTATGATCCAACTGTGACTTGGATGACACGAGCATCCGGGAAAATCTTGCCATGCAGTCCAGTGGAATAAAACTGCCTCCAGTTTCAATGGATAGGAAGAAAAGAGGAGGTCTTCCCGCTCTGCACCAATATCCCCCCTTTTCAGGGGACACTCTGACCCCAGCAGCAAGCGTAACTCAAGCAAAGGTCCCGCTTGAGGGGTAGGCATGGACTGAGCTGCGGTGGAGGTTTGACAAAGAGTAAAATACCCAGTTTACAACTGTGGAATGTGAACAAGAGAAATAAGAGCAGAGAGAATTAATACTAAATAAGCCCTTATGGTTACTACATATTCCATATTTTCAATTTTATTTTTAGATGGAAATCTTTTGCATTTGCACTGGGAGTAAATGTACCTATTTAAAATCTCTATTTACTAGAGTATTTGCATCCTTCATACATCTGTATTAGAAGCTTCCTTTAGCAGTCTTAAGTTCTTTACCTGTTGCCAAACCACCACAATTGAAAACTCAACTCTTACAGTCTCTTTTACCAAGATGAGCGTGTTTTACAAAATTGATTCTCCAGAGGTCTCCTCCGGGAAGGTGGGGTAGCCTGATTTTGTTCCCAAATAGACTTATAGACAAAGGTAAAGGGTTTAATGCACTTTGTCTTCCTCCTGGAGTTGTTGAATCTGTAAATAAAATAAAAAATACAAAGGCCCAGCTGCTGTGGCATGACTTGGAAAAGCTCGGCACAACCAAGGGAGCCAAAGGTGGCTTCAGTATAAATTTGATTCCCAGCTACAATGCTTATAATTCACACAGAACTTATTAGCTGGAAGAAAAATCCCTCTTCATCAGCAGCATCCAGCTTTCTGTTGATTCTCATGAACACGTACTTATAGCTCCCACCAAGCAAAGTCCGTGAGGAATTTTGAAAAGATTCTTTTAGCTGTAATACATTTTCTTTTGCAAACTTCATTCCAGTTGTTAGCAAAATCTAGAGTCATCCTTGTTAGGATATCCTGGATTCACAGACTGTGAATGATTGTGTGTAAGTTTTACCTCAGAAAAATACTCTGTTGCATGCTACAGATGCCTATTATGCCTGTTATAGAGGTCTATGCCATTTCTTTCCAAGGTGGATACTGACACTTAATGACAGTTACTCCTGAGATAAATGGCAGTTCTTTAAATCTGGATAGCTTAGATGATACATCATTTTCCTTCAAGAAATTCTTGCATATGCTTTATGATACAAAGACTTATCCTGTGCTCTGCATGTTCAACACTGTGCTCTTAATTCTGATTAGTACTTCTGGGTGCTGCAGACTGTGAATATTAAAAGTAATACTTAACATAACTGAAATTAATCCACACTCACTTTGTATTTTTTTCTGCAGAACACTTTCTAGGATTGTGTCATTAGAATTTTTCTTTCTTTGAAATTTGGTCTGCAGACTTAGAGGTCTAAACTGCCTCATAGGGTCAGAGATTATCTAAAAGCAAGGTGCAAGCCTCTGTTTTCTCAGAGAGACAGTAATTTTCTCACGTTATTTTCCTGCCTAACACTTTCCAGTTCAGTAGATGTGACAAACATTCATCACATGCTTTTCTTCATCCTTTCCTCTTCTCTTCTTTACAAAAAGATATAAGGGCCAGTCCACAGACCAATTATCTGTCTCACTAAATTACACTGTTCGATTAGTTCATTTTTTTTCCATGTGTGTGCTCATAGTTCACAACAAATGTGAAGTAATTCAGTTTAATTTAAAGCCAGTGACTTTAGGTCACGTTGCATTACCTCATATTTGTCTGAAGTTAAGAATATGCACGTGAGCGATTACTGCAGGGTAGCTGGTATACAGCAGCTGAGCTGGAGTAACCTGCTGTGTGTTGAAAGGCCAGAGTGTCTTTTAATGCCCACCTACACATGACGACGATAACACTACTAACTTTTGCACTATGTAAGTAATAAAGTCATAGTTTTATCTGTCTTCCTCTATTATTTCGGGCCAAGGTTTTGTACAATGGCTTATTCACTCCTCTCAGCAAATTTTCCCTGGTTGTTAAGAGTGATGAACAAGAGAAACAGGGGGAGACTTTCATCCTTGCCTGGCCTGGTAGCAAAGAAGGCTACAGTTTTCCCATTTGGACATTAGAAGAGAGAAGGGGACGATTATTTATAAATTGGGCTTAGTATATACTTTTTTTAAAACTTGTGAACATAGGCTTTAAGATTTTCAGCTTTCGGATACAGGGGAATGAAATAGGAACCAATATTTTTCATCTTTACCTTTTTGGGTAGAAGCCTGCGAGGCTATGTTAAATTACTGGTGATCTTAGTTCAGTTCAAAATAGTTTGACGTCTATAACCCCACAAATACAGTTCTCTATAGGCGTAACCAGAAGGCAAGTATTTCATTAGCCTGGATGCATTTCATTTTACTTAGGTGACACTCCCTTGTCAGTAGTGAGGCACTTGACTGAACCTGGAATACTTTGGTCTGGTCTAAATCCCACCAAGTAAAACAGCCTTAAAAGAAGAAGTTTTTCTTTCATTTGAATAGCAAAATCTTGTGTTTTGGTATTGAAAAATTCAATGTCAAGTTCAGCATTTGTTGAATACAACAGATCCACAACATCTGTTGTGGATTTGATCAACATTATAGTCCCCAAATAAGAGATTTTATTTTCATTTATAAATTCTCCTTTGAGATAGGACTTCAAACCTTGGCCCATGGCACTTTGCTTACTATGTAATATTTTATTTGATTCTAGCAATTTACATAAATAAATTGTAAAAGTGATCCTTAAAACAAGGTACCATATACTAAGTATATGACATCTGAAACAAATGAAAACTGTGACATTCCAAGCCATATTCTGTTTGGTGGGCTGGCATATAGTTTTACTTTTCTGCAAGTTAGTCAGAAATATGGACTCTAGATCCCACATAAATAAAAGAATAGAATTTACCAGTGGGTCAAATAGCAGTAGTTGCCAATAGTAAAAATTATATTACTATTTTCCCTCTCCAGCCCCTGCAGGCAAATCCCTCTCCTGTGAAGTCTATTTGAATTATACAGAGAAAGAACATGACTATTTCAATCTGGAGAAAGAGATTAACATAAAAACATGAATATCTGTACTTACCCAAGAGGGGAGGTAATGACCCTTTTGTTGAAAAAGAACTAAAAAGTTTGGAAATAGTAGAATTACTTCATCTATTGAAAAAATGAAGAGGAAACTTTTTAAAACTATTAAATTGGGAATTTTAAAATAATAGACAAAAGCAGTAAAATATATTCATGAAACCAAATAGAAAAAAAAAGAAAAAAAATAAAACAACCTCTTACCTTTTAAAAATAGTGTTCTGATTCTCCACATGAAGATATCCACCAGCTCCTCCTTTTCTGTTCCTTCTCTTCCACCTCCCCTAAATTCTTCAGTGCTGCACTACTCATTGCCACCATGTGACACCTGCCTCCTCCCACTCCATCCACTTCTGCATCCCAGATCCCGCTGCTCTCTACAGCAGAACCATATTCACTCCACAGTGTCTAGAACTCTCTTTCGCTATAATTAATGTAAGTGCTGGAGGAATTGCCTCGAGCAATTAAAATTAGGAAATCAAACCGAACAGTTCTCCAAATAACATTTATTAGCCTCCACTGGAGTGAGAATGTCAATATTTCTTGATAGGTTTTCATTTAGAAAAAAAGAAATGAATTACCAAATCAGAGAAGGCCCATGATTCTACCACAACAAAACAATACCTGAACACACACAGCAGAAGCAAATAAATCATGCGACGTGGCCTTTTCAAAGGTCACAAAATAACAAGCAGTTCAAGACTGATTGGTATTGGCACATCTATTGTAAAGAGGGGGAAAAAGTGATCAATGACCAAATGACAGAAAGAAACCTCGAAAATATATACATCATAAAATGATGACAAGGCCAAAGTAGTGACCTCTGATGTGCGTAGATGAATGCAAGAGTGGAGAGTAGCGTCCTATTTTTAAGTTGGAAAAGAAATTATGAGTGGGATTTATAATGAAGATAAAATATTTACAGAATACAGTTCAGTAGAGAGTTAAAGTGTTAGTGAAAGGGAAAATTAAAATTAAAATTTTAAAAGCCTACAAAACCTGAATTGTTTAAAAAAGCTTATTTGGAATGCATGAATATAGAGAAAATACCACTGAAGAATCATTATCTCATCAACGAAGTCAGAAGTAGGGAGATTATGATAAATATGTAGGAATGATTGTTCAGATTAAGCAATCAATAAAATGTATTTCTGTGGCACTTCAAGAGGTTTCTTTTTCTTTTTGGCCCGTTTTTCATTTTGCATTTAATCAAGAGCCTTTGCAGGGCCAGTGAATGCTAGCACCTTAACAGTTGCTAGTGCATCTTTACGGTAGCGAAGTAACAGTTGAATGACAAAAAACACTGTTATCCCCTGGGATTCCACATTTGCTTTTCTTGTCCCTTACACAGAATCACAGGATGGTTGAGGTTGGAACAGACCTCTGGAGGTCATCTGGTCCAACCAGTCCTGGGGAGATTTTCTTGCAAATAACACAGTGAAAACCTTTCAAGTCTAAATTCCCCTCTCATGTACCGAAGTTAGTAAAACCAAAACCTGTATGAAATGCAATTTGCTGTGAAGAGGGAAATTTGCACTCTAAAGTTCAGCAGGAAGTTTTCAAAGGGTGGTTTAATTTTATTTTCCAGATTATACTAGAGTAAATTACATCATCCCACAGCACTCACAGATAATTCTGTCATTCCTGAATGCACTTTCAAGAACTCCTTGTAGATCTTTAACTGCCTTTGTCTGAGCAACTTTTAAAGCAGCCTGAGTTTTTAATCCCACTGTTGTAAAATATAGATCTTGAAAAGTAGATAGTACTATTAGAATATTTAAACATCTTAAATATACAGCTAATGTAAAACTTAGAACATCTTCATTCACCAGGTAGACTTTGACTAATTAAGTTAGACATTTCAGAAAAAATACCTCCAAAAAAACCCCAGGAAAAGATAATTCTGTGGTTTTCCCTCTTTACTGAGGGACATATCCAGAAAGCTTAGTCTAAGCTGACTGTTAAAAAGCCCAAATAACTGAGATGTGAACAGTATCATGTTTCTACCTTGATCAATAAACATCTCTGCAACCTTCAGCAAAATCATTACCTGAATTTGATATGATTTTTAAGGCAAGTTACTTGTACTTAAAGAAAATCTGAAGACATAAATGAAAATATTAAGCTAAGTTTTCCTCACAATACACATAGCTGATTGGGATAGGAATCTTAGGACAAGCATTACCGTTGCTTAAAAAGACTGCTCAGATGATCACACACAGCCAGCACAAGAATTTATATTCACTGTATTATTAGTATGCACCTCTGATGCATTTTCACAGTAGGAATAAAATGAGAGAAGATTGTAACATCTTGCAGAGATATTCCATCTCCCTTTCATATCAGCTACTTACTTTGTCATATATTACACCACTTTTCTTCCCTGTTCATAACACTTAATTCACTTCATCAACATGCACAGAAAAAGACAACTCTGCTTTTACCCAATTAATCAAATAAGAGAATGTTTGTATATTTGCTCTTTATAAGCAAGTATAGTCATCACAAAATATGGCTGTTTCTGTGTAAATTCCTGTTCAATTATCACACAACTAACCTGTCTAAAATCCCACCATATGCTGTCCCATTTGTTTCTTTCAGCTCCCTTTACATCAGGCAGAAAGCATTTGTTTGCAGTGATCACTTACTACGGACAATGGAAAACGCTTTATGGAATATAGCATTAGTAATCTGAGAAGAATAAGGCACCACTAGTATTTACCTACTATGCATTATCACGGTGACCATTTGGAAAAACAAGAGTCAAAAGAAGCTTGTGAATACAGAATAGGAAGAAAATAAAATTATTTTTGTGAAGTTACAGGACTTATTTCAAGAGCTAAAAATCACTGCACTCACACAGCCTGAGGGTCTTCTCATTTTCTGCCTCCTCCATTCGCTATGCTGGGAAGAGAGCTAGGTAATATATATGATCTTTTGCACATCTAAGGCAGGAACGTATAAACCCAGGTTAGAAGCGGTTGTTTGTTTTATGGTTAAAAACTGGTTTACAGACTCTAAATCTCAGCGCAAATTCTGCATGGTCCCTGCACGGACATCACAAGCAGCGCCCAAGCAGACTAAAGCAGCTACAGGGTTTAGTGCTACCATCTTGTTCACCCAGCTCCTGGGCAAGAGACCTCTTGAAAGCAATTACAAGAATGTTAACTCCAAAAATAAACTTTTGAGCGATGTTGATAGAGTAATGCTATTCTGGTATAATTATTAATAACGTAAGAATAAGCATTTACAATAACACTCTACTGCTTTTATGGAATAAATTCACTCTTGGTAACCAAGAGTTAATCACTAGCTTTTCTGTACTATATTCTTTAGATGACTGATGCTGGAAGAGTCTGACTAACCTGATAAGGAGTCTCTTTGACATGTACCATAGCACTAGGACTTGTATAAGGATTAAAGATTTTTTCAAGAGAGGGGTGGAGGGGCAAAGCTCAAAGATTAATTTATCTCCAGACAGATACCACAGCAATAAGATTAAGGTATCCTCCCTTCCTGCAAGACAAAAATAAACAACCAAGGAGAAAAAGCAATAAAATGATTTTTTTCCCCCAGCTAGTAAGCTTTATTAGCTCTTCAAGAGAGCTTTTTTAAAGGTTTTAAAAATATATTGAACTAAAAAGTAAACATTTTTCAACTTTATAAACTGAAGTTTCCACTCTCATCTGGGCACCCAGTGGAAAAAAATGTAGGGATTAGGGACTTGATTCAGGAAAATACTTTGGTGCACCTTTACAATCAATCATGTGTTCGGGCCACTGAATTCCGTTAATCCCATTCCCCCACCTGGTGCCTGCGTAGAGGGACTATCGATATAAACATATGAGAATGATTCCAGAGATCTGCTAATCTGAGTTAGTCCAGCTGCCAGCCCTCCCAGTTTTCCTGTTCTTCAAAGGCTGCAGTGGGAAAACCCAATTTCCTTCATTGCCTTGGTGTCTCAGCCCACAAATACTTAAGCCTTTATCCTCTTACAGGCCAGAAATATGAGCTGGCTGAAGCATACTCATACCGTTTTCACAGGGGGTAAACCAGCCGTTTGCTACCCACGCAGGCTAGCACTTGTAGGTACACTGTCGGTATCAAAATCGCTTTTCCATGCTTCACCTTAACGTCAGGGTTCCTCTTAGTTCGGGGAGAACCTTGAGCACATTCCTTAGTTCAGGGAGAAACTCCTAGGAAAACATTTGTCTGTAATTCAGTGTTTGTTTAACATATTTATTCATTGCTTTTCTCTCAGTTTGAACAATAAAATGCCAGGACATCAGTTTCAGTTTTGCTGTTGACTTCAGCAGCTTTGGCTTATGTTCATGGCCATTTTCATGTTGTTAGTGATGCAGTAGCTGGTTTTAGTTATTTTAGTTTTTTAGTTATCTTAGTTTTAAATTCACTTAAGCTTTTCCCCCTTCAGTTTATAAGAGTATTTAGCTGTAATGGTAAGTTTCATAACAGCTTTTTTTTGTTGTTGTTTGGGGTTTTTTAGGGTAAATTTTAGGCTAAATTAGAGTTTACAGTATCCCTTTAATTATCCAAATAATGCTAACAGGCTGTTACAGTATTAAAACACGTGCAGTAAAATCATACTTGATGGAAGATAATTTTCTTATGCAAATGACTTTGGTTATGACTAGATAATTTATAATCATAAATACTAAATTCAAACAAACAAAGCTTGATCATTCTAACAGTGCAGTGGGAAATGGAAATTGCATATCATTGTGTGTCAGGCTTACAGGAAAAGGTTAGTCCCTTTATTGTCTTTCACTTGTGTTTGCATACAGATTAAAAGCAATTAAGGAGTATTCAGTGGGTAATAAAGGACATTCCACCATACTCATACTTAACAGGTATTCTGGAACTAAAACATTTTTGAACCACAATTTATTTTTTTAAATTTAGCTAAACAAACAAAGGTTTGAAAAGCAACTACTCTGCCAGTGACAATCCTAAAATGACTCTGTAACTGTGTACAGTAGATGCATGTCAAACATGTACTCTTTCTCCACGTGCATCTCAAACAAAAATTGATCTTGGTTTTTTTTTCATTTCACTTCTCACCACATTGTGTTGCATTTACAGAATTTATAGTAAAATCTGTTATTTCTGAGAAATGCAAACATCACTTTTCAGATGCCATTAGGGACATTCTAGCTAGCTGCATTATCCCTGGAAACTCAGTACATAATTATTCTGTAGGAACAGTACCAGGAGCCATCAAAGCCCTTGTTTACTATTAACTGTTGAATTGAAAGCGAGGAGACAGAACATATCCTCATACTACATGTGTACAAAAGCCACTGGGCCTGTAGTACTGTTTGTATGATCAAGGACAGTGCCATACAAACAGTATTGTTTAGCATTCGGAGTCGTCTTTGCTGTAATTCAGATTATACTCATTTCAAAAGCACTCATCAGTCAAATGGAAAGCAAGAGAAACCACACATGACCACTCTTAAATAAATCTTACCTTGTAAGTTTAAGATCATTGCTATTTCGGCTTTTTCACAATTTTGATTTCCAGCAGTTTAAACATCATGGGTAGAACTGATACATTGCACAAGCTCCAAAAATAGGAATCACTGACCATTTTCATTCCTAAAGAAGGAAAAACACAGAAGTTTTTCATAACCCACTATTTCACAGAATGGTTGAGGTTGGAGGGCACCTCTGGAATTCATCTTGTCCAATCCCCCTGCTCAAGCAGGGCCACCATTTAACTAAAAAACTTGTTAGCTTAATGTGGGTTTTGCAAGTTGTTCTCTATATTTATGAAACACAAGTAACATATCTTGAAATAATTTTACTACAGAAATGTTGATGTCTTTTCTCTGGAAGAACAGAAATTACTGTGCAAGAGAAAATAACCAGCTGTCATTCATATATTTCATTTTGCTCCCATAAAAACAATGAAGGAAGATTGGCACCATATCCGTAGACATGCAGCACCTCTGTTCTGTGGTACCGAAGTATTTCTACTATCTTCAGAAACAGCACTAAAAGGTGCCAAACATACCTAAACTGTTTTTTCTTGTGTTACTGATGTTGCCTTGCCATCTCAAACTGAGCAAATCATTTGACTAAATCAATTCAATATGCAACAAATGGCTACAAATACAAGAATCGTATTAAATACTGAAGATTACCAACTGAAGTTACCAATATTCACTTAATTTGAAGTAGCTCAGACACAGCCTGAAAACTTGTAACTGGGCATTTGTAATGACCAAATATCCATTTCATTTGAAAGATGTGCTAGTAGTTTATGCAGCTAGCTAAGAGCCCTCCCTGCTTAGTTTATTGAGACTAAAAGAAAAAAGCTCTGAAAATTAACCACTGGTTCAGAGAAACTTAAATCCATCTGCTTCATTACAGCTGAAGCGGTAGATAAAAAATGAAAGCATTTACTGAATCTAGAAGGAGCCACAGGGCAATTGATGTAATTGCTTCATGAATCTGCCCTAATTGTTTTTTTAGTAGTAAAACTGCATAATTAAATTCGTACTTGGCCTCCAAATAGTATTTCAATCAAAATATTTTAGGAAAAAAGTAAAAAAAAAAAAAAAACACAAACCAGTTTTCTTCCAGTAGAAAACATGTTTCTTTACTCTGGCCGGGCTAGAGGTAAATGAGAAATTTGCTAAAGTTTGGGGATTTTGTGAGAAGTGTCTAAATTTACTACCAGCTACTACCAATTTTAAGTGTTTTAGAAGCAATTTTTTTATTTTATGGATTTAACTGTATCTAAATGGAAATTTAAATAGAGAGAAGATCTGAGAAGAAGATAGAAAATTACTTTCAAAGCATATGTGTCTGGGTTCTGACTTTTTGGTGTACATATAACCTTGGGCTTGGGAAGCAAAGAAGAAAATGTAAGATATAACTTGAACTTAATACGAAAAAAACCAGCAAATAATCTGTAAAGGGTGGATAAACAACAATTTAATCTCTTTGGTTATAATCATACAATTTGCTGAGCCTGTATGAATGTCCAAAAGTATATGTTTAATATTAATAGATATATTGTTGCATGAGCACTGTGTAGCATGAAATAAAATGGAGTCTGTGAGAAAGGTCAGGACCAATGTCCAAGTACGAAATACTAAAATAAACTTCAGCAATAAACTACTTTTTTTTTTTCTTGGTTTGGGAAACATTTTCGTACTTTGTATTTCAAATGAAAACCAGAGATATTAGTATTAATTCAATTTAAAATCAGAAGAAAGTAAATGTTCCCTGGGATATTGTTTCTCTGCTTCACCTTCATCTTTAGAACAGGAACTTATTATTCATTGGTTTTACATTATATACATATGTATGTGTGGGCTTTTAGTTTCACTTGTACAAAATAAATAAATAAAAATATATTATTTTGTAGTACACATCAGGTGGTATAAATTGCAAGCCCTAAGAGCTTTTATGAGCATTAGTACAAGTGCAAATCATGGCACAACAGTTCACGTGACAACTTTAATCGTGCCCTGACAAAGTACACTGTGGTTTTCAAACCACAACTTCTTTTCTTCAGTCAATGGATCTGGACCAATAATTAGAAAATGAAGGAAAGAAAGGAGGTTATTGCAACTATCATCAGTCCGTTTCAGTGTATACCTCTTGATATGTAGGACAATTTAAGAAAAAAAGCACTGCTGTGTGGTGAAAATTTCTTGGGACAGCTACTCCAGCAATGAAGCGAGTTATTTAAGAGGAGTATGTGTAAAAGAGCTGTAAGTCTTTTCACCCCAGGCATATGAATATCTAGCATCTATTTTCACATAAATCAGACAGGAGCAGTTGTGTGGCCTGTGGGCATCCCTTCTCCCAGTTCAACAGAGTCTGCATTTTTTGGCACTTATCTGAGATCAGTATCTTTCATCTGCCCTTCAGCAGAACAGATTGCACCAACATTTCCCCCATTACTGGAAGTGGCCACTATCAGAAGTATAAAAAGACCTTACTGATCAGTCTAGTCTCTGTAGATCCTGAATGGGGCAGAGCTGAAAGAAAACAGAATGTATTGTTTAATAAAATAACATTTTGAAAAAATATATCCTTCATATAATTCTGCTAATACCAGAGGAGAAATGTTACAGATTTGACTCAAAATGTTCAAAAGAAGTGATGTGGAAGTTATTTCAATTCACTTTTTACCCAGAGCAGTGTGAGAATTTACTCTTTTTTTTTTTTTACCATTAATACATACCATCAGTATTTCCCTCAACTAGGACTGTACGTAGCTAAAGGCTTTGCTCAGTTCTTATACAACGGAATGGCTTCCTCGCTATTTTATTCAGGTGTAGAATCCGTAGAGATTGCATTTCCCGTAATATAACGTCTGTCCCGATTCCAGTTCCCCAAATGAATCAAGGAGGAATGGCTCATGATGAAAAACCGTAATTCCTCAGGCCACATGGAACTGCAAGAGAAAATGGCAGCTGCAGCTTGCAGTGCAGAGCTCCTTATATCCAAGCTATACCCATACCCTCCCTGGGCACTCAGGCATGCAGAATGATTTACAAATAAAGAGAAATAAATCACTCCAAGCAGTGTGTAATTGTCACAAGGAATTAATAAATAATCATAAGCCACTGGTTAACTAATAGCTCTATTCATCAACATTTTGCACATACGGACACATCCCCAATATATTTATTTCCTTTCTTCTGCCAGATGTGTGGCTGCTGTTTCGCTTGCAATAAAAACCAGATTTGCACAGCACCATGAAAGGGCACAATAAAGGTATTTTTTTGGTGAATGAGATTTCAGATACAGGTCAAAGCGATCCTTTTCCTTCTAGCATTTTAGGAGCTGTTTAAGGCTCAAGGTTGCAGTCAACATAATTATGCAAACGTCATGAAAAGAATTGTCTTTTCTAGGGTCTTTTCCAGTAAACTTATCAGTAAAATAAGCTCAGTAGTATACATTCATGCATGGTAAAGCCAACAGGTGTCATAGTTCATCACTTGTAATTCCCGTGCAATATCAACCATGATATTTCTTTACATTTGAGTCCAGCCACTGCCATCTTTCTAAAGAGGCATTCAGAGGTGTGGACACCTCACTAGCAGCTTTTGCAACGTTTAAATTGACATTTTCATTTAAACAAAACTACATTTTTTTCTGTGCTAATTGTGCTTTAATTGATCAGAGTTCAGATCCTTGAAATACTAATGCAATCCATGAGTACTAACTACTCTAAACATAGGTACCTATGTCAAATACTTCTTTAGCACCTGATTTTATRGCTTTCAAGTCTGAAAAGATTAGCTTTAGTTCCAAACTAATATACCTCTAACCTGGTCTTTCAAAGGTGACTTAGGAGGTGAATTATGGTTTTAAAATAGCATGCACAAAGTGTACCTAATTAATCAATTGTTTTTTCTTTCATAACAGATTACTTGTGCATGCTGTTGATGCTGTTGCCTGTAAAATAATTCTAAGGAATTACAGAAATCTTACCTTTCAATGGAKGCAGTTATTCGTACCGTGTAGTAAGCAACATTGCCACAAATAAACAAGTGCAAACACTTCTTCCCCTCTTTTATAACCAACCAAGAATATATGAAAAAAACAACTTTGGAATTTCTAGGCCACCAATAATTCTCTGTATACTTGTCAAAAAACCTCAGGTGCTTTTGGGTTTATTTTGAATTTGAATGAAAGATCTGGTAGAAGACAAAGGGAAAAAAAAAAAAAAGTTAAAGATCTGCTATTGGATTATCACCTGAGATTGCACTTGTCTTTGTGGCTACATATCTCACAGACATAGCATACCTTGAAGATAAATCTTACAATCGTGGTGTTGAGCCGTCTTGCACTGAAGATTGCCAGGTGCATTTCAGGTATCAGGCAGGATACAAGCCTCTAAAGGAACTTTCCTCCTGGAATATTGTRAAAATACGTTCTCTAAACCGTGAGTTTCCATTTAACAGGTAAGATTTATAGTTCAGATGCTAATAAAACCTGATTTGGCGTTTGGCAGCCCTTGGGCCACCCTTGGGAAGCTCGGTGTGTGAGCAGCTGTGCAGACCCACGGACGGGTGGGTGCCCCTGCGCCCCCAGGCTGTGGCCAGCCGTGGATCCCACCGCACCTCAGAGAAGCACAGCAGCCACACCAGTACTATTAAAACAAGCCCACTTGTGCYTCTGCTGAAGAAGCCTGCCAGGTTAAACATTGTCTGGAAGTTTTTAGTCACTAAATCTTCTAATAAATTTTCCTGCTCTTCTGGCCTAAGGGAGCTTAAATTTTGAATGGTGTTTAATGACGTGTTTGCCTATGATACCAAAAGACTGATTTGGGGACGAAGGAAATACCTTTGAGATCTACATGACAAATGCTCCCTAAGCACTCATGGTGACTGATAAAAAGCTTCCCTATCCATACCCTCACTGGGATTGTCTGTGGGAAAGCGGATCTTAACTGTTCAGGATAATTTTGGGCAATAAAAAGAGATGCTTATTATTTCCTGCTCGCCTTGTGTCTTTCCTTGCCAGAGCCAGCCAGATGTTGTGAGTGACCTGAAGGCCTGGAGAGCCAAAAATTGAAATCACGAATAAGAAAACTTACTCCCTGCTTAAGCGGTGATACCGCTTGACCTAATCTCCTGCCTTTTTCTTCTCCCTGTACAAACATTTGTGTCTGCAGCTGTGAAGCTGTGCTCTGCGGTGGTTAAAATGGTAAGTCTTCACCCCTACCAGAACAAGCAAAACTTGTGATTCTGAAACAGTAGTTCTAGCAGGACCAAGAGTAGGAGGGAAGAGTAGCAGAAAAGGGCAAAAGACATCATTAGAGTAGTGCGTGGAAGTGCCAGTAAAGTATGGATGTCTGGGAGAGCACATAAGTAAAATTCGGGATCTCCTTTGTACCTGTGCTGCTTTGAAGCCTACCTGCTACCTGGACCAGSGCTAGAGCATGCTGAGATGGGCAGTTCTCAAAATATTATTCTGTTCCGTTAGRGTTAGAGATGAATCTTCATCCGTGAAAAAGCAAAATATTTAAGTTAAAGTACTCAAAGTCAGTTGCGGTCACATTTTCCAACCCAGATAAGCATATGTCTCAGCYGCAAAGTTAAGGCCAGATCTAAATTTCACATGAATCCCTGTATATAATAATTAGACTTAGTGTCCTTGATCTCAACAATCTTCAAGTTCAGTCACAGTTCATTTATCGGCACATTTGTTGTCTTAAATCCATTTTATTACCAGGGTCTTAGGATTTCTGAAACATCATGCTACAAGATCTCTAGAAGCTTTCTAAATGTGAGTTCAGTGAAGAAAAAAAGAGGCAGATTAATTCAATGATCAGCATACAAATAATGTAAAACTCTGGATTTAATTTGTAAACTTTACGAACATATGTAATTTTGCTTTTGAGTTCACACACATATATTATTTTCAATCTGATCAATTTTAAGAAAACTAATTAAAGTCAGCTGAATATCCTTAATAGCTGGTAGGTGTAGAGCTGAATTTCTACTAGTATTTTCTGGTGCAAATCGAAATATTAAGTCCATCTGTTTTCCTCTGAAGAAATTCCTGAAATTTTTTTAAAATCTATTTTTCTATGTGATTAAAATTTTAATGAAAACCTGCACACTTTTAGTAATTTAAAAAAAAAAAAAAAACCAAACACCAAACAAACACAGGAAGGAAAGCTGAACATTGATTATTCTTCCAGATATAATTGCATTAATCTAAGTATAAATTAAAACCTTTAAATCCCACCAAAAATAATTGTATGGGAAAAAAATCATTTTAGCTATTCGCAGCCACGTCGCAGCTCCAGTGMAGTAACACAGTACAGATTTTTACCAGTTTGGAAACCCACGTCCTGTCCATGTAGCGCCCTTCATAACTTGCTCCTAATGAACTGCTGAGACCTCTGCATAAATTACTAACTATGGAAACAGTGTAAACAACTCTGGTTTATGGCATATTCTTTTGAAAGTACATATAATTATGTCCTGTGTATTTGTGAGTTGATATTTGAGAACCTGTCTAGGGAAGTAATAGATAATTTATTTCACAATAACCGAATATGCTASATATATAGGATTTTACATTCCTTTCTACTTAATGACATAGTAAATTAGAATTTGGGCCCCTATATCCCTAGAGTTCAATTAAACCAGATGTTTTAAAAACAGATAGTAAAATAATTTTATTCGAGCAACATTCAAGAACATTTTCCAAATACACCAGAAGGCAATTTATTTAAGAGTCTGTGCACTGCATACTAAACTTTTTCTCTTTGTTTAATATTGTTGCCTTGAAAATAGTTTGTATGTGGGGTATATTTTCAGTATATCAGACACGAGAAAGCCTACAAGTCGCATTCTGTTAACGCTGAGAGAGGAGTAGGCTTTCATAGTTCAATATATCTATTATCTTCACAGTATATGAGGATTTCATCTAACCATGCATATGTTCTATCGTTTTTATTATGACCATTTGGACTTACCTGAAACTACTGTATATAACATCTATAAGTTTCTTTAAATATTGATGCAGTTAAAGAAACAATTGTGTTCAGAAGACTATAAATAAAAGATATGCCTTCTCTAAATACAAAGTTCAATACCTTTGGGTTTTTTATCTTTTTTTTTTGCCAATATCCTTGCTTCTGGTAACTTAACGTATGTTTCRGTGGATTCCTCTGGGAATCAATCTGCCACCTTTCCTCTGAATCAATAAGCATCTCAATTGCATGTGAAATGTTACACTGCATTAGCATGAAGGTATGATCAATAAATGACCAATTCAGTCAACATTTGGAGAGACCTTGCACAATGCGAGGTCATGCCTGATGAGAATACAATAGCAAAAGTGTCACCAGGCAATTGCAGTGATTTGACAATAATTAGGATACTGCTTTTACTTAGACCCAAGTCTTAAACAACTCAGCTGTGTTAGTAAACTATTTGTCTAATGTAAATACCACAGGTTTGAAAAGTACTGTTGATCAATCTTTTTTAAATAAAACAAAGTCAAATTTTCTCCTGAATAATCTTAATACAGTCTCATAATTTCTCATTATGTCCACCTTATTCAAGCAGTACTCATTTTTACTTTCACTAACTTGGACAGTCACTGTTTTATCAATAATGAATATAAATTACATTTTCATTTGCAGTATTATAGATCTAAATTATATCCAAAAACTACACCACAGAAGAAGCTAAAGTGTACTCTTTTTCAAGTCTAGCATTCTAGAAGATGAGTGCATTTACTTCTTCTATAATGCCTTTGATATTATGGAAAAACTTAAGTGAAATTAAGATACAGCATTTTGTGGAGTCAGCAAGCATAGTAAGAAGAAAATGGAAAGTGCAGAGTCCTGTGGATTTTTCATGCCTCCATCAATATTATCATTTCTGCACTTTCAGCTGCCTGCTATCAGAACAGTAAGTAGGAAACACTCATAGAGCTCAGCTGTTTTCTCCTGTATTGTCTTAATCCCTCTTTATACCTGCATAAAATCTGGTTTTTGAATGCCCTGCTTCCATAATTTGGGGCTGCTACTCCTGAGAAATAAAGCCTCTATCTTGCATCTTCAAAGACCAAAACACATCTAATGCAAAGTCTAATTCTCGTAGATAACCATCGGTTTGTACAGAAATAGGTTTCTTTCATCAAAAGAAGTCTGTATGTAATTTTGAAAGGACAGCATTTTGCCCAAGGTGGAATTTTTGTTTACAATCTAACAGGATAATAATCATCACAAGGTCTGAGCAGCAAATCTAAGTCCAACTGCCTATTCTTCTTCCATGAAGTACAATTCAATTATTTAGCAAATCAAATTTTACACAGTCTGATTCTTCACAGATTACTCACAGAGAGTGGGACAATAGTGGCCTTTCTCACACCGGAAAGYACTATACACCACGAGTGAGCCTTGGCTCTCCAGGTAAAGATACAGTTTCACCTGGGGTCACGCATTACAGTCAAAAGGAGGCACTGCACAGTGTGCCTAGCATTCTGTGATTTATGGCATTCTCTGACCAAAGCAAAGTGGGGCTGCAATGCTCTTTCCCATGCTGAATCATGCAGATGAAGACACACACTCTGAAAGCCACCAGTAACCACAGATCTCATAAAACTCACAAGCTGTCTTGTACATCTCAGAAAGAATGATATTTTTAATTTAATTTTATTTAATTACAAAAGGACTTCTTTTTTTTTCACTTGTTACAATACTGGTGGTAGGAATTTTGTGCACTTTAGAGGCAAAGAAGGGATTCTGTCCATGAAAGCTCAGGGAACTAATCTGAAGGACACCAGTTATGCACTCTTATTTCTCTCCCTTCCCCAGAGTTAAACAAAAATAGTAGAGAAAAAATGTAGCTCACCATATCACTTAGATGTAATCGTCTTCCCTTCATCTATGTCCTCACTTGTATTCCTTGCTGAATGTAATCATATACCTTTGATCTAACTATATACAAAGAAAAGTTTCAAAGTATTTGACTTGTGTTGTGCAGCCTATAGCATGAGCAAACCTGCATATTTGCATGATAAAAGTATAACCGCATTCTAGATTCTGGGCAAGTCAACTCGATGTATCCACAGAACTTAGATCAAATATTTTCTGCTACTGTAATATGTGGCTCCTGTTTCAAATGGYTCCATTAGCCTTTTCAGGAAAGGAGGTGAAATGTGAAAGGCAAAAGGAAATGAATACAGAATTCATTAGTGTTATTTTTAAAAAAAAAAAAATCAAAAAAACATGAAGAAAAAGAAAAATTACATATCAAAGGAAACACATGACCATACGCAGTCCATATCTACTACCTGGAAAATGTGTAAATGGGAATTACAAAGTACTTGTAGCAGTCTGCAGGGAACTTGAGCCGAAGTTTGGAGGAGGCACTGGCAAACTCATCTGACTTACACAGATAATAAGTCAGTCACCTGCTGCCGCCTCAGGTACTTTTCTTCATGACAACCTAGTTTTGTTGTTGAAGAGAAATATTTACGGAGTGTTGCAACTGAAGCTRGCATTCTGGCCGTGTCCAGGGTACCTACCGTGGTGGTAGCAGCGAGTCTTGTCAGACCTACATAAGCAGAAGAGTGGAATTAACAGGAAGGCAAAACAGGGTCTAGAAATACAGGGAACTCATAGGTGACTAGAAACACGGAATTTGCAGACAAATAACTTTTAGCCTGGGATAAAACAAGAACCGAGGCTATAATCTGGTAAATGGAGGGAGACCCATCAACATGAGAAAATGAAAGTAAAATTCTGAATTACTGGGGAAAGGGAGGAGATGGGCAAGAAGCGAGGGAGCTTTCACTGCCAGCAGCGTGTGGAGGACTGGAGAGCTGACAACAGTGTTTGCCGAAGACTGTGACCTAGGATGAAGCAGAAGTGTGGAGCAATACTGTTTTTCTCCTGAAACCAGGAAGCAGAATAGCGTAGTAAGAGCATATTTAGTTTTAATCTCTTCCCTACAAYTCATCCCACCTGCTGAATCAGCCTTCACTACTGAAACAAGAACTAAGTTCTACTACAGTAAAGCTCCAGTGTGGAAGGATGGACCTTATTGTAGGAAATCATCAAAAATTGAAGACACTACATTATAAAAAAAACCACTATTATAGCTATAAAAATGATTAGACTGGAAGCTAAAAGTTTGCCTTTTTTCTCCCTCTTTTGTCCAATGCAAACTTTCGTACAAAACTAAGCAAAAAGRCCAAAAGCAAGTTATGAACCAAAAGAAAGAGATCAATATGTAATCTAGATATTGTTAATATTTAGAAAGGTGCTGCATCCACTTAATTGCAACCACAGTAACTTTGTGGCTTCCTATAKAAATGAAAAAGATAAAAAGTTGCCTTGTTTATTTTACTTGAAAAGGTACTGTTCATTGCTTTCATACAGACACTGATTTTTCTCACTGTAGGAAGCGTGGATTTTGGTTCATAACTAACTCAAACACCTCTAGGAAAATAAAAATAGCTTTTTCATCTTATGCTTTTCTGCTTGTAGCTAGACTAATTTTAGGTTTTTAGATTTMTAAAAATTCATTTACAGTAGACATAACGAATTCACAAAACGGAACACACAGTGTGTTGAACTGGGGTCCAAAAGAGTCTAGATCCATTTCCAAATGAAGGAGGGCACTATCTATGACCCTCTTGGATCATTGCAGGATAAGTCTCATTGCGGAGCAAGATCACTGTGGTCACCAAAGTTAGTGGCAAAGATGCAGCTGAGTCTTTATGAGAGGATGCTGCCAGATATGCTGCCAGCCCAGTGCTCCCATTAGATGTGGGGTTTGGCCCTGCTGATGTCTTCTGCTCCAGCCAGTCTTTTCTCTTGTGAGCGGCCTCMACAAACACTGCAGTAAGATTATATGTAGCACTCCATCAGTGCATGGTTAGTGCTGTAATTACTTTACACTGAAAAAAAGCCAGCTGAAACTGTATAATCGGTCTATCAAACCCTATTTATACTTAGTAAGAAAACTTTCTGCTTTCTCAGAAAAATAGAAACAAATATTAACTATAATTCAGTGTTTAAAACCAATTAAAAGAAAATTTTAAACCATCTGAGTCACTGTAATTCAATCTTAGCTTCAAGAAGACGAAAATACATTTAAACTTAAAAAGACAATCATGGTACAATTAATTCAATTAGACATGAGTACAGTTGCAATAATTTATGATTGTTAGTATGAACAAGGTTAATCTACTTCAAAAAAAAAAAAATCAATCAATGACAAAATCAGTTTTTTTAGACTCGTAAGATCCAGTCATATAAAGTCCTGCATGGAAAGAAGGAGCATGAATGGAAGAGGGAGTCTTGCATTTTTCCATTGGATGTCTTTTCAAATTGGCATCGGGCCTTTATGTAATTCCACTCTTGTGGTTTACTACGCTATTGCCTTTGCAAGTGTGAAGGGTTAGCACTACTTGCTGTTGTTAATCTTCTTTCAAGATTATACCAGTTTGCAGTGGAAATTCATAGTGAAAAGCCAGCAAATTCTCTTGCCCAAAACTAGGAGAAAAATAAATGTCTGTTTCTTTTTTTTTTTTTGTTAAGGACAAATATCAAGCAAGTTTTGAAGAACTTTGTGTAGGAATAGCTACCATTGTAGGAATGCAAAATAGAGTATCCAGTGCTTCCAGTATACACTATTTGTACATATTCATTTCATATTTATTTTCTCTTGCAGTGACATTCTCTTGCTCTTCTAAAACAATTAATATTAATATGGAGTAATTATAACAGTTTGAGCTAACGTATTTAATTCTGCACTTGAAATAAACTTAGAGAATCATGGAGTCAGTTACTGAGRCTCAACTGAGAAATGGTAACTCATTAAATTGTAGTGCTGTGGTCGTTTAGAACATTTTGTTCTTACTTTAAGCTTTCCCTACAGGTCAATAACAGCAAAATGCAGGAAACAGAACCATGGAAAATGAAGTAGCCTCCTTCTGCATTTATCTTCCCACTGTCTTTGCTTTTTTTCCTGCCAATGTCTCCCTCCACCTCCTCTGGCCCAAATTTTAAAATTTTAATCTGTTATCCACGTTTTAATTACTGAATTTAATTAAAAATATTAAACTGCAATGAGAAAATATTTTTTCTTTACATCTTCAGAGGCCACAGCTGTGAAAAGCAGGTGCCTCACTTAAGAAATTCCTAATGAGGGTGTGTAATCAGTAATCTTCTCCCTTTGGGTGACTTGGCTTGCTTTAAACCYGTATTAACATAAATTTACTGTTTACTTGTTCTTTGTAACTGTATTAGTTAATATGGTATGCTACAATAGATCTAGACCCTAATACAGGCTACTATAATTTAAAATACACTTTTAAATAGGTGTAGATTTTAAAAGAAAACTACATTTACTTATTTTTAAAGAACTGCAGCAATTTCAGAATAAACCAGTGAAAGTTTCTGAAGTTGAAGAGAAAAACCTGGAAATGACACGAAGACAATAAAGGAAATATTACTACTTCACTAGTGATAAAGACACTGATTAACCAGACAAAGCTAATAGAATTTTTGTTGCACCTTTTCAAAAATCCTGCCAGATAAATGAGAAAACTTAATTATCACCATAATTATCAAAGGAATTCTTTGTGCATAGTATCATTTTCATATGACAGATGGTTTTATCTACCTATTACTGTGACAAATACAGACAATATCAGAAGAATCTGAGCTAAAAGGTGGAAAATGCATTCTAAAGCTATTTTAATAATCTATTAATCCATTGTGCATCTAAGAAAATGAAACTACTTTTAATAACATGATAAATATTTTCTAGCCTAATTATTTTAAAACAACAGTGCTCAAAAAACTAAGTGAATTGTGTTCAAAATACTGTTATYTTAACAATGTAAGTTTTTACAGTTATAGATTTCCATTGTAACATTTCCATGATATCTTTACATACAAGATGGAAATTCTTTTGCCTTTCTTTTTAAAAGAAATATTCCATTAATTTAAAATACAAATGGATGTGCAATCGCTTCACAATATTTAAACATTTTTTTTCGTAAGCTTAAGATGAAGTGCTAAAATAAACACTGAATATAATCCTTGATTTGACTATATGTTCAATTTCTTCTCTAAAATAACATTTTTCAAAACTCTACTTCAAATCCCCTGTGTTGTCTTTCAATCAGTTAAAGGAACTGTATGGTTAACCATGAAAAGTGAAAACTTCATTCCAACATTTTACAAACTTGTCTTTTTTTCAAACTTTAATGAACAGTAAAAATACAATTACATGGTTACTGCGGAATAGGAATTATGGAAAAAAGCCCTGAATTGACACCAAAATATCAACTCTGGTAATAACAAATAATTTTGTATTAAATGGCATCAGGCCATCTTCTCATACACTAGACCATAAAAATAATTAAAGCAAAAATTTAATTGATTGAAACAAATTTAATGAAATGTATGTACCTTGTTGAAATGAAACTTCAGTGAATTACCAACAGACTTACTTTAATCAGCTGTGTCCAAAKGAGTAGCCACTACCCTTAAGAATATAGCTTAGATCTTGATTTAGGTATATCCTAACTTTAAACAAGCCTGAGCAAGTTAGAAGCAACTGTTTGCTTAAACTTAAGAAGGACTGAAATAATAATAATGAGTTTTGGAAAAACTTTGGAAAAACAAAAACACCACAGCCTAATCTTCCGGTTGTAATGTCTAATTATAACTCTTCTATTCCCCATTAATAGCTTTAAAACTGTAAATGYTGATGATCTCATTAAATCAAATTTAGATATGTCACCTTGTATTGTACCAAGAATCACACGTTTGTTAAATAATAATCTTCCTTTCTTTCCCTTCCATGCAYGTGTTCCATCCATACCCTGCAAGAAACGTATGACTTGTTCTTCTGTTTTCATGTTTCTTTCACGGCTTGATCCAGTAAGAGCTCGATATAGACAATTCCTGCACTCAGACACGTCACAGCTTGCATTTTGCCCTAGCTATTGAAATATTTTACAAAATATACTTGATATTTTATCTCCTAATAACCCTACTAGGCATTCCTGAAAAGCTGAAGCTGGATTTTGCACAGACCATATTTGAAAGCAACATGTGGACAGAAAGTCCAAGGCAGAATGGGGTTATTTTCTGTCTACTCACAAGTCAAGAGCTCCGGCTGCAATCAATGTGGGAAGTGTCGCCGAAATGTAGTCACGCGAGAGAGCCTGTAGGCTTTGGATATGTCCTCAGGCACTGACTGTGTGGCTTTCCATCCGGCTTCATCATGGGATGTGCTACCAGAACAAATCAAATAGTAGCCAGAGTCTCTGAGATGTGCTGAATTATCTCTACTCTACTGGCATCTCTGGATTTATTYCTATTAGACATGGGCAGTAAGTGACCCTAAAGTCTTACTCTAAACTGAAATTTATTATTTCAATCATATCAGATATATTATTTTTTTCTGCTGTAAGTTCTCTCGCATTAGTTGATATATAGGCAAAGCTTGTGACACTATATTTTAAATTTAAATTAAATAAGGTAATATAGAAACCAAACTAAATATTTATGAGTTCTCAGTGAAAAGTGAGAAAGGCCAGGCAGAGGGCTACAGAGCAGTATCATTGATTTTAAACTGATGATAGCAACAGTAACACACATTTTTCCTTATACAAGTATTTGTGTTCCAAGCTGYGGTCCAAATATTATTTCCATTATAAATGTCAGTCAATTAGAGTTAATCCTTCTCTAATCAAAGTCCTTGGTACTGATAYTTTTATTACATCAATTTCAGTGGAACAAAAATAGGACCTGTCTCATAGAAATAAAAAACGCTCCTATACTGAAAATTATTCCATTGCTTCCCATTTCAAAAGCAAAACTTAATTTTCTATTTATAGAGTCAATTACATTTTCTGTGTCTTAGGATAGATTTCTGTAAGCTGGCCTTTGTCTTTCAYTGAAAATTATTTCCTTCAAGCTGCTAGAGCTTTAAGTACTGGAGAGAACAGTGTACATCAGYGTAGAGTGTACATCAAAACATTAAGAAAAATAATAAAATTCAGTGTTCTGACAAGAAGTGGGTGAAATTGGAAAAGACAGCCTCCACAGATATTTACTTATACTGGATTTTAGAAATGGTATTTAGAAGACAGCTTTTCAGTACTTCTCAGCACTGCAAATGTCTTTCTTAAAAGTGGGTGATCTGTGTTTTAAAGATGTAATTGAGACAGACAGAACATGGACACTGCATCTATTAAGTCTCAAATTGTCATTAGTAAGAGAAGCTCTGGTGCCTTATATTCACGATACTAAGCATCCATACYATACAACTAATAGAGTTTATTTTTTAGTCTGTAATGGACTATTTAGCCAGTTATGGACTATTGAACTGAAAATTTTTATTTCAAATCATTCGGGTTTAGAATATTTTCTGCTCAGTGTTCATTTGACAGGACTTCCTTGTTTTTCTTGTTTTATAAACATATATTGAAATCRAAGAACAACAAAAAAAAAAGGAATATTTTTATGGCTAGTTTTCCATTATGTTTTAAAATTATGCTCACAAATCACTAATTCATGTGACAAGTGCATTGAATATCAGGTATTTGTTGTATTTCTGTAGCAGAGCCTGGAGTTAAACATTCACTARGACTGCAAATATTGGTGGCAGAGAGTACAAACAGTGTCTCAAAAAGTTCCAAAGCTAGACTGTAGCAGACTGAAACTAGAAGTGGGGCTGTCCCATATACATTTCATAAAAAGCTGAACTTCTGGTATTCACTCCAAGTTGAAATAAAAAAAAAAAAAAACAAACACATGAAACAAAACAAAACTAAAAGACATTTCTATGAACAGAAAGTTCTAAAACAGTTACATTTTTAAATATATGTCATAAGTACAAACTGAAAGGAAATGTCATGAGTATAAACTGAAAGGAAAGAAAAGAAACCTGTAATGAGTAAAAAACAGATGATTTGCAATTAATTGCCTTGTTTTTGAAGCACAGGGACTTACGAAGGAAGAAAGATGACATTTGATCACACTAACAATATTCCGATTTCCCAGTACATAAATGAAGCTGAAATGTGAAAAGGCATCCTACCTGAACTAGGCAGGCTGGTGATGCAGTTTACACATTTGGTACGGCACTTACTTGTTTTCCTTCTGTATCGTCATTTCATTTTCTCCCCATCATCACCTGTCCGGAAAAAAAGTTTCACTTCAAGTCTACAAGGAATTGATAACTTATAGCTGAAACTAAGAGAAAAAGATTTAAAAGAAAATGTTTTAGGAAAAAAGATAGGCTGGAGGGTTGTTTTCCCAATGGAGTTAAATACAGTATTACACCATAGAAACTACACATAGGAACTTTGTTTTAGCRGAGTAGATTTTCATTTACTAGACTAAAAGCTTTAAAGATAACCATTATAGAACTACAATTCTACACATTCTATTAATAAAAGAATGAAATGGAACTTACAATACTATCAAATTATTGGTTGTATTTGAAAGGAGGAAACATGTTCAAATTTTAGGTGGCAATGGAATGCTCTCATTCCTAAAATGAYCTCTTTTCAATATACATCCTTTATCTTGAAAACTACTTGCCTTTTAATTCAAGTGAACAGAAACTTATCTGAAAATAGTATAATTATCATATATATTAACTTATTAATTAGTCCTATATTCATAATGCATGTAGCGAAAGCATAGAAGTTCAATAACAAGGATGTTATTAGCGACAATATTTTATAGGCACCAATGATAATGTCACATAGTAATGTTGAAATCCATACACTTTCCCTGTCAGAAAGAGATAAATAATTTTTGATGGTTTGGTAGTATATAAATATGATGTTAAGGAGATAACCAATATGGAGAGATTGTATTTTTAAGTACCAGAACACTGCTCTGGTCCTATCTTCATCAGCTACTTGGAGTCATGTACATACTCATACAAGTATATACACATATATATGTATACACACACACGCACACATAATACATATAATTAATATAAGCTTATTCACAAGGAGAGGTTATGACTTAGTAAGTAAATAGGTTTAGAATCATCTACCAAATATCCAATTTGTASCCTCAGCATAAATGTACTGTAAATACAAACTAATGTAAATAAAATTTGTTTTGACRTAACAAGAATTGTCATATAGCAGGTTTTTGTCTCTTCTGAGTCCTAGGAGATAGGTCATCCYCTTCTGCCTTCATGGCAGCTCCTCCCCTGCCTGCTTGTCAACTGCAGTAAGTGGCACGGAGATGGAAACCAACTTTGCCATCGTATGCCACTGCAGAAGACATCCTTCTCTCCTTCACCATCCAGTTCCGAAAGAGCAGGTTATCTCCATCTCTTCTGTCATTCACATGAAAGACAACTATTCTTTTTGTTACCTTTGTAAATTTTTTGCTCTACTAACAATTTCTGAAGTATTAAATTTTACTGCTGTTTGTRGCACTCCCTTATCCCTTTGCGCTAGCAACTGATAATACATTTATGTAAATAGCATTTTGGGGATCAACAATAACTGGAAAGTATACCAAGGCATCAAACAAACAGCRCTGAACTCTCTAGACCATATCTGCACGGAGCCAGGAGTAGCTTCCCACTTTAGAATGACAAAAACATCAGTGTTCAGCTTAAAAGTTCACTACATGAGAAGCAAGTTTTCTACATTTACTCCAGATTATTATTTGTCTGCATRAACGCCTTTCGTCTGGACTTCAGCGAGCAGCTCTCCAGGGTGACTGCCTGGAATTCAGAAAGGAAACATGATTTATTTAGCAACTGAACCCCTTTTCAGAATTGGCCAAGGAAAAGCTTCAGAGAAAAACACAAGGCTCCCGTAACATATAACTGTAATAAGTATAACATAAYCCCTTCTGGGTGTGGAGAACATACCCCAAACAGAAATATTTTCCTGACTTTTGTTAGATATCTGTTTACTGAAGCACTTCCACAATATCATTCTTAGTGGTCAGGACTGCAGTCCTTCAGGGGTCGCAAAAGGGAACCAAAGGAGTCCCGAGAAAAATGTGTTCTCATTGTTCCTTACCAATCCTCTCTTTGCTAAGAGATCAAAAATCCAGTCTACAGATTTAGTGTATTGAATTTTCATCACACATATCTTCTCTAGAGGTAAAATTGCTCTTATGCAGAATGTGTACTCCCCACCATCCTTCCCAAACACCTACTTGCTCTTGTTACTTATTCATTTTTACTTTTAGAGTAGAAGTACTAGGGCAGAATATGTGTTTTGGCTTAGGATAAACAGTCACCAAATGTGGACAAGTTAGCACTGGGTTCTGTCCTGTTTCATTGCCTGAATTAGTACAAGTAGTCAGAAAAAGATGCGAACCTATTTATGTTTATCCAGTTTTGATATAACATYGGTACCTCTCTGTTTTATTCTTTCTGCATGGTAGTGTTGTTTTAAAAATCTGTGAGACTGAGATGGAGGCATATCAGTAACATTCACGCTACAGGGATTTTTAAAATGTATTATGTATTAGCCTTATATCCATGAACATGTTAGYAATGGAATGAAATCCCCCTGTTGCAGTGAGCTTTTGTAGTTGTTACATGTACAATTCATTTGTAGAAAGCTAGCCTAGCCTGTTACAGAAGCAATGAAATAAAATGCTTTTCCAAATTAAATATTCTCTAATTCTCTCGTCTAGTTGCACATTTTAATTATGAATCTAATGAACTGTAAATGTGACATCAGAATTCTTGTCTAATACCAAGAATTTGGATTTAATTAAAAAATAAAATTATACTAAGCAGATATGTTTAACGATTATAGTGCAATTAAAATATGCAATCAAGCTTGCATAAAATACATAATCTTAGGATATATTTACACAGTGTTCTCCTTGTTTAACTAGAAACTACACTAGTYTCTAACACTGTACTGGAAAACTGGCTGAGAAGCTCTCCTAACTGCACCATAGATAAACTTTTCTATGACAACTCTGCTGCAGCATCCTGACTGATGTTTCCATGAGCAAAGCAGATTCCGGTTTGAACTTCTAATTGCATACACCATGACAGTCTCTTTTATTCACATCTCACGATGTCCTCTTAGCTTTGCCATTTTCACATYTAATATTTCCTGCATAACCTATTGTGAAATGATTGACAGTTCAATTTGGGCTGAAYTTACACTATATGCAAGGGGAGATTTTGTAGCATAAATACTGAGGGAAGGGGAAGTRAAAAAAAAAAAAGAAATTATTGCCTTGGACCAATTTAAGTCGGTTTTGCATTGGCAAAAGAAAGGCAAATTTAGTTGAAATAGAAGACTATACTGGTTCTACACATATTGTGGGCAAGGAGAGGTTGGCATCCTTTAATCAGGATTTGGGTTTTCTTTCTTCTCTTCAGCTCTTGGTCAGAATAGCATTTTCAGACATTTCCATAAAAATTGCTGAGGCTACCCTGGAGATGTGAGGGTGGGATCAAGCGGTAACATTTTGATGAACAAAAGGCAGATTTTCACACACATTCTATAGAGACTGTATATAATCTCTAGCAGTGCAAATCACCATTTCATCTCTGTCTTCCCTTTGAATTCTTTTAAAATACACCTCTTTTAACATCCACAGTTCCTTGAAGGATGATCACCACAACCTTCAAAAAACTAGTCAAGATCATCATTGTAGGACAGAAAAGCTGATTAAAATATAGTCAGCTACCTGAACCAACCTGCAGAAAAAACACTTGCATTGTACTCCATGAGTGTCTTAAAAAAAATCCTTTCTGTTTAGATCAAATGCTTTAGAGTATGAAAAATGWTGGTCAAATCTCTAAAGATGCAAACTTAGGTGGAACTCAAATCACCTGTCTTCATGGGAAATTAACTCACAGTTGCCTAGGTTTTGGTAACCTTTACAATATTCAACCAAATATAGGGGAATTTAAGAAAATGTTACCTCCTACTACCATGCACAATTTGTTTTAATCTCTCGTTCTTAATTAAAAATATCTCTGCAACCAAAGGTACATACATACACAGTTTTGTACGATGACCTTGAGAACAATACGATTTTTTGTGCCACATGCTACTGGGGGCACACATTTGCCTTCCAGAAACATGCAAGGGATTGAACCCTGATAAATTAGAGATGCATAAACTTYGCAATACGTTTAATATCCCAATATCTTTGATAGGGAAAGTACAGAAAGTTTAGAATTTATGCATATTTGGGGAAAACACTTAGAAGAATCCTGAGTGACTGGAAAGACATGTCAATTATATTTCTAAAAATTACAAAAAGGGGAAGTTCATTTTGAGAAACCAGCAAAATTCTCTCATATTTCAAAAGTGTTGTTATAAAACACTAAGCTCAATGGAATAAAAGGTGATTTTTATGAAGTCACTGGACTGTGTACAAGTTGGATTAAATGTATTCTGAAAACGTTAACTATATTTCTAATATAGTTATTTAAATGTGTATGTCATAAGATGCATGTGCTCTTTGGTCCCTTATTCCTTTAAAGAAAGCAAGGATGTGTTTCATTTTTCCGAACTGCTGGGTGCCTAAAAGGAGCAAAGATGCACTCATGAGCAAACTTATATTAGCTTAATTAACATGTATGTATAATGGCTTCCTAAGAGATATAGTGACTGGTCTAAAAGGAAATAAATGAACAGTGTGTGTGGAACAGCTGGAACAGTAACTTTCTTAGAAAAAGAAGAAAATTTCGATAGGCAGCACAGTCTAATACAGAAAAGAAAAGGAATCTTGGAGTCCATAGCTTTAGTGTTGCTGTAGACACTGACTATAAAAGGGTAATTTTTTAAAGAGACTAACCACATTCTTGTGCCATAATTTTTCTAGTCTTTCTTTACTCAGTCTGTGAAATGCAAGTAATTATATTTCTATTGTTTTGCAGCATGTAATCCACGACGAATTATGCTCTCAGTGTTTTTATTTTTCATTTGGGTTACTTTGTATTACCATAATTGACAGGACATTTATGTGAATATCGTCATAACCCAGGACACTGAATCTTCTTTATATAATGGACGTGACAGTTTTGTAAGAAAATGTTCTCTTTAATACAGAARGTGTCATGGTACTTCATATTTTGAGTCACAGCAAGGTCCCTCTGTCTGAATCTTTTACATTCCTCATTTAACAAAAACTTCCAACTTCCGTCTGAACACGTAAGACCATGGAGTGGCTAATAGCCTTATCAACATTTTGTCCAGGTCTAATCAAAGCCATGTGTTATTGAGACTGCGCCTTTAGGAATGGAAGCACTAGCAGTTCTGGACAAGACAATTCGACTCTTTTTTTTAACTGATATGATAACCCTATTGATACAAGTACTTTGTTTTGTTGAGGAAAGTCATTTCAGCTATGTTAGCAAATTGCCCTGGGAGGCACTTCAAATTTAAGGGCAATCATTWAAGCCTGCGGCAACCAGTAGTAACGCCTTAGAGAAGGCAGATGGGAGTATAGTGTAGCTGGTCATAGAGAAGCAGAAAGGAGAAAGAAAGCCAGTTCCACAAATTCTGGAAGAATCAAAGTGAAACAACAATTTAATTGAGAACTAAGCTAATACTCTAAATGTAATTTACTACAAAAGRTTGAGAGAAAGAAATCAGACCATAAAAACAAGATGATAAAACAGTGAATTAAACCCACATATTAAACAGAAAATTAAAAGGGGGGGGGGGGAAGTTTGATTTTAATAATATAATTTTAGATGTTAAAAATGTCAATAAATTCCTAGTACTTCTGCAAGGACCATTTTCCAAATTAACAGGTACAGTAAAATCAATCTTTTCATTATGCTGGTCCCTACCTAGCATCAGTAAATACCTATACAATAACTGATAGCATGGGCTTAAACAATTTATACAGATTGGGTGAAAAATGTAAATGACTGAAAAAATCCAAAAAAAYCTACTTTATTCCTAATGTATTATGGCTACTTCTGACTTTGTTAACTTTTTAATGGAAATAATGGAAATAATAAAAAAACTAAGAAAAATTCATAGTTTAAAAGAGAGAAAGTTTTCCTGCTTTTAACCAYACTTCCGATTTTTCTTTTGACAAAGAAAAATGTGATAGTAAGAAGAAGATATAAGTGTTTAGGCTAGAAGAAAATGTAAATTTTTTAGGTTCGAGTCCATTTGAAATTACAGTAACCTTGGTTGGATTCTTTTTTCTTGTTAAGAATTAGATGGGTTGGCTTTCCATTTTGTATTATTGCAGAACATTATTGCACGTTCCTTAATAACCTTTTGTTTGCAAAAAATAATAATAAAATAAGTGATATAAATAATTTTATGAAGCTATTTGGGTCAGTCAAAAGTCTTGATTAAACAGAACAGTAAGCTGATTTTTTTTCAGTAAGTCTTCAAATGAATATAATAGGTTGAGATATAAATACTAGGGGGAGCACTGACCACAAAGTTTGACCCCTTGAAAGACACAGAATTTCACRCCCTGGTTCCTATATGGACCCTTTCTTCTCTCCAGGACTAAGTACATTATTGCATCATTAACTTTCAGTGTTTTAATAAGAAGTAAGTTCACGAATACTTTCAAAATCTGGTCCTTAGATTTCAAAACCATTCAAATGCTTTTGAAGTACAACTGTCCAGCTGCATTTAAGAAATRTTTTTCACTCCAGTCACATTCAACTTTTTTTTCATTTTTATAACAGATTAGAATAATATTCATTTCATATCTGCCATATACTTCTATAAAAAGCCAGATTTGATCTTAGACTCAGGTTTTAGAGATGGCTGCCTTTCTCTGCTGATTATTTTATCTGACTGTTTTAGCAATGCAAAGATCAGATTTTGGCAGTCAGAGCAATAAATTACACGGAACTAGGAATAGTCAGGCTTATTTGTTAAAAAACATCTGATCARCTCACCATTTTTTCTGCATATGTTCAAAATTCAGATTTACATAAATATTATCAGAAGGACTCTGAAAGAAAAGTGAAGAAATGTCACATAAACTCCTTAGAAAAGAAGAACCACTGTAAAAGGCATTAATTAATGAATCTGCATTCTCTGAATGTAAGTCAGACATAGAAGTACCTCCTAACACACTGTATATAATGTGGGAACCTGACTAAGATCAATTTCTTTTTGCTTTTATTGCAATGTTAGCTCTAAGATCTTAAAAAAAAATGTGATGCAATATAAGCTGTGTGATGATTTCCATTTCTTTTTCCTGCAACAGCTTGGAACAACCCTYTGTRATCCAAGATAAAATAACATGGAGAACATAATTTTGAGAAGTTTTGTCCAGYTGAAACAGTAATAAGAACAACAACTTGGCAGTTATAAACARATCTGCAAGGGRAAAATCCCCATTTYTGCAGATTACAACTGGAGGCTGGARGGAGAAAAAAAGTGCATCCTTGGAGTGATTCCCAAAGCTGAGATGGGTGCTCACACAGCTCATGGGCTACACGAGGCCCCTCCGAGCTGCAGCCACCCAAGAGGGGCCATTTCATTCTCAGCATCTAACAAGAACAGCAGCAATTTCCTTCCATGGCTGCCAGAGAACACTATGAGATGAATCAAAATCAGGAACCACAAGTGGGTGGGTTAGAAAAATGAAGATGTAAAATGCCAGTCTTCTATGTTCAGGGAGTAACAGAAGCAAAATAAAACAATCCCAAATGTCAAGAAGCTCCATGTCCTCATGGCCTCAATTCTGTCCCTAGATAGAGCTGAATAACCCCGCTAATTTCACTGTCATCATTGGCATAGCTGAGAGCAAAGTGCGCGCCTTTGCCTTTTTTTTACCTCCTAGAGAAAAATGACTTTGATACATAACTAATTAAAGTGCATAGGGCACTTTTTGGGTAAGTCTTGAAATGGTGGGAGATAACTGGAGACCTGTTCTCTTTTCATGCAGGATAATAGAATTTGCTAGCATTTATTTAAAGCAATAATGAACTCTTTGATCTCTTTAATCACATAATCCAGAGAAAATGATTCTTGACCACTCAAAGAACAAGTTCCAAATGATTAATAGTCAACTGCCAAAGACTTGTTTTAACCTGCTTTGCCCTAGAGACACTGTGCTTTTAGCTTGGAAGGTTTTTTCAACCAAAAAAATTCAATTCATTTCCATTCTAATTTGTTCTATTTCTTTTTCATTAGCTGGTGGCTTGATTTTTATAATACTGAAAGTGGCTTCAGCAGAGCTTTAACAGAAAACTTAAACTGGGATCAATTGTTTCAACTGGACTTTAAGCAAATCATGCTCTTCTAATTTTTATATATATATATTTTTATCCAGTCTCCTAAAGCAAGTAATACACCGTGTGGACTTGAAGGAACGGATTTGAAACTATAATTATAAACCGAGGCTTTAGAAGTGGAGAGCAGYGACCCAGCAGTAGTATTTAGATGGAAACTGTATTTGAGGAAGCATAGTCCCACAGTCTTGTTCCTAACAGAGGAAAATGTGAAAAACACAACGTCTGTTAGAAGCAGCAATGGAAGTGGATGATGCAGAGTGAAAACAGGGAAAAAGACCTTTTGGTTGAAGAGTAGCAAGGTCAAGTCTTTCCCTTGTTTGTGGCTCGACCCAGTCAAATTTTGCACTGTAAGACCAGCAAGTTACACTGATTCACAGATATGGCTTCAAGATTTCACATGATTTCTCTAACTCCCACCTCTAGACAAAAATGACCKTTTAGTACTGTCTGCTTCTGCAGCATGTGGGGGACGTCTCCTCTTACCAATCCCTGTAAATACTGGGAAAAAAATGGCAAATTCCATCTCAGAGTAAGTAGGCTTCAGGTTTTTCTTTCATTCATCACCAAAAGGTAAAGAAACACATCAAAATGTTTTAAATTGTACAGAATAGGAATGGATGTTGAAATGGGTACCTTTCAGGTGAGTAAAATCAGTCAACAATTTCATGTGCTCTTTACTTTGTATAAGTATAAAAACTAATATGCTTTCCCCCTCTCTCCTCCCATCCCCTCTTAATATTTTTGAAAGAAGCAGAAAAGAAAAAAAGTCGATTAAAAGTGCTGAAGGTTCCTGAACTCATGAAATACAGACTTCTGTTTTCCAGCATTAAAGCTACAGGTAATTTAATGAGTGCAGTGCAAATGCTGAAAGAGCAAAGCCTCTGAGGTTCTTTTGGGGTAGAACACGTACTGAAAGGCATGAAAATGAATGTGGTGAAATACACACAATAAAAGGATCTGTTGTAGTGGAGTTCAAAAGCATGTCAGACGGCTAGCAAGCCCTGGCGCGTTGCTGCTAAAGTGTGGATGTAACTAATAAAAGTAGCAGAGATTAAGTTAGTCTCATGGCGTGAGTTCAGTGGTCCAAACTACTTGGCTTGGTGTAGACAAACTCAAAGTTGGGTAACTGAAAGCAGTGCAGCTGTGGAGTAGCACTGAAATGGGGTTGAAATACTGAAATATACTGAAATAACAGTAAAAGCTTTTCCCTTAATCAGCTAGAGAGGAGGGACTTGAATCTGGGTCTTCCACATTCCAGAACTGTACCCTAACATTAGCACAAGTCCATTTTCTCTCACTAATCAGCCATGAGCAGACAAAACAGTCTACATTGCACAGATGGGCAGTTAATTTCTTTTTCCATTGTGTTAGCAATACTCTCCATGATGCGGTAGCAGCTGTGCTGAGAATGGTAGATGTCCCCAGTCTATGCTTCATTTAGCTCCTGGATTTCAAAGGCATTACCCGGTGGTGAGAGTGAAAAGTCCTTTTCAGCACTGAAGTGTGATCTTCTGAAGCACTGTTAAATTTCAATAATTTTTGGATTTCTGTCTTTTGTATTCTATTTTTCTCTCCCTTCTAACATCAGAATAGGACCTGTTGACTTCTACAGCTCATAATAACCTCTATTTGCTAYGGCACTTTAAAAAGGAATTTAAGAAAAATAATTAAAGAAATAGCAGCAGAAAAGGGTCAGGCTGCTAAGATGGCAGAGCATATATTTCTGCATTAGAACTGCGGCGGGCACAGATGTGACACTGTGAAGATCTGAGTCTAATCTGTGTCTTGCTAGAAGCGTATGTAAAAGCACAAGTGAAGATTAATTCCTCTGAGCATTATCACACYACTTATACAGTCCCAAAGAAACCTGCTTGCATAATAAAGGTGTCCAGTTAAACAAAAGGTAGCAGAATTAAACCATGGAAAAAAATGCATTAGTTTAAAAGGTGCCATTTATGAGGCTAAATTCCTTGACTACTCCTTCATCTTATTTTATAGAGAAAACTCACTTCATTTATTGTTGCAAAAGGAATGTTCTGTTATTTCTTCTTATCCTGACCAGTCTTGTCTGAGTTTCTGTGCAAGTTCTTTGGAAGCTATGAGTTACTTGTTTACAAAAAGGAGTAGTATGTTAATAAATGCTCYTTATCTTAATTGCATTTGGCTTTTGCCCATAAAGTCTCTGCAGATATCAAACTGTATTTACTGTAAAATAATACTGATAATAATTCTTTTTAAAAGGTGCTGTAAGCCCTTACCAAAATCTAAATACAGAATACAGAACTGCACATGCAACCATTAGCTGGATGGCTTCTTATATCTAGGGAATACGTAAGTAAAAAGAGTATACCTTGTACTGATGAGATTAAGAAAGTAATGCCCTGGAAGGAAAATGACAGTGCCGTGGTACATAGGTCAGTAATGTCATTTCAGTTGGTTGCCCTGTAGATAGCTCCCTGCAGTCCTGGTTTAAACACCAGCAATATATTTCCCTACTTTAAATAGAGAAAGCTATTATCACAGCTGGAAAAACTTGAAGTGCATTTTCAAATGGAAACTTAGAAACCTCAGATTTTCTATGTGATAGAAATTATTAAAATTTCAAAAACAATATGAAATTACACAATGAAAATACATTTGGTAGAGATAGGGACAGAGACTTAAGGTAAAAGGAAAAGTTATCTGGATTAACATAAAAGGGTTTCCAGCTCTGAATCAACAATTTCAAAAATAAACCAGTTGAGCTTTTATGTTAATCTAATCTTTATAAATCTAATTTCAGTCTTACAAAGAATTTCCCAGTGCTTGGCATATTTTAATGAGGTAAGGTAAAGAATGAAAGTCTCATTAAGAGAAAGGAGGAAGCATACAGCCCTACAGCCATAAACCTTTGTTTCGATGTCCAGGAAGGATACTTCTGCCTTTAAGATACTTCTGCCCTAAAGAAACTTTCCCCTAATTAGGCATCTAAAGAACAAACGGATTTTTAAAGTACAATGTAACCTAGCTCCTATTAACAGCTTTTGTCAATGAGTGCAGCATCGGGACATGGAGCTCTCCTGCCCATGAGAACATGCAAAGGCACAAAACATGTCCTAGTTWCAAGTATGACTTTTTCCCACTGATMCTAAGTATTGCAGAGTTTGGAACTCATTTTAGTGTTGAAATGGAATTTGAAATTTTCTGAAAAGTCTGMGCCTAGTACTTTTTGCTTAAAATTTATGAAAATACTTTTTTTGAGTTTTCTTATTTGTGACTTCTTTGTCAGGTTTCTAGAACAAGAAATTTTAAGTGCTGTTGGAGGACATTTCTGAAGTATCTGATTTCAGCTTACATTACTTCAGTCCACCCCCAGGTTTTAGGAAAATAAAATTTAAATCCTGTAGCCACCTCTGCAAAGCTGTTCTTCTAGAATGTATTGACAGATGCTAGAAGATGTRAAATCAAGTTACCCTTTTTTGGAAAAATATAGTGTAATTGTTCAAAGTAAAAATGAATATAACAAACAACATATATGGGGAACGCTCATATGGATTATTATTGTTCAGGCTGTTAGTCACAACACAATGCATGGCTATGTCTGCGTTGGGAATTGGTTAGGCTTTTATCTTGAAGTGGTTGATCTCAAGCAAGTGTTCTGCTTTAGTTCAGTAAAACTCATTAAGTGTAAAATAAAATCTGTTCTGTACAGGTTTAGTTCTACTTTAACTAAAGACGACTTTCTCACTTCTGTAGGTAAAAGCAAAAAAACCCACTTTAAATTAGAATTAAAGCCCTAGCTTTTTGAACTTTTGTTAGGTGTTTTCTTAGGTATGTGAGGCAGAATGTTTTTTATGAAAGACATATATTGGGCATCTAGCACCTGGATGACCTCTCGGATTCTAACCAGCTATCACCTTTGCTATCAAAGTTTGATATTTTATCATGATAACTTTCAACAACTTTCATGACAGCCCCAAGGCCATCACCAGATCTATTAACAGGATCCAGCACTGTTTCCCACATTTTGTACAGCATCTGTGCCCATTCTTTCTAAATATCTCACTAATAATTTAAACTTTATTTTATCTATAGTGAACTCTCGTCTTTAAGGCTCTCTCCAGTTCAACAGTGCTACAAATTTAGTAAGCTAATGACTCATACCTTCACCTTTGTCATAATCCTTGTCCTCTTGCCTTCTTGAAGTTTCAGGGCATGATCTAGTGGCTTGTGTATGAACCACCAGAAAACTGCATTCAGCCAACAGCAACTAGAAAACAAAAAGAGAGTTATGTCTATGCACTGATCTTTATTGTATCCTGCACTCTGAGATCAAAATAACCTGTATGCTGAATATCATTCTGTTATATGCTGAATGATGTTTTGGAGCACRGTGTTACTATACGAGTATCATAAATCGTATATCACTGTCTGGGATCATGCCCAGATATTCCCAGGAGACTCTTGTTCTTGTGAGACTGTGTAGCATGTAATGTTGACCACTCTGAAACTAAAAGTAATCAGGCAAGAAATCTCGAATAAATGTAAGTGTGGTAGCACATTATTCTTCTGAGCAGAAGGTCCAGTAGCGTCCTTAAACAATATTCCTTTCTAAATGTCAACACGCAGCTATGACACAATCTTCACTACAAGAAGGACTCTGTAATTTTACTTCAGCTATTTAACGCTGTYGTGGTTTAACCCCAACCGGCAACTCAGCCCCACMCRGCCGCTCRCTCACTCCCCCCAGTGGGAYGGGGGTGAGAATCGAAGGGTAAGAGTGAGAAAACTCGTGGGCTGAGATARAGACAGTTTAATAGGGAAAGCAAAAGCCGCGCACGCAAGCAAARCAAAMCAAGGAATTCCTTCACTRCTTCCCATGGGCAGGCAGGTGYTCAGCCATCCCCAGGACAGCMGGGCTCCATCAYGSGTAACGGTGACTTGGGAAGACAAACGYCATCACYCCRAACGTCCCCCCYTYCYYCYTYYTYCCCC